>JBDODC010000030.1:0-305938 GCA_039880875.1 Aspergillus pseudoglaucus | reverse complement strand
TACGGGACGGAAAGGGGTTTTATCTGTAGGTTGTGTGGCTGCGCTTGGTGCTTCCTTCGTTTGCCTGCATAGCAGCGTTTGTTGATATCGGCCACCAGGGCGATGTTGAGGTTCCGAGCCGTCACACTGTGTTTGTAGGAGCTGGTGAGTTTGTCTGGTTCAGATGCTGATATGAGTTCTGCACTCTAGTGGAGGGTTAGCAATGGACAACATTCAGGCGTAAAATTATGGTGTCCATACCTTGGGGTCAAGTTTCAGCTTCTCCTGGAGGAATTCCTTGGTTGTCTTGTCCATCTCAGTTGGGAATTTGCGACACCTGAGATAGATTTCAAACACTTTCTGGCTTTCTGATTCACCACTACTTTGGAGATCAGCTGTTTCACAGCCTAGGGACTTCAAGTACTCAGTGAAGCTCAGACTGTCAATTGTGACAGCCCCAGTCTTGTCGCAGAAGGAGCTTTTTTGCCTATTGTGTTTTAGGAATTTCAGTTATAGTCGGCACATAAAATGCACGAATGTCAACTTACTGGCGAAAGGTTAATCCTTTCTTATCACTGATCAGTTTCCGGATCTCAAACAATTTCTTGCCGGAGAGTCCATTGCTTCCAAGCGTCAAGAATTTCTCCATCGTAGCCTTTCCTGACACATCATCGAAGTTGTAGATTTTGAAGATGGCTTGGGGGCCATCTTCAACTGCTGAATGAAACTTTGTTTAGCCGGGCCACTTAATGATTGCATAAATTGATCACTGTTGGTTCACCTTTACCTTCATCTCCAACAACCTTCGGGACATGCTCCCCTGACTCCTTAGTCATGGTAGGTAGAGTCTTCGTGTCAGTTTTAGCAATCTTTGGTGTAGTATCAGTATGTCGTTTTGTAGCTGGTCTTATTCCAAATATCAAAGGTTCATGACGATTATGTAGAAATGATTTTCTATACATTGAATAGCGAAAAACTTACTGGTGCTACAGGGATGTAATCAAGGATTGAAATATGCTAGGTAGAGAGACACCAGTTGAAGAGATACAGAGAACCAAAATGTTCAGCTGGTAAGAACTCATCTTTTATAATTTTCCCGTCAACCCAGAATTTCCATCGGACTCTGTCAGATGCAAGATGTAACCAACATGTGAATGATTTTCATAGAGCTGAATCACATTTCCTCTGGTGGAGATAATCTGCAAGATGCAAAGAGTCGTTAAGAGTAAATGAAGGGAGATAATTCCATAAAATTGTGGGCAAGCTGAAAACCGACAGGAAACAGCTCAGCAAAATAGGTCTGGCAGGGAGGCAATTCGGCCGTAAAGTTGTGGCGAGCTGAAAACCGGAAGCCACTTGGCTGTAGATCATGAATATTCCTGACAATGTAGGGTCGGCACGAAACGTATTTGTAACATTATGAGATAACTATTAGTATTCGCAAGACCAACATTCGTATGAATAAAGGCTAGATGGAAATGATATTCACGGGCGTTATACCTAATGAGGGAAAATAGCGAGTCCGAGGGTACAGGTCGGCGGAGGTCGTTTTTCAGAAAGGAGCTGGGTTCAACACGCTAAAAGCTAACACCACACTAGCGTGCCAAGACCAGTCAGAAGTATGGAATATGGCCCGTGCATACATCTGCCACATGTAACTTCATTGTGCAATATTCTTACCTCAATATATCGACAGGAAGTCGGAGTAGCGAGAAACCAGCTTGTCTCATCTACATCTAGGATGCGAAGTAATTCACAGCTTCCTGTATACCTTTCCAGAGAACTGGAAGTTCAAGTGGATGCAAGTCGGGCAACGTATTTTTGTTCCATTCACCCAACAGGGGCTGCAGCATTCCGCAAGGATCCTTCATCAGAAGATGAACTTCCGCCTCAAGGACCTTCTAAATTCGTTTCTGCTCAAGCACACCCCCTTGGCCGAATACACAAGATTGCAACAATTGAGTGATTTTCTGATTTGACCTAGTCGCGACTGGCGTTATTTGTGACTGCCTTGACTGGTTGCTAGACCTGGATATTGTCCTTTGGTATGGATCTCTTACCCAAGTGTTGGGTATGGGTATAAGGTCTGTACCCAAGACCCATCTGGGTATACCCAATGTCACGGGCTCGGTAGCTAGTAGATATTAACGAATTGATATTCCTATCTAAGCCAACTAGTAGCCATCCACGAGAATATCAAATCTGAAGAAAGAAAAGGAAGGGAATTCTATCTAGCAGATGAAGGGGTTATTTATAGATGACTGTACGGTATGGTTCTATCCATGTCGACTTTGTTCGATTCGTTTGCCATACTTAGTCGTAGAAAACAACTCCTCAGTGGCGAACCCCCCCCTACCTTCTGAGCGAGTTCCCGCATTGCGGAAAACTCGAATCTTATATTTAACTACACGCGGAATCGATTGATACTACTTTCAACGCTGTTCTCCCCAGTTGTCGCTGACAATGGGGGGTGCAAAGAAGAAAGGGGTGGTTGGAGCCGCATCTCCGTGGCCTAACCACTCATACAATCACAAAGACCACGACCAATGCGCCCATGCAGCTGCCATTCTCACAGAAACAGCAGAGCTGAAGCAAGTCGCTGACCGGACCCAGGGGCTCCCCCCCAGGGATCTATTCATCCGGTTTATGAGTTCAGTTGAAGATCTTGCAGCAAAGGTGCGCGACCGCGCCAGCAACAATGGTAGTGAAGACCATGATGGCCAGAAAGAGGTGCTCCAACAAATCCAAAATATGTTAAATAAACAGACGGACGAGATGAAAACTCTACAGTACTCAATGCAGCCCCCCAAAGTAACCAGCAGCCCCCCAGCGTCTAGTCCATCTGGCTACGCAAAATCATATCGAGACGCGGCTCTAGCTAATCACCTGACATCAACAAAATCTTCTTTGGTCTCAGGCTGGATGCAGGGCAATACCAATGGATCTGTTGGCACAAACAAGACACTGAGCACTTCTCCAAGCAGCCCAGCAACCCCATTTCCACTGAAAACAGACCTGGAGATCCATATCCGAGGCACTGATCACCAAATAATCGACCCGTTGCGCCACCAGAAGGAGGCCAGGGTTGTGGAGCGAGCAAACCGCGCCATTAAAGAATCTAATAATGCTATAATTGCACACCGGTCAGTCTCTACAGGCCGCATTCTTCCCAGCGGGGATATTATCCTCCGTGCAGAGAGCCTAGAAGATGTGGAACAACTAGCCAGAGCAGCAAAAGATTGGTGCCTCGCCTTTGGAGATAATGCAACCATCAAAAGAAGATCCTACCGTGTTGTTATGAATGGTGTCAACTGCCAGCTTGATCTAGCAGCTGCCCCAGCCCGCATTAAGGCTGATAACTTAGGACGCCTGGCTTCTGCCCCCACGGCGATCACGTATACTGGATGGCTTCTTGGCCCTCGACATACTGCAGAACATAAACCAGAAACATCGAAGCTGATTGTTGAGTTTGATAACGACCGAGCGGCCAATATCGCCATACTGCTAGGCCTAGCACTCAATGGCCGCGATCACCCATGTGAATTCTACGACCAAACTCATCGGATTCAGCAGTGCTTCAACTGCCAAGCATATGGCCACATAGCCCGAAACTGCAAGCGACCTACCTCATGCGCATACTGCGCGCAAAATCACTCCTCTCAGGACTGTCCTACAGCAAGAGACCGTGCCAAGGCCCTGTGTGCAGTCTGCCAAAAACAAAACACTAAGCAAAGTGAGAAGACCTTAGAGGATCACTTTGCCTTTGACCGCAGCTGTCCAGCTCGTGTGGAACGAGTGGAGATTGCACGTCATAACAGAGTAAATGGACGTGGATGGTATGAGAGTGCTCCAGTCTCTCTTGGCTCTGTAGGCCTCTCAGGGGAGGAACAAGGCCAAGACCCCACCCCTGCAGAAGCTGCAGAGCACCACACTCAACGCCGCGGCCCAGGCCGACCCAGAAAGAGCAATAAAAGACCTCGCACAGAAGATGAACTTGAACTAAACAGCGTTATGGCGGATACCCAACCAGAAGATGAGATGAACACCCAGACCCAGACTCTGCAGCTCAGGGAGGGCCCTCGCCAGCGGTCTAGAGCAAGAGCTCTTAGTGCCCCAAGTACTGACGCTGCTCCAAGAGTACTCAGACAGACTCGAAACCGACGCAAAAGCTATAATCAGCAGCATGGTCAAGAGTCTGATGATGAGCAAAGCCAGTATCACTCCAATGAAGCCCCAATGGAGGAAGAACTGTAATCAATGATGGATCTTAAACGAATTCGAATCCTGCAGGCCAACTGCTGGAAATCACGTGAGAAGGTGATGATACACCTCTTTGGTGAGAAAGAGGTGCGCGACCTAGAGATCCTGGCTATCCAGGAGCCCTATATCAACAGATACACAGACCAAGTGACCACATATTCACAAATGCTTGGAAACCGTTTTCACCTCCTGATCAAACCTACTAGCAAGGACACTAACGTGGCTAATATGCCACGGGTATGCTTCTTTGTTAGCAAGACGCTAGATCCGACGAAGTGGGTGATCCAGCATCATACTAAGGACCTGAGCACCTTGACCCTGCACACAAGAATAGGCCCCATACACATTCATAACGCATATAATCCTAGCCCTGCGACAGGCCAACCCAGCGTCATTAACACATTGAACAACGCGCTGGCTGAACACCCCGGCCAACAACATGTGGTAGTGGGCGATTTCAACCTCCATCATCCAATGTGGACCCGACTTGACTATGACCACCGCCATGAAGAAGCAGATGAACTGATCAGGATAGCTGAGAACCATGGCTTAGAACTGCTTACACCGCCAGGCACAATTACATATGAGAAGCACACAGGCAGGGGGCACCACCAGACTACAATTGACCTGGCATGGGGAACTACTGAGGTGACAGATCTCCTAGTGCGCTGCCAACACCGACGAGACTGGATGCATGCAGCAGATCATGTACCGATTCTCACAGAATTAGATATATCTGTGCAGAAGTCTCCAGAGAGGCTAAAGATGCAATGGCTAGAAGCTGACTGGGACATCTTCCTAAAGGCACTGGCTGCAAACCTCCAACCTATATACCCCCTAGCTACCACTGAGGAGATAGATGCCACAGTTGACCACCTGATTAAAAGCATCCAACACTCTGCAAAGAACACTGTTCCTGTATCCAGGATCACTCCATACTCTCGCCCAGGATATCTCCCAGAACTAAAGGGACTACGCAACAATGTTAACCGCACACGACGCTGGGCCGCTTCTGGCCAGGAGGAAGACATCAAGGCATTCCGTCAGGCCAAGCATACACTGGGCCGAGAAACTGCTAAACTGAGCCGAGACAATCACCGTGCCCACGTGGAGGATGCAACTGAATCAATAGAGGGCTTCTGGAAACTGGCCCGTTGGGCACGCCGCCGCCGAGGTGTCCAACCAACCTACACACCAACTCTCCACGCAGGGGACCAAACATATGACACTCCAGAAAGGAAAGCACAGGCACTGCGGGAGACACTATTTCCCCCGCCTCCTGAAGCAGATCTCTCAGACATCCCTGGTTATGAATACCCTGAACCACTACAGATGCCTGCCATTACAGAGAAAGAGGTCTGTCAGGCAGTCCGGCGGGCTGCACCAAACAAGGCTCCCGGCCCTGATGGGATACCAAATCTGACACTACATCGCGCTCTAGCCATCCCGGCCTTCCTGAGCCATCTCACTAATCTGTTTAATGCTTGCCTGCATTTGGGATACTGCCCAGAACACTTCCGAAAGTCAACTACAGTAGTATTGCGGAAGCCCGGGAAACCTGATTATGCAGACCCAAAGGCATACAGGCCCATTGCACTGCTTAACACAATTGGAAAAACATTAGAAGCAGTTATTGCAACCCGCATAAGCTATATGGTTGAAGCGCACAGTCTTCTACCACAGACCCATGTCGGTGGCCGCAGAGGGCGATCATGTGAGCATGCTATTCACCTCCTGCTGGAACGAGTCCATGCCTCCTGGCGTACTGGTGCACTGGTAGCCACACTGCTTACCCTGGATGTTAGTGGTGCATTTGACAACGCTGCACATAAACGCTTGATCCATAACCTCCGGAAACGAGGGATCCCAGTCAGTGCTGTCAACTGGATAGCAAGCTTCCTACGCCACCGCATCACAGATATTGTACTGATGGAGGGCGCAACGGGCCAGTTTACCACAGATACAGGCATACCCCAAGGCTCACCTCTCTCTCCAATTCTCTACCTGTTCTACAACGCAGATCTAATCGACCAAATACATGAGGCTTACCCCGGAAGAGCAATGGTCACCGGCTACATTGATGATATATGTATACTTGTCTGGAGCCGGGCTGCTGCGGCTAATTGTCGACGTCTTGAGCAAATACACAGAATAGCAGAACAATGGGAAGCTCAACACGCTTCTAAGTTTGCCCCAGCAAAATATGGCCTGATACATCTATGGCGAAAGGTCCGAGGCATTCCTAGACCCTTGGGCTCAACTAATGCTTCAGTCAAAGTGCAGGGGGTGGAGGTTAAGCCTGTGCCTACCCTTCGCTACCTTGGCGTCCAGCTAGACCAGCATCTCACTGGAATGAAACAAATTGAACACGCCCAAGTTAAAGCAACTGAAATGATAGCAGCGCTGTGCTCCATAGCAGGATCAACCTGGGGAATCACTCTATCCCATCTCCGCCAAATGTACACAGCCGTCCTATGGCCGCAGATCACATTTGCCAGTTCCACATGGTTCGTACGGGCTGGATGGGGCTTCAAGGCGGCAGAAAATGCGGCTAAGAAAACCTTGGAATCTATCCAGCACAAGGCCCTCTACAGGATAGCTGGCGCATTCAGAACAACCTCTCGAGCTGCTCTGGAGATATGTCTCAACATACCTCCTCCCATGATTGCATTGGAACGTGCAGCCAAAGAATCATACCTCCGAATTGCCACATCACCTCTTATGGCCACCCTTAGCGAGATACGACACTCTGGCCAACGACCAGTGCCAAGGAACGCAAGGGAACGACGCATGCGATGGGCCACCAGCCCAGACCATGACCCTCTAACATCACCATTAGAGCGATGGGAGCGACGAATCGCAATTTCTCAGGACAAGCTGGAGACTATACACCCACATGTGACCCCACCTTGGTGGTCAGGTCTGAAATCCCATGTAGCAGAAACTCGGGAAGCTGCTCTAACAGCTCACAATGCCACCTTACACAGCGGAGCCGACATTGTTGCGTACACAGATGGCAGCTTGACAGAACAGGGAGTTGGAGCAGCGGCAGTTTCACCTCTGGGGCGCCAGGCTGTCCACATTGGCTCCCCAGCTACCCACACAGTATATGCAGCGGAATTGCAGGGCATAAAAATGGCGCTTACCCAAATACACAATGCGGGTGGGCTAGCATCGCAATGTTCCCATCAGACCTATACAGCAATCATCTTTACAGACAACCAGGCGGCAATACAAGCGTGCTCAGCTCCAGGAAGGTCTTCTGGCCAATATATCCTGAGTGAAATTACACGCACTGCATCTCAACTACAGGAACGTGGCTGGGATATACGACTATATTGGCTCCCGGGTCATGAAGGCATCTACGGCAATGAGTGTGCTGATGCTCTTGCAAAAGAAGCTGCTAATTCCCCGGCACCCAATGGCGCGGAAGAGCTCACTCTCCTGGCCAGTACTCGAAGAAGCCTCCGCATAGAAGCAACCAGTGCATGGAAGACTGAGTGGGATGCTTCCACCCATGGGACCTCTCTCCGTCGCTTATGGAAAGAGCCTTCAAAGGCACCAATGCGGCTATACCAAGGCCTTCGGAGAGCCGCTACATCAGTTCTCATTCAAATGCAAACTGGAAAGATTGCGCTGGCTGGTTATCTTGGTACCTTCAAAGCTATGGAATCGACTGAATGCGCTTGCGGACGTGGCCTTCAAGACATACGTCATGTTCTCCTCCACTGTACCAACCAGGCAGGACCACGGACACGCCATCTTACACAGGGGTCAAGGCGGGAGCTGGATTACCGAGCTTACCTAACTCGTCCAGACCTGGTACCAAAGGCGGTGCGATTCATGCTTGAGACGGGTCTTCTAAGCCAGTTCCAGGCTCTACCAACCACATACCGAGTCACGACAACGGGCAGGGATCACCTGGTAGTATAGCGCAGCCAGGGTTGTGCGCTTGCAAAAGTAGGGATGGAAACGAGGCAGTATCCAACAAGCCCATGGGCCCTCGCGGCCACGGGAACAGCAGTACAAAAGCAGCAGCACGGGACATACAACATGCAGAATAACATATCAGGACAAGTGTAGAAAAGCGACAGTGTACATAGTGATTACCATCACGGTGGCTTACCCGGCCGCCCCGCAGGATCTGCCGCCACTCGGCCTACAGGGCTGACAGATGCGTGTATGAACTATAATAATAATAATAATAAATACTTAGTCGTAGACACGACGTCAAGCCGTCACAAAATATATATTCTAACTGAATACACAGCGAAAAGACCATTTTCTAAATTAACTGACTTCCACTGATCAAAAATATTTTGAAATTAACATACACCTAATTTACTAGATAGGAATATCAATTCGTTAATATCTACTAAACAGCCAGCTGATGATGGCTAGCCAGGCCATGCCAGAATGACCAAAGAAAAGAACCATAGCTTAAACGAGTGTAGGACCAAAGGAGAGTGAGCAAAGTTATGGAAGATTTTAGAATACAGAAAGCATAGGGAGAGTCTGCATTTTCTAGCATTAGATCTGGAAATGCACGAACTTTCCAGGTCCTCAAGGCGATCCATGGCAGTAACAAAAACAGACCTGTGTATTTCTTGAAAAATCGTACATAGGAAATTCATACAAAAACCTAAGATTTTTTTGGGCCCTGACAAAAGCCCAAGGTCCTCTGTAACAGACCCTAGTATCGAGGCAGATTGTCCGCAATGATCAAAAATCACTCATCTGTGCTCTATGCTATGCAGAAGTACGCACCCCTAATAATGCGCGAATGACAAATACTGAACAGGCAGAAATATGTAGATCATGGGGCCAAGAAAATGAATCGTATACCAATCCTAAAAACACATCTAAGAGAAGTATGACTTCAAATCTAATATTGAACTAGATCCTGCTCGGGAACCTCTAGCAACCAGATATATGCGGGCTATTACAAAGCTTGGAATTATGAGCGCTCGTGTGATGTCGTGACGCCTTCAGATATTGATGTCAACCCACGGACAGTAAGACATTATCTTTTTAATCCTCATCCCATTTGCGGATATTAACATCTTCGTCTTATGCAGCACCTTTTCTATGGTTTTGCTGGCATTGACGCCGACGATTCCACCATCGAAACCATCTACGACCATGATGATGGTTACATTGATCAACTTATGTATCTCAAGAAGAAAAAGCCCACACTCAAGACCTTCATCTCCATGGGAGGATGGGATTTTGGAGGCGAGCCCTTTTCTGATATGGTTCGCTTACCCGGAACCCGCAAGTTATTTATCGACTCCGCCACTTCCTTCATGGCAGACAGAGGCTTTGATATAATTGATATTGACTGGGAGTACCCTGCTGCCGATGACAGGGGTAAGAGTTTAATCGCATCCCTACTAGTGCCTGATGAGATCGAAGCTGATATTGTCTTATGCAGGTGGTCGTAAGGAGGATAGGGAAAACTTCATGACCTTCATGAAAGAACTAAGGGATGCCTGTGATGGTACCTACAACGTTACCATAACTTTGCCAACTTCCTACTGTATGCTTGATATGTGTAATCATTATTGCAAGATCTTGTTAATAATTTGCACAGGGTACTTTGTCACGGCGCTGTACTAGGATAATGGAACATCCAACTCATGGGTTCTACCTAGGTAGCTATCGACGAGAATAATCAACATGAGGAAGGAATAAGGTAACGCCGTATTTAACAAGGAAGCAAACAACTGCATCTCACGTGACAGCCAGCCAGCGTGACCAGGCCGTCACATACTTGAAGGGATTTGATGTCAAAAAGTTGTCTGAACACGTCAACTAATTCAACTTCATGTCCTACGACATCCATGGCACCTGGGATGGTAAAAGCAAATGGACAGAATCCGTGGTCAACCCTCATACCAATCTAACCGGTAAGCTGCAATACTATCCCTCAGCATGGATTCAAATTAATTACGAGTGCCTCTTAGATATCAGTGAAGGATTAGATCTCTTGTGGCGAAATGACGTTGATCCTGCCAAGGTGCTTCTTGGTCTTGGATTTTACGGACATTCCTTCAAGTTGAATGATACCAGTTGCACATACCTGAATGTAGCTTTGACAAAACCGTAGACTCTGCTGGAGGAGGAAAAGCAGGAGAATGCACTGGTACAAGCGGAATTCTGTCCGACTATGAAATCAACCGAGTCATTATGCAGTACAACCCCGACGTGGTTTACAATGAACAGGCAGCTGTAAACTGGATGACTTGGAACTATAATCAATGGTATGTTTCAAAAAGAATTGGGGCCTTCAAAGGGCATGAACTAAACTTTTTCAAAGGGTTCATTCAATCATTCAATGACTCCAATACCTTGAAGCAGAAGGCCAACTGTGCGAATGGCAAGTACCTTAGAGGGCTCTTTGTCTGGACAGTGGATGAGGGTGGTCCTGCGTTATCAGCCAATCCAAATGATCTCGATCCAAAGGACACCTCAATGGATGGTGCAAGTATGGATGGGAGTGATAGCGGCACTGGCGACTTTTACATTGATGGCTCTGTTGTCAGTCCTGATTCCAACACCGCCATGGCCATTGCTTTCGCAAACATTATTGTTGCGCCATCTACATTAGCAGCCCCCACGACGTTCTCAATCGAGCCTCTAGTGACCCCCATTGAGGTTGCTTGGGCCACAACAAAAACTGTGACAATCTCAGAACAGCCTACTATCACAACTACTGTCGCTCACACTGTGCAGATCACCACCTTCTCGATGCCTACTATTACAGCAAGCGTCATCTCATGGTGGAACTGGAATATTACCGAAACAGACATGACCCAGAGCTCTACGACACTGTTCCCCAGTATCTCGCTGGATCCAATTACACTCAGAGATAGCCCTAATCCCCAAGATATTATCAACGGGATATTCATGACACACACTGTCACCAGACCGGACGTTCTTCCCCCCCCCTGGCCATGGTCTACCGCTTCTTTGCCCGTCGAGGTACCCACTCCAACTATTACCTTTAGCGAAGGAGGTCCTCCGGTTCCGACTTGCACTGCAAATTGTGGCACGAGGTGCACATCTTTCTGCGATAAGCCATGCCTGCTAGACTGTAACGACCAGACGTCTAACAGAAACTGGGAAGATCCAGAAGACCCAGATCCTCCGCCACACTTAGATAATACGTGCAAGGGTTCCTTGTGTGTCAAGAAAGGTTGCACGGGTCCCGACTGCGATAAATCGTCCCATGTCTGCCTTGGACCCAACTGCAAGCCGACCGCTTGTGTTGGCAGCGACTGCACTGACAACGGTGAATGTGATGGCGATGACTGCCAAGTTGAAGATTGTATTGGTAATGACTGCAACAGCAACGGAGTCTGCACTGGCCCTAACTACATCTCCTTGGGATGTATCGGCCCTGATTGTGATTCCCAGACGGGAGAGTGTACCAGCCCTAATTGCCGAACAATTACGTGCTCAGGCTCGAACTGCGATAGCGGTGTACGCACAAGTGAAGGTTGCGAGTCTTCTGATGCCGATACTTGTACCGAGTACATCTCAAATATGGTCTCCTCTGCCTCAACCTACAGTACCGAGACCTCGACTGAGTGCCAGACCATTACTGCGTGTGATGCCAAGCCCACTACGATAACGTCCACTATTACCGAAACTGACACAGTAGGCCCTCGCTATATCTTTAACGTCCGAATCATTTTCAGCGCCGCTTTGGTCGTCAGTTGGAAC
The DNA here is from genome assembly GCA_039880875.1 of Aspergillus pseudoglaucus. Lineage (NCBI taxonomy): Eukaryota > Fungi > Ascomycota > Eurotiomycetes > Eurotiales > Aspergillaceae > Aspergillus > Aspergillus pseudoglaucus. The sequence continues at coordinate 293,971 of JBDODC010000030.1, read as the reverse complement.
GGAGTGCACTCGCTGGGGTTGAGGGCTAATTAAGTTAGCATCACCGCAGGCTGTTGACTAAACAATGCTTGGCGGGTGCAGAATAGTGGTGTGACACGTCGTGGGACGTTAAAGCGGCAGCTCGCGCTGGGCATTACGGGTGGGAATGCAGCCGTGAACGGCCTCAGAAGTGGTCATTTTCGGCGTCACTTTTACAGGTCCTCACATTCTATATGTAATGCTGGCGCAATTGCGAAGCCTATATATGCGGGTAGTGGCTGAGGATGCCTGATGCTGCTGCTTTCACGGCGTTTGCGGAGGTTGGAGAGTCTTCGACTGCTTTGAAAACAACTTCTAGGATGGAATGAGAGGCATGTTTCTATGTTTGTATGTTAGAATGTACCGGATGATGTTTGGACCCTAGGAGATAGGCTTGGGGCTTTTAACATGGATTCCTGGCGGCTAGTTTTAGGTACCAAGCGAAAGACCTGGAGAAAATACAATGAATTCAGTTATACACTATTATCAATCATACCAAATAAGCAAAGAGAAAATATGATCGAAACAAATCCACAAATAGAAAAGGGTAATCGAGCAATCCACCACGTCCCAAATATCTCACACCAAACCGGGTAGTCATATGTAACAAGTTACTGAATCAAAACCAATTTACAGCATCATGTACAGACCCATCAGGAGAGAGCCAGCAGCCGCAACGGGGACCTTGAGCGAGCCAGCACCGTTGGCAGGCACAACGGTTTCCGAGGGGGTGGCGGATGAGGAAGAGTTGGCAGCGGTAGAGGTACCTTTAAGCAAAATCAGGTTAGTAACCAGTACATATATTCTTCTGCAAAGTGAGTGAACTCACCAAGAGTGGTCGAGGGAGAAGTGGCAGAAGTAGTAGAAGCAGTAGAAGCATGGGAAGAAGTGCGAGTGCAAGAGGTGATGTGTTTGCGGGTGTTGGTGGTTGTGGGAGATGATGTGCTGGATTTGGTGGTAGTGGTCTTACCCTTGGTGGTGGTAGAAGAGGCAGACGAAGCAGAAGAGGAAGAAGAGGTCGAGGTCGAAGACGAGGAGGTAGAAGTAGTAGAGGCAGAGTCGCTGGACTCCACGTTGAACTGAGCGGACTGGGCCAGGATGCCGGTGTTCTTGTCATCGTTGGACATGAAGTTGATTTGGAAGCCGGAGCTATTGTTCAGGTCAGTAATTGTATCTATATAGCCAGTGCATTGAATGTTAGGAAGACAACATACCCGTTGTCAATGCCAGCGAGATCCTTCAAGGTGTAAGAGTTGTCCGATGTTTTGACGTTCTCCGCGACCAGCTTGTTTACGTTGGGGTAGCCGTTCATGTTGACCAAGTAGATGTCGAACGAGGATGGGTCGGAGCTGTAGGGTTTCATTAGTTCAGAATGCTGATATGTTGTTAGGGCCATTCACGTACCTGACCGAGTTCCATTCGATGGTGGTCGACTTGCTCAGGTCAACATCATCGTGCTTTTCGGGGGAGGTGATGGAGAGGGCTTGGTCCTGTTAGCGGGCTTCCTTCTTAACTAGGGAGTAGTTAAGTAAACTTACCTGCAGCAGTGGCAGCAAAAGCAGCAACGGAAGTGATGGCGAACCGCATTGTGATCGAGTGTGTTTATTGATGGTGCGAATGTACTTTGAAAGCTCTGACGAAAACGAACGACAGCAGTATTATAATTAATGAGTGTTCAAGAATAATAGTTCTTGTGTATAAAAATTCCCGAAAAAAAATTTTCGCCCACTTCGAGGACAGCGCCTTTTATAGACCCTCTCGCAAGGGAGCCATCCCAGGCTATGTTTTACTTTCTCAGGCCAGGGCCGAGGAAGCAGGATCTATTTTAGGGACTTTAATTATGGATTCATTGAGCACAGGAAAGGGTCCATTATTGGAATTATTATTAGTTATGACCACTGCAGTCGAACCCATCCACCGGTATATGGATACCCTTTGACGCCCTTCTATTGGCACCCTTTCGACTAGATCGCAGGGCTGCACTGTGTGCTATTTCTTTTTTCTTTTTTTTTCTAGGGCTTTTGTTGCCTCGTTGTAATATTGTGCTAGGTGCAGAAGGATCGCGTTGTCCTGGTTGCTGTCAAGAACAAGACCCTTGGGCTGTCATGTTAGCTTAGATAGAACTCTCCCAAAAGGGAAACACAATAAGCGGTCTGAACCGCCGCAGATTTCGATCCATCCATTGATTCAAATCATTCTATAGATTCCGATTTAGATGCCCACAGATGCAATAGCCGTTATCTTGCAGTGGAAATAGCGTACAGCGGTGATGGTCAGCTGACTCGATCGACCATTGCAACTTCATATTCTCCAATTCATCTCCTTTGCTCCCTTTATCGGCTACTTTACTGACCCATTTACCTTTGATGAAATCCTCCGGGAAATAATGATATCAGTTGTCTACAATGACCTCCAGTGGCTTAGACAGTCCGCCATAACCTTGCATTATCACCAACTGCCATGATAAGAACTGTACTTTTGCCTGAAACCTAACGAAAGAACTTCCGGCAACCAATTCTTTGTCTCGGTGACAGCGCCCAATGTCCAAAAACAGGTAAAAAAGGACTATGGCGATGTCTCGGAGATCCTGGAACAGTCCGGCGCCATGATCCCTCCCATTGGCGGATATCGACAAGGCGAGCGAACTAAGGAACTAGGAACAGGAAGGGCAAAAAAATATATTAAAATAAAAAGGGCATACTCGGCTTTGACCGGATCGTCTCTGTTCAGGTAAATCGGTAAATCGGTAAATCAGTCAATCAATGCGCAGTGGAAATCATAGCAAAGATTTCTGGTGGTGTCTCACTTTTACCGAACTAATCATCCCAAATAAGACATGTTCACGGGATACGGCACCCGTATGTCTGCATCGTCCGGTACGCTACGGAGGATCCAATTTTGGAATTCCCCACAGAAGACGACCAGAAAATTCCATGAAGTGACATACTTTGGGAATTTCCTAAGGGCCTTACAAGAATCAGCGGGTCAGCAAAGCGTTCATTGAGCTACCTATCCAGATTTCATATTTAAGATGCTAAAATTTAGCTTATTCCTGATATTGTTGAAGTGAAACCCAAACAAAAATGCGATATGGAAAAGACAACGCTATCTGGTTGCGTACATCATTTGGAGAGTTGACTTCGTCCACCATCCGCAGTGACCCTCTTTCGAACCCGGAGGTTAAAAAACCTCGGGCCCAACTGTAAAACTCTCTGGGCATTGATTTCAACACCCGAATCACTATCTCCGTCGGCCTCGGAACAGGCAGTGCTAGTATTGCCACTTCCAACCCAGACAGCATCAAGGAGCGCAGTGGGACAGAAAACCAGCGCTTCACCCGTCTTCAACTTCACAATCTGCTGAAAAAGCTGGTCGGAGAAGGCCGATTTGGTTTCGCCATCGTCGCCCATTGACGCGCCGGCAATGTGTTTCTTAATAGCTGCGAACCAGGCAGGCGAAGTGAACCGATGCACGATGGTGACGTTGCAGAGGTCCAAGAGGGCCGGTGACATCGTGGGCTCCTGTGTAGCTATCATAACCCGCGCGCCCAGGTGGCGTTGCTGACGGATAATGGACAGAAGTGTCTCGGTAAGTTCGACCGCTTCTGGGGCAGTGTCTGTCAAGAACTATGCCTAGTCAGCTTTGAATTGCAACTAGAGACTGGGGATTTCTTACTTTATGCGCTTCGTCGAGAGCAATCATGCGTCCAGTGTGCTTTCGATCCTTCAGAAATAGAGACACACAGATGTTAAACAAAGCACAAGCATCATCAGGCCCCACGAAAGGACAACTCAAATCCACAATGGTCAAGGATCCCTTGTCGAACTGCCAGATATCGTATGGAGCTTTCTGAGGTGCTTTTCCTTTAACCATCACAGTTCCCGGCTCGAAGAATGACTCAAGCACATCAAGGCGCATCTGCAGCGGCCGAGACTGGCCTTTGACGAACTCCTCATTTTCAATTCGCACTTTGAACTCGTTGTAATCAAAATAACCGCGACCCTGGTTGCTTCGAGCCATATCACGAAGTATTTTCATAATAAACTAGGAGCATGTCAGCTTTCTCTCATTCGTTTATTGAACCTTGTGTCTCCATACCTCAACATACAAGGGCTGGTTGGGCCCGCTGCTGATCCCCATCAGGGTTTTGATCACACTGATATTCAGATGGTTTTGTGACAAGTACATGGGCACCACGCAAAGCAACTTGGACGCATCTCCCAATCCTGGAAGGTTTTCATATGCCTCCTTCATGGCGAAGTAATTGGTTGGCGATACAAGGACGCGCACCGGGATGCCAGACGAGCATAGATATGCTGCCTCGCAAAGCTGAGTACTGCCAAATGTCGTGAACTTGTCATAATGCAGCACCATGCCGGCCAAAGGAGAAGACAGTCGTCCAGCGGGTGACGATTTGATCAGCGTATTTTCCAACAGACAAGACAAAGTATGACTTTTACCACTACCCTGGCTGCCGCAGATGAATGACGACCAGGGTGCAGCAACGTTGGCGTATATCAAGTTATTATGGTTGACTTCCGAGTGACTGTCTTTCGTTCGCAATCCCAAGAGGCCATACTGAGAATACACCCTTTTATTCTCATTGTCGTTCTCGTTTTCATTCTCATTCTGGTATTGGCTCTCGACGACCTGCTGGGCGAGGGCCGAGAACAGAGGAGCAGTGCTCAGCTCTTCTTCAAGGTGCTTTCGCGTAAAGTTCTCGGTTATTCCCTGATTGTTAATCAGGTTTAGGTGATGAGAGATGTCTTGCGCCAAGGAGGACACAGATGTGCGTGCCATGGTTGGGAGTCAAGGTTGGCGGATTGTTGAAAGGTGAGAAGAAGAGAAAGTTGGAGATGTCTAGAGGAAGAATTTTATTTTCTTTCCTTTCCATTTTTCTTTGATCTGTGTGGGTTTGTGTGTCCTTTGGTGTGATTGCTGGTATTCACTGCAGTGCTTTGCTTGGTATACTACCCTAAAAAGTAACATGGATATATATCCGCATGCAGATGACAAAGGACCATTTTTGACTGTCAAATGAACCAGGATATCATGCTGCCTGGCAAAATGACTATGTCTGTTGCTTCTTTTCCATACGATATATATTCAGTTCTATAAACCTGTGGCCGGTTATGGATGCTCTATGCTAAGCGAGGAATGTAGTCAGATGAAAAAAACAGACAAGCTCGAGCCAGCCAGGCAATCTGCGCTCTACTTTACGAAATGACGAAAGTTCTACAATTGCTGTTTACCTCCTCTCTTTATCTGTATAGCGCCCGAAAGAAGGCATTTCTATTTACCAGACGTTGGCAGATGAATTATTCGCGAGCATTACACCGAGTTGTAGGTGAGCTACTATAGCAGTATACTTAATAGAGAGCTTGGAATCTCCTGTCGTCAGGCTAATAAAGTGATATACTCTGTGTTCTAACTGGTGTGCCCGAATACCTTGGATACGGTATGTTCAAAGTCGCATTCCATCAAGAAAGACTGGAAGGCTCATTTAGACCTGGAAATGACCCTAAAAACCATATAGATAACTCCTATGGAGATGTTAAGTGCTCCGTGCAAAATAGGGTGTTTTGTATCGCAGTTTTGATGACACTGGTTGATTGATAAGATATATTGAGCGGACTCAGCCTCGTCTCTCATCGCCCCCCCTCTTCTGCTTGAAGCATTCTCCTTTTGCTTGGTCTCGCCCTTTCTTGCTTTTCATGATCTCTTCCCCTGTCGGACCATGAATCACACGCAGTCACAGACCAAGTCACCCGTTTCAGAAGAAAGTCTCTCCTGAACAACCGCGATCTCTATCGAGTGGACCCCAAATTAATTGACACTTTAATCTATCCCAGAAACCCAGCTTTTATTAGGGTTATTGACCCCTACGTCAATGATAATGGGCCAGAGCTCCTTTCTGCGACACCGGAGACTGTCGATCACCGGCCTTTCTCCTCCGAACGCCACACCACGCGAAACGATCATGAAACCCCGGAGCTTCTCCCTATTCTCGTCACTGCAAGGGGAGGGAAAATAAGGGTTTCGAACTATTCCACAGCGTGCATACACAAACAACCACCCTGATGACGTTCGGGGTTTGGCTTGAGGGTTCTATTCTCGTTGTTGTTGTCTGCCTGCTAGTAGTAACTCTGTCCCGTATCCGTAGTCACCGCCACGCATCGCCCCGAGACTGACGAAGATTGCAGTGATGATCGTTACTTGCTTAATGAATTCTCCGGATATTCCGAAATATCGTTTAATTCAAAATTAATCAGAAACTGGGCTGCCTCGTCTCATCCCGTCTCCGACTCTGTCTCCACGTTGGCTCGTTGAATTTACCGTTGGCTGCTCGCTTGTCTGGGGGCGGCTGGAGGGGGAAAACACACATCTTCTGACTAGACTGGCCTGGCCAGGAATTATTCCTGGTCATAATATCAATTCTCACGCGAGCTATTCAGGAAGTGAGAGTTTAATTTACGTCTTACTCCGGTTATTTCTTTTTCTCTCACCTCTACAGCCCAGCCGAGAGAGAACGCGCAATTCTCACAGCCAAATGATCGGCGCGTCGTGATTTGGACGTATGATAGACTACAGAGGATGCTGACAAGCATTTTCCGCCACGAATTGCGGTGGAAAGAATTCCCACCGTTTACAGAATACAGATTAACTGACGCATCATCGCAATATGAAGAGTGATGTGGTGCTGTTGCTATGTATAGACGGAAAGTTGTCGGTGCACCAAGATCGTCGTCAATAAACAGTCCTCCGTGCATACAAACTGCAAACACACGGAGATGGTCGAACTGTCAACGTAACACGATGGTTTTGCAATGAGAGGGTCTAGTCTGCTCCATACGGAAAGCTTACATTCTGGACCGGAATGCAGCTGGGAAGGAAAAGCAGCCAAGGAAGAAAATAGAGCAAAACGTCAAACTACATGCATATTGCATAGTCCACTCAGTCAGAGCCACATGCATATGAGCCTCCACCATGGAGGGATTACGTATGTTTTTCTGAGCCCCCACGGCTCTCTAGGGCTGAATCTCTTGGAGTAGGAAGTGACAGACGGATGAAGTGATTCTCTGTCTGCCTGTTCTAATCTGAGAAACCAGGCAGTGGTGCATGATGCTCCACAATTTCGGCCTTGTTTTGCACGCCCCGGAAGCTTTGGCCTGTGTCAACCTTACCATCGTGTTCCGGATCCAGACACCTATATAAACCCCCAAGGATCCCCGTGTCAGTTACTCGTTCTTTTATACAACAATCCACAAACAGTCCTGGCGACTCGGTAAATCACGAATATCATACCATACCCACGTCTTTAACGTCCTCAGATCACCAGATCATTAATTTTACACTTTGATTTTTACTTTACGACATTTCCGGTTCTACTATCACGATGAAGCCTCAAACCGCTGCCCTCCTCCTCACCCTCTGCGGCTCTGCTTTGGCCGTTCCCGTTCCCAACAACGAGAAGCCCCAAGAACAGCCGACTGCTGCTGGCTCAGTGGCGTCTGTGACTGGTACCCCGTCGAGTCTGCCTGTTGGATTCCCTGAGGAGTCCGGCGCTCCTGCTGGCGCTCCCTCCGGCTTGCCTTCGAACTTCCCTCCGGCCCCTGGTCCCTCCGGGTTCCCCTCTGCTCCTTCTGATGCTGCTTCGTACAGCTTCACACCCCCCGGCCCCACTCCTTCGGGCCCTGCTCCCTCCGGTGGTGCTCTCGGCTCGAACCCATTTGGATCTAACCCGTTCGGTTCCGCTCCTTTTGGTAGCGCACCATTCGGTGCTGGTCCTACTCCTTCTGGTCCTCCGTTCGGCGGTCCCTCTGGATCTCCTTCTGGCACCCCCTCTGGCCCGCCGCCGCAGGGCCCCAAGCCCACTGGCGGCTTTGGCCAGCAGCAGCAGCAGAAGCGCTCTCAGCCTTCTGAGGAGGGTCAGCAGCAGGGTCAGTTTGGTGAGGAAGGTGGTTCTCCGTTCGCCTCGGGCGCTACTCCTTCCGGCCCTGCTCCCTCGGGTCCCGCTCCCTCCGGTGGCCCCGGAGGCTTCGGTGGTTTCGGTGGTTTCGGTGGTCCCAAGCCCTCTGGCGGTTTCGGTGGCCCCAAGCCCTCTGGCGGTTTCGGTGGTCCCAAGCCCTCTGGCGGTTTCGGTGGTCCCAAGCCCTCTGGCGGCTTCGGCGGTCCTTCGCCTTTCGGTGGCTTTGGTGCTGGCCCCTCGGGTGCCGCTCCTTCTGGCCCGGCTTCCTCCGGTGCTTTCGGGCCCAACCCCTTTGGCTCGAACCCGTTCGGTTCTGCTCCCTTCGGCACTGCTCCTTTCGGTGCTGGTCCTACCCCCTCGGGCCCTGCTCCTTCTGGCCCTGCTCCTTCTGGCCCTGCTCCTTCTGGAACTGCCTCTGCCTTGCCTACTCCTTTCGCGCAGTAAGTGCGATAAGCTATGCCAACGAGTTGTGGATGGTGTGAGATGCAAATTCTACAATCACAGTTTCTTTTGACGGGCAAATAATGGGCACTATTTGATGGATATACAGCATTTTCTTTGTCTATGTTTGAACTTTACCGCTTTTCATGTATAGAGCTTTGAATAAATATACTGGCTAAAAAAACATTTGATAATTTCCTCTTGTATAGTAGTTAGTTGACTAGCTCTCCTCATGATGACGTAAAAGCGACGGCAAATTCGCGATTTCTACGAGTCTTCGCGACAGCTACAAATCTATCTCCGGCTGAAACCCATCGATTCTATTCTTATTAATTAGCTCGCTTACAGTTTTCTTTGATCAACCCCTCCCAATGCGCCTCCACCGTTTAACCATCGCGCTCCGAACATTCTCGATTCCCCTCCGACCCCAAACCACCGCATCTCCATCTCGCTACTTTGGCAGACTCCCTCTTCCAGTATCCGGAGCAACAGTCCTCAAAGCCGCTCCTACTATTCCCTTCATCGGATCTCTATTCAATTCAAGTGCCAAAGCCGAATCCAGCGACGACATGTCCTACCCCGATCAGCGCAGCGATGATGAGTGGAGGGCCGTTTTGAGTCCTGGTTCGCTTCTTCCTCCTCTACTACTAGGAATGTCGCTAACAGCAAACGCAAACAGAACAATTCCGCATCCTCCGCGAAAAAGGAACCGAACGCCCCTATACCGGCGCCTACGATGCCCACTACCCGTCAAACGGCGTCTACACCTGCGCGGGCTGCGACGCGCCCTTATACAAAGCCAACCACAAGTTCAAGTCCGGCTGCGGCTGGCCCGCGTACTTTGACTCGGTTCCTGGTGCTGTGAAGCGGTTTACAGATAATTCGTTTGGGATGGAGAGGACGGAGATTGTGTGTAATAACTGCGGGGGGCATTTGGGGCATGTGTTCAAGGGGGAGGGGTATAAGACGCCGACGGATGAGCGGCATTGCGTTAATAGTGTTAGTTTGAGGTTTACGGAGGGGGAGGAGAAGGCGAAGGCGTAGTGGTTGGGTTTTAAGTGATCGTACGGGTGTGGTGTGCGGAGTATAGTGGTGTTTGGAGTGAGTGTATATGGTTTTGGTGGGTGTGATGTGATATGGATATATGACTTTATTGAATGACATCTGTTCTTCTCTTTGACTATAACCCTTTCTTTTACCCACAATATGTAAGCAGCGTCGTTCTCTATTCGTACTCTAGTATACAGCAATATCGACCCAAGGCAATAAGGCAATAAGGCAATAAGGCCGCCACGCACCGCCACCCAAAGGGCCACGGTCCGCATTTCAGTCCCCATTAATCTCCCATCCCTCGTGCACAACAACGCAACATTGTCGTTATTCCTGATTGAGTCGAACTGCTGTCATGTCTCGCCGTCCGACCCCGACTCAGGCCGCTCAGAACCAGCAGGTCATAAAGAGTCTGCTCAAGCTTGATACAAACAAGACGTGTGCCGATTGCAAGCGCAACAAACGTTAGTTCAATGCCCGACGAGATCCCCGTATATCAGATTGTGATAACTACATGTTTTTGGAATAGGAAACTGACGCTTCCTTTCTTTTATAGATCCACGATGGGCGTCTTGGAATCTGGGAATCTTCATTTGCATTCGTTGCTCCGGAATCCATAGGGGTATGGGTACACATATCAGCAGAGTGAAGTCCGTGGATCTCGATGCGTGGACCGATGAACAGCTCCAGAGCGTGGTGAAATGGGGCAATGCGAGAGCCAACAAGTTGGTCGACCTGCTGTTTGAAGATACTGGTTAGGATGATCGTGCTGATGGGTTGTCTACAGATATTGGGAGGCGAAACTTGCGCCCGGTCACGTTCCCTCAGAAGCGTGAGTGAAGCTTGCGGGCTGGATGGTACTTGGACCCCATGCTGACGGGTACTGTGCGACAGTAAGATCGAGAACTTTATCCGCACCAAGTACGATTCCAAGCGTTGGGTAATGGATGGTGGCATGCCCGATCCGTCGACTCTAGAATCCGGTGACGATGATGTGGTAGGTGGACACATTTCTCGAATCTTGCGACAATGGACAAGAGACTGACTGGTCAGCCACTTGCCGTCGTCCAGGAAAAGGCCAAGCTTGAGCGCTCGGCCTCCCAGCGAGCACCTGTTTCTAGAAACCCCCCTCCCCCGGCACAACACAAACAAACGGCGTCGGTCAGTCTCTTCGATGATGACGATGTTGTTTCTCCTCCAGCCCGGCCTAGTACGACAGATCCTACACCGCGTGTACAGCCGCCCCAGCAACCACAGTCAGGTCCAAAACAACACCGTGCAAATGATTCGTTGCTCGGACTAGATTTCTTTGGTAGCCCTCAGCCCGCGCCCTCCAGCCGCCCAGCCAGCATTTCGTCTACACCTACCGGTTCTGCCACAATGTCGCGACCAGACTTGAAGCAATCCATCTTGTCGCTTTATGCGAAACCTCAGCCGGCTCCTGCTCAGCATCAGCGCCAGTCATCATTCGGAGACATGGCCTCTCCGCCGCCCCCGTCTGCGTCATCGTCGAACATGGGTGGTTTGACCGATGCGTTCAGTGGATTGTCATTCCCATCCACCACCTCCCCAGCCCCGAAGCCCGCAGAGAAACCGTCTCCGTTCGCCAACCTCGCGAGCTATGCCAGTGCAAAGTCGTCTCCTGCAGCCCCCAAATTATCCTCTCCAACTGCATCAGCCAGTGGCGGTGCGGGCGTCAGTTTATTTGACAGCCTGACATCCCCAACGGCTCCCCCGCAACCTAAGCCTCAATCGCACTCCACCTCGATCTCTTCTGGACAAGACTTCTTCGGAGGGTTTGCGTCCCCATCGCCGCAACCCCAACAGAGCAAGCCACAGCCGCCGCCAGTTTCGGACGATCTCTTTGGTCTTGCATCTCCGCCTTTAGCCACCACTACCGCTCCCCCACCACCCAAGCAGAAGGTATCATCTCCTCAGGAGGAGATGAAGTCAGCCTTCAACCTGAACCCATCTCCAGCACCTGCTCCTAAACCCGCGATCTCCCCCTCCGCATCGACGCCGGCCGTGACAGCCAACATACTCCCGTCGAGCATTGATCCATGGGGAGGAGGCAGCAACGCATGGTCCAACCCAGACCCTGAACCCGTCGCTCCTGCTGCCCCTTCAACGGCTGATATGATGAAGGTTCCTGAGACCATAACCGCGAACGACATTTCTCCTGGCGGTTGGGGTGTCCCGTCTCCCAAGCCTGCTCCGACAGTCGCTACTGACGAAGACTTTGGCGGTTGGGAGAGCGCTGCACCTGTTTCTTCTACGACAGCTTCTACTAAACCGGCTGGCGGGTTTGGTGGTGGTGCTGATGATTTGTTTTCGAATGTATGGGAGTAATTTTCTATTTCGATAATTTCTTTTTTGTATCTTCCTCTAATTGTACATATGCCATGTGATGCCAATTCCAGACCATGAGCGCCAGATTCAATTGTAATGCTCGCTAGTTTCTCTTTGTTTCTTGTTTGCGTTGTCAGCGGCTCATCGTTGCAGAAGGAAGGCGCGGACTGCAGATAGCCGTAGTACTTCACTTATAACCCATCATCTCTCATTCACCTCTCATCCGTCTCCCATCCACCTCTCTCTTCAACATATCTCTCCATCTATATCTCAATCAACACCCTCAGCCACAAACACATCATCATGGACTACAGAAGCGGCTACAACACCACCGGCACTGGTACCAACAGCCAGGTAAGCACTCTCTGTCCTCGCCTGGCATAAGTCGAGACTTGGGTCTAACCTGGCTCATCCAGGGCAACCACTATTGCAACCGCGACTATGGCAATGGCACCAATAGCTACCACTATTCCAACACGTTAGTATAAGTACTCCCTATCTTCTCTTATGTCTTGTCGTATTCGGATTGGCTAATAGTTGGTTGGTGATAGCAACGGCTCGTATTATTACTCCAATCCCAACGGAAGTACCTACTACAACAACGGCAGCGGTGGCTCAAACTACACCCCGCCTGGTGGAAAGAAATAAAGGGCTGTGACGCACTTAGAACTCTACGGGTCGGGTGACTTCGGTCTCTGAGGGCTAGTCAGTGGTCGTAGATTATGGGATTTTAGGAGAGAAATACCGCTGGTGTTTTATGAGAAATATGAGATATCACTAACTCGGTTATGATTATGATAGGAAGAATCAATTGCTTCTGGTACGGATACCTGTCTGGCGTGCCACGAGTGGTCCATAACATAGTAGCTTCCTTTGTATACCCCAGCACTTTTTCATGGAATTACTATATCCCAGCAGACAAGTGTGAGTAGCCAACACAGCTGCTTGTGGTATTTGCAGTAATACCCATTTTCTACGGCGAAATGATTCTGACAGTATGGGGTGACGACTGCCAATCAGGGATCTTCGAGCAGCTGCCTCGCTGCGTTCTATGAATTTGTCAAGGGGATCGCTGCTTGAATTGTGTTGAGTTGTTTGTTAAGTTGGTCAAGATGCGCTGGAGATCTCAACATAGCCAGCTTGTCGAGTAGACTCCGTAACTTAGTTTTCAAACGATCTGGTATCTGATCCTGTATGTCTCCAGTTTTAACCGGGTAATATTGGTCTGGTTTATAATAGTGCAAGGTCTCCTCTTCGATGGGTGTTTCTGTTGGGAGAGTTGGGTGGATGGCGTTGGAAAATGTTCTTAAAATGGTGGTTTCCGTCGAAAAGTTCTCCGTTCTTTCAATCTTAATACCATGCTCTCCTTGTAGGGCTAGCTTACTGCTGCGGCACCTGAGGTAAGATGCAGTGAGGTTGAATTTGGCACAGCAAACCCATGTAACATTGATCACCTGAGCCACATTTAAATTGAGTCTAATGTAGAGTAACTACCCTTGCAATAGTTGACACATCAGATGACCATGTTTGATATCTTCCATGTAACACTTCAACAGCGCCGCAGGTTTCACCAAACCGCTGTCCTCTACCGCACCCCGTTCATTCAACCCCTTCTGCTTAAGCAGGAATGTTTCTTTGATCCGCGGGAGGAACCACGCCAAGGTAGCCATGTAGCAGTATCGAGTTTCATTTGAAGCTTTGTTGCCGTACACAAGGTGAGTGAAAGCCATCTCTTTATGCTTGCGCTCCGTGACCCAGATGATCCCAGGCAAGGAGTACGCAGGTCACGTGTTTTGAATTACCTTGTTGGAATCACGGCTTAGTCAGGGTCGAAAGTACGTATCAAGCCAAGAAAGGTTTAGGTCTCTGATTCCTACAAATGAAGCTAACTAGGATCCTATATAAGATCACAGACTACCTAACAAAGTATCCTAAGCGAATGTGCGGTTTTACTAACAATAAGGGCAAAGGAGTGAATAAGCTGTTTGCGCCATATGATATCAGTGAGGCATCAATCAGGCATCAGTTGGTATCGTTCGGTAAGGAACCTCTATATTCCGACACACCCCCCCAGGCTGGCGGTTAAGCCAGTCTGTTTCAGACGAATTCGGTAAGCCCGAGCAATCGAATGAAGTTGTGGAATCGCTGGCCAGTCATGATCTTTGTCAGGCCATCAGCAGGCATGCGAGAGGTCGGGATCCAGTCAATGAGGACGCGTTTGGATTGGGTTTCTTGACGAAGCCAATGTTGATGAATATCAACATGGCGTAGCTTTGTCTGAATAGCTGGATCATCTTTGCAAAGAATTCGGATGGTTTGCATGTTGTCGCATTTGATAGATAGCTGATGTTCGGGATCAAATCCAATGGCAGTGAATAAGCGCTTCCACCATTGCAGAGTCTTGCCGGCTTCTGAGATGGCAAGGAGCTCAGCTTCAGTAGATGAAGTAGTAATTGTCTTTTGCTTGGATGCTCTCCAATCAATCGGGCCCCCATATAGGGTGGCTAAATAGCCTTCAGAACTATGGCGGTCTGAATGATCACCAAAAGCAGCGTCGCTTGAGGTAACAAAGCATTCAGATGGCTCAGTTGCATCTCTATTCGTGGTAGCTGAATACTTGAGTCCCACTTTCTGTGTATAATTGAGATAGGCTAGGACTCGATTAGCGGCATCAAAGTGGTCTGGTCCGGGGTTTGTCATGAACGTAGCTAGATGTGATGCTATTTTTGCAACATCAGGGCGAGTAGCTATCGCAGCGTAGTTGATCGATCCAATCTTTTGTTGGTAATGATGTATATCTTTCAGAGAAGCAGTGCCATCAAAGGTTGTAAGTGTTTTGACAGCAGGCGTTGAGGCGTATTTATCTTTGGATTGAATGAATCCTCATTGGCTTGAGTGTGTGCAGTTGGTTCAGTATGTGAAATAGAAGGACGTGTCTCATAATTTCCTTCATACAAATCATCAAAAGTGGGTTCAGTATCCAACTCAGCATCGGCCTTTCGGATAACAGGTGGTAGCCGAATCGTCTCAACTACCTGCGGCGGCAAATTAATTGGTATATCCTGTGGCGGTGGTAGATCCGGATCATAAAATAAAGATTCATCAAATACCACATCTCGCTCATTGAAGATTTCTTTATGGCGTGGACTCCATATCTGCCATATGTTGGAAGCTATGAATCCAACAAGATATCCGATCCAGGCTCGCAGAGCCATCTTTCTACCTTGGGGAACCCGTGCATCCCTGACATAGGCACGGCACCCAAAGACTCGGAGATTGGCTATATTCGGCTTTGTGCCTAGCATGCGTTCGTGTGGTGTTGTCCAAACATGTGATTTATCAGCGGTAGCGATCCATGCAGGTGTTCGGTTTATTAGATATGTGGCAGTCTGCACTGCAAGCGGCCACAGCACTTCGGGTAATCTAGCAGCAATCATCATGGATCTCATCTTCATAAGGATCACCCCCCCAGCCCTCTCAGGCTTGCCATGCTGTGAATCAGCATAGCGGGCTGAGTGAAGAATCTGAATCCCCTCATCTTGTGCAAAAAGAGCATAATCAAGGCCTAGAGAGGTATCATTATCAGAGAAGAAGACCTTGACTCTGGCATTGAGTTGCGTCTTCGCCCAAGAAACCAGTCCCTTAAAGGCTCTGATTAGGCGAACTTGATCTTTGTTTGGCATAGTAACAGCTATATGCCAACCAGTGGCGCTGCATATAAAGTGCAGGCAAAAGCGATCTCCATTGTAAGCAGTTGGAGAGTTGCTGAAGAAGTCAAAATAGACTTTCTCCCATGGAGCGTTTGCTGGCGGAATAGACCTTCTTGAGATTTGGCGTTGTGACTTAGCAAGGTTACATGTCTCACACTTTGCAGAGACATTTGTATGACGGCATGGAGGTAATGAAACCCCCTCAGTAGCAGCAGTGAGGTGATCAACTGCAGCAGTTCCAGCATGAGCTAAGCGTGCATGCCATAGCTCAGCGTCTGCAGTTGAATGTGGAGGAAGTTCGGACTTCTTAGAGCTATTTTCTTTGCCAAATGCAAACGTGTTTGCAGTGATAGGAGTCTCATCAGCATAGCTTCGTGGGTTGTATTCAATCACGTCCTGGGCAAATTTTGAATGCAGCTGACAGATTATTCGGCCTTGGCCATCCTCGAGGCAATTGAATCTACCATTCAAATAGATTCCTGCTTGCTTGGCCTTGTACATAGATACAGTGTTGGTATGAAGACCAGGCACATAGGCAACGTCCTGCAGTCTCAGTGTCACTCGGCCTTCTGGAAGAGTTCCATAAATCAGAACAGTTCCAAAGCCCAAAATTGGAGTCTTGTTGTTTCCAAATCGCAATACACTTCCATCCATAGCTTTCTCTAGATGTTGAAAACGGCTCAAATTGTTGCACACATGCGCATCAGATCCTGTATCTGCGATCCAGCTGTCTCGGAGTTCGTATACGGATAAAGACGGAATAGTAAGCGAGGTATGGAGGGCCAATGTATGTACTCTTCCTTGCAAGAGTTCTGCTTGCGGAGCAGGTGCAGGAGCAGGTGGATTATTATTACCAGTCTCTTGATGAGCACGGACCAAAGCAGCCTGAAGTGCTGGGTGCTTAGGTTGATTGAATTTGGCTTGCGTAGTTGGATCAGGAGTCCATCCAGCAGGTCTTGAGGCTGGATTCACGTATGGGCAGCCAGTAAAGCGGTGATTGGCGCCACATAAGCAGTTGTTTCGTTTATCAGAGCGCTTAGAAGCCTTGCTGTTTGATGATCCATTTCCTTCAGAGCGACCCTGGAAGATGCCAAATGCATTGTGCTGTCTTGAGGTCTGGGTTTTTTGAATAGAATATTGTTGCTCGAACTGGTGGATTTCGTTTGGTAAATCTATCTGATCCTCAGAGCAGTTGATAGTTGCGGCACTTCTAATTGCGGCGAACATGGGCATGATTGGTTGAATAGCACCATGGAAGTGGATCAAGGCTTGCATCTTGTTAACAGAGTAATTAGGGCAATTCCTTGCATCAGTAAGGAAATCTCTCCATTCTTGAAACCATTTTTCAACTGACTTATTCTTGTTTGGCGTTTTGAGAAGCTCATACTTCTGGTTCAGCTCCAGGAATCGGGATTGCACAGACTGCTGGAAACTAGAACGTAGTGTCCTAATGATCTCTCGGATAGACAGGTTTGAATCCAGTCCCAATCTGTGGTTGCTAGGGATAGATTCAAGAATAGCGGTCCGAAGGGCTAAGAAGTCTTTGCGGCTTTTATCATGGCGTCGAAGGTCAAAGTCATACTGGCGCTGGTATTCCCTCCAGAGATCCATTATGCCTTGATCATGAAGCTGACGAAGGTTTTCAACTCCTAGATCTTGGGGTCGAGGTGGAGCAGGAGGCTGAGGCTCAGGCGTATTTTCATCTGGATTCACATAAGTCCAGATGTCTCGGGCAGTAGCTATATCTTCCACTTGCTTTATCCAGAACCACCAATCGCCTGGCTTAGCCAGCACAATTGAGACCTTAGTGTATTCGGACATTGTGGAAGCGTAGGCAGATGCTGATTCGTTCCCTCTGAGGCGTATTCGGAGCAGGATGAAGCTCTATAAGCTAAGAGCTTCGCAGCGAATGGGTAGCAATGAAGCGGTTTGCTATCCAGGCGTTTTTGAATAACACGCAGCGTTGTGTAGTTCAAATAGGCGAATTCCGAATGTGTTCAGGGGTAGCGGAACAACGGTCGCAGGAAGGCGTCTATGTATAGGCGTCTTCCTATAGCTGTTTTATATACTTTTAACGACTTTCTTAGAGGCAAGCCGGGCTCATAACTGTTGGAATCACGGCTTAGTCAGGGTCGAAAGTACGTATCAAGCCAAGAAAGGTTTAGGTCTCTGATTCCTACAAATGAAGCTAACTAGGATCCTATATAAGATCACAGACTACCTAACAAAGTATCCTAAGCGAATGTGCGGTTTTACTAACAATAAGGGCAAAGGAGTGAATAAGCTGTTTGCGCCATATGATATCAGTGAGGCATCAATCAGGCATCAGTTGGTATCGTTCGGTAAGGAACCTCTATATTCCGACATACCTAGGATAGATCAAATTAGCTATCCGTAGATTGAAGGACACCGTTGGATACTCATGTCGTCAAATTCTATCATCTCGCCGACTTCATAGTCACTGACATTGTATGACCAAACACGCGATCCAAAAAGTAATGATGGTTGGTCTTAGAAACCGTTGGAATTGAAAGGCAGATTGTTTCCCGCGCGTACTCACGGAGCTCATGCATGCCAGCATGCCTGAAATTCATCGGGTCATTAAAAACAGTTTCCAGAAGCAGTCAAGGTCGGCGAGGCCATCAATGATCAATGGCTTCAATTGGCTTTCCTTGAAGTCCATATGTTCAGTGTCCCCATTCTCCAGGCAGTCCACCAGACACTCGACATCATAGCTCTCAACCTACTCGGAGATATCTTCTTGAATCCTCAGGTCCTGATTCTCGATTCCATACCTTCCATCCTTTTCCAGGATTGGGAGGATGACAACCTCAATCCAAAAAGGATGAAAGGTGGAATAGAGCACCAGATTTGCCACCTTCAATGCTTCGGGGAGCTGAGAGCGATCATACTCCGAGGCTCGCGGATACGCGTGAGAGCAGGGAAACTCAAGTACACCACCCAACCCCTTGTTAACGCACGCATGCCAGGAGATGAGATGAGTCATAGTTCTTATCTCATACTCACCCTCACTGTAGAAATCTGCCCATTAGATGGTGGAGGCACTTCTGGTACCCCTGCCAAACTTGAATTCCTGGTCATGGTGCCGCACAGTAAAATCACCCTCCTTAGACAGAGAGTAGACAGATCACCAGAGAGCCAACCTATTTCTCAAATCGTGGGGTGTCAACATGCTTGCTGAACAGACAAGATGGTCCTGAACAAGTCTATCAAGCAAGTTAGTTGACTGGCTGGCAAGAAAAGCATGTTTCAGCCCACATTAAACTTGAAGAGTTCTGCATGGAGCTTGCGCAGATGCGTCTTGTCTTCCTTGCTGCATATGCTGAGGAGAAAGATTTGCTCAAAATGCTCAATGAGCCCATAATCCACTGGATGGAAGTTTGTGGCAAACTGGTTAGGATTCAGCTTCACGGCCTTGTGGTACTTTGGATCCATCACGTCCTGATTTCCTCGGCCGAAGTTAGCACACCCAGGAGAGGTCGAAGGACCCAGTCTTGGTCCTGCTTGTCGGATGAGCGAAGGCCACCGAACTCAGGCTCCCATTTCGCCGACACGTGGTCTTTTGAACTCCTTATTCTTCAGGACGGCCTAGTTGTCTTTGAGAAATCTTAGGGCCTACCGACGCACCTGCTGCTCTAGCTCCATCACTTTCTTCATTCCGTTCTCCGGGAATGCTGCCCACTTCGGCTCTCGTTTGTTCCAGCCTGGGGAGTAGTCGGACTTGAAAATGTACAGGCGAGAGCTAAACCAATCAGTGCAGGCAGCGAGTTTGCGGTTCTATTGACCTCGCGTCAGTCTGTGACTAGTTGAGGGCGTTGGGCTCAACACATCTGGATCAGACTAGTCTCTCCACCCTTTTCCATTTCCTCGACGGTGAGACCGGAAGTGCGACCCTTCTTGCGTACTGGCATATTATCTTCGTGGTCTGACATTTCTCGATCAGACGGGTCCGTCATGAGACAAGACGGAGGATCGTGAGGAATTGAAGAAGGTCGAAGAGGAGCGGAAACAGTCAAGTGATGGTGCTGATTAAGGGGACGAAGAGGAAGAGGATTTAAAGGGGCGATGGACGACGCTATATAACGATGAAAGGAATCAGATCACCCGGTCACAGTCGCCCAAAGAGGAATCACGGCACCGTTGTCTGCTCTTTCTTGCGTCGGGGTTGCACAAACACTCCGAATGCGCCAATAAACCGCTGGTACCTGTAAGTCTCTTATTCACTATGGCTCGAGTGATGGCGTCCGAGTCTTACATAGCGTCTGGTCGTTGATTACGCATGGCATAATATACAGCAATTTTCTTTTATCCACACAACAGAAAATGCCAGAATAAATGACGGTAACTGTCAGGGTATCTCGAACAGATTTCAGAAATTCCACATGTAGATGACACACCATAAGTACCCATGAAATAGCACATAGATATTCAGCGTCGAGAAACACCAAGCACCGTAAAAACTCCTTCACCTACTTCTACTCTCCATCCATCCCGTACAAGTCTCTTGAACACGGCCGGCCCCAGCCGCGACGTGCCATCATGACTGTGTCGCCCAACTCCGGTAATAATGCGATATCCTTCATATGCGCGGCCTTCCCTGGCCCTCATGTACTTGGTATCGCCAAGGGAGTCCCACCAATCCTGGACTCGTTCACTGGAAATCCGAACGGCGTCCTGCACCGAAACTCCGTGTAGATCCAGCATGGTAGACGTTGATTGCGAGTCTACAAGTGCATCAGAAGCAGCTGCAGCGTTGCGTTTCGCTCGTTCCAGATGGTCGCGCCCAATTGAGGAGTAATACGCAGCTGCACCGCCCATCAGGCGATCAGACCTTCCACGTCTGTAGGCCATCGAGGCCTTGGAAAATGCTTCTGCACCGGCGACAAAATGCGCCCCTGCAGTTCCTTGTGCGCGATCAAATTCTCTGATCATTCGAGCCTCTCTCTTGCGTTGGCTGGGCGTTTCGTCTTCGATATCGAGAGGCGGGGGTGTGGCTGTGAACTGGATCAATTGAGACACCGAAGGCGCCATTGGGCGGGTTATTAAGGCAGCTGCTAACTCATTAGCAGCTGAAGTTGAATTTCGCGTGATATAAAGTAGTCCTGCAAAAGTAATTGGCGTGATTGAAGGAAACTCTTGGGTCAACTCAGCCACCTGCGCAGCCATGACGGGGTTCTCGTGGATTTTATTTTCGTCTTTTGGCGCATGCGCAGTCGCAAGAGCCCTAATAGTCACGGGCAATGAGGCTCCGTTGGCGTGGTAGGTTGAGGTGACCGTCTCCCTCTTCAATATCGGTGAAGTTCGTGAATGGATGAAGTCAACATCCTTTAACCCAGCATCCCATTTGTTGATACTCGGGCTCTCGTCGAATTCGGACCCCACAGGAGACGACAACTCCTGATTCTTGTTCTTCTTGTTCTTTGTCTTCCGCTTGCGTCCCTTCCCACTCGAGCCTTCCTGGAAGCCGTCGATACCTTTGGGAACCGAGACTTTACCTCCGTCTTCGTCAGAAGGTTGCTCGTCGAAGAATGCGAGATTGAGCAAGACGTCCATTGCACGATCGACGTCACCGTCCGATTTGTTTAGTGTATGCCGAATAGTAAAGCGATCTACCGACGGAAACATTTCCGTCAAGTAGCGAACCTTGTCCTCCTCACTTGCCCCAGCCAAGGTGATGTTCCCATCAGCTCCTAGGATATATCCCACCGATGCAGAGGATGTCAAACGATCATTGCTGTAACCGAAGAGATCCCTATCTCTCATATCAATCGAGAATTCCGATGTAAGATCCGTTTCCTGGGATTGGCCTGAACTATCATTTCGAGAAGCACTGCGATCCGACACGATCCCATCAATATCGTTGCTGGTCGTCCCCAAGCCACTGGTGCCTGACGGGTCGAAAGGAAGATCCTCCTGCTCCAGAGCAGACAACTGAAGGATATCTAAAGTGTCGCGGGCCTGTTGGACCTGACCCAAGTCTGACAGATCATAGTCAGAAACAATTGCTGTAAATAACGCTGCATCCAGTGGTGGGCAGTAGGTCTTTTCTAATTCCTGTATAGCAATTGATCCAGCGGTTAGTCATGCCAAGTGCAACGTTGAATTCATTGTGCGGCAAGCTGGAGATATTCGAGTTTAGGGGGTACTGACTTTAAAAAGGTTGTCGCTTTTCTCATCCATCTTTGAAGTCGCTTGCTCTGTGTCGTAAGCGTATCCGAGATATTCCGAGCATTCCTTTGTTGTAAAGTGTTGTTGGGATGTTGGTTAAACGAAGTGTGGCTGCAGGCTGCAAAAGGTGGGCGGGGATAGATGACATAAGGCATTGCATAATTTGCGCAGGATGCACAGGCAAACCATGCGCTATACCGCCGTTGGATATGGTCCAACATTGGGCAAATCTGGGGAAATACAAATGCTCTGTGCGTCTTTCGATGTTTCATGGTGTAGAACTTAATGGAGAGAAATGTGCACTTTGAACTTATCTTATACATAGCAATTCAACAGTGAGACTGTCTAACCGTAATATCCCGTCAAGTCCCCTCCACTTGAACCGTATAGTACACTCCCACCGAAGAAAGAAAAAAAGCAAAGAAAGAGAAAAGAAATCAATCCATAAGTCCGCTCCATGCTATAGACGCCATATATTTTTGTCCGCGCTTCCATCCCGCCTGTCAACCTTTTCGCAAAGCCGCACGAGTACCGAGGTTCAGCCATCAGGCCCTTAGATAAGATTGGTCTGAAGAGATCATGATAGCCACGGGAGTTCAGAGAGTAAGGTAGGCATAGACCAGACAGCCAGGGTATTATTATTTGTACACCATAGAATGCATAATCAAAACGTGAAAAGTACAAAAACACGTCCATAGAAGATTCTCAGTCGAGAACAAGCAAAAGAGTATCTTTTGCTTCATTTCAGTCATCCTCACTCCCCCTGATTGCTTTAATAGTAGTCCTCCTTCTCTACTGCCATAATCAACTCAGTAAGCTCTTTGCGCAGTGACCGGTTGCGGTCCCATGTCTCGATAATCTTAGGACGATGGCTGAGAAACACGGCTTTCTTCCATGGAAGCCCGCCATACTGTGCCGCAGTACCAGTGGGGAGGTTCTTAGCAATATTTCGCAGCACCAGAGCAGCCTTGTAAGCCACGCCGACGGGCTCGCCTCGTTCGTTGACAGGAGAGTCCATGTAGAACCACTTGCGCACGATGCGCTCTTGGAGCACAGCACGCTTTGAGGTTGGTGGCTCCGCATCTGGTGCAAGATCCTCGGGTAGATGCGAGGATACATGACCGGCAACCAACGGAGTGTCGGCACTGGGCCCAGACGAGCGGAACTTGGTGCAGTTGTCCCATAGACAGGTGTGTACAGGTGAATCGGCCTTCTCCAGGTTATATTGGCCAGGTGTGTCGGTGGCTTTGAGGTTCATGTGTTCGGAGAAGACGTGTGTGCGGAGATCAGCGGGGGTAGTAAATGCGCGTTGGCATTCCTTAGATAGTTTTGTGTTGTCTGCCCATTGGCAGTAAAAGTAGGGGAATCCCTGGAAACTGTATGCGGTCTCAAGCGGCCGGATTCCCTTGATGATGAACTTTGTCGCGGCGCCGGGGCCATTGATGACTTGAGCCTGAGCGTTGGTGAAAGTGGTACTGACATTTTTAATGAATTCCGCCGCAGGGAGGACACCGCCGCCAGGGACCCGAGGGTCTGCAAATCGGCTTTGGTAGGCTTGCCACAATGCAATTTGTGTAATCTCGCAATCACTATCCTCGACAAAACAGCAACGCAGCCAGCGGGAGCTGCGCTCAGGCTCTGTGAGCTCCATCAGATCTTTGAGCAGTTCAGAAGGTACGCGAGGTATTTCTGACGGTGGAGGAGCCACCTTTTCCTCCTGCAGTACCGTTTCCTTCTTTGAAGGTCGCCCCTCGTACGCTAGCAATGCAATCATGCGCGGCACAAAGATGATTGGAAGGTTGATTACGTCCATCAAGATCTCAACATTGTCTGGAGAAAGTGTGTACTGGTACCAGAAGTCCAGTGCGCCACTCAGGATGTCCTTGTCCAAGTCAAGGAGCGTATGAAAATATAGCTGCTGTAAGGTCTCTCTCGAAATGTTCTCCATTGCTTTGTTTGCGTCTGGCTCATCCAGTTCTGTCCCGAAATGGGTCAGAGCCCAGAGGGCCCGTACAACGTGAGCACGGTCTGGTGACTCAAGGCATCTGAGAAGGGTAATCCAGAGCGGATCCTGTGTGTCGGTTCTCATGAACTTCGTTACTTCTTCCGCAATATCCAAAGCATCATTTTTTATTTCGTTCAAGCGAGGCTGGTTTGGAATGTTGAGGAGGATGACCAGAAAGTCTCTTAATAACCCCTTTGCATAGCGTGACACATAAAATGCGTTCTCTTTGAGGAGTACCATGTTCCGAAGGACAAGTGTCGACTCCTTCACATTTCGGAGACGATTGTTGAATTCGTAGGTTTCAAGCGTGTCATTTGGCAATGTCACTGGTAGTTTTTCAATCTTCTCTAGAAGATCCCGGGTACCGTGTAATGAGTTTAGGACGTTGGCACGGTCAGTAGGTTGGCGAAAATCGTACTCAAGTTCCCATCTGACACCAGTACAGAGATATGTGATGTCCAAAGCCTTCCCCATAAGAGTCTCAGCAAGCAGGGGGAAGCCTTCGAACTTGAACTTATCCCAGCGCTGATTCGAAATTTGCACCAAGTGATACAATGCAAAGTCGACCTCATCCGAAATACCTGACTGCAAACCATAATGTGCCCGCTTGTAGATATGATCCGCTATTTAGTGCACGGTCAGCTCCAGCCAATCAAGTGCAGGGTCTCTTTAAACAAATCCAAGCCACTTACACTTTGGGACTTCGATAAATCTTAGTGGAAAATAAGGGTCGTAGAAATTGGCTTGTTTTGCGGTCTTCGCTCTACTGCTGACACTTGGAAACAGGCCTGGCCTATTCCCTGGAGTCGCTACCTCGCGCGTTGACATGGGCACCAGCCTCTGCCCATCCCAGGTCCCCGCACTATAATGAGCACTGTTCGGATTCGCGGACGGGATGACATTGTCATGCGTCGAGGTTGGTTGAGGAGATGTGGTCGCGTGAATATGGGAGCGTCTCACCGGAGCCGTATCAGGAATGAATGGCTGGTTGATTTTGGGAGCTTGGCGCAAACCCTCTTTCGAATCGGTCAGTATGAGATACGCATACGCAAAAAAGCTGGTTTCGAGGTTTCTCAACACTTACCTCGTAGGGATGTGCGTGGAGTATTGGCGGACATCTTGGTCCTTGACCAGAGGTTTTCGCAAGAAGCTCTAAGCGTTAAAAGCCGAGACTCGATGCTGTCCGTTGTAGTCCTGTAGTTCCTGTATATAGGCCTATCAATTCCACTCGAGTTGTCGCCAATAAACGCCGCCTAAGCCTTACAATACCACGACCTTCGTTTCTTCGAGGCAGGAAGTATCGGGTCTCGTATTCGAGGGCGCGACAGGTTCTAACAAAACGATCCAATTAAAGCGGATTCCGGTCGTTCCTTGTTTCGATCCCTCCTAGGTCGGCGATCCCCAGCGTAGGAAAAAAAAAAAAAAAAACCAAATGCAGATTTCCCTGAGGAGTAGCAAGTGTATTTGTAGAATTTGCCTCTATTGCCGCAAGAGTGGAGGCTAGAAACGCAACCAAGTGAAATCGGAGAGCCAGTCGACAAAAAGAATGCGACTGCAAGGTATCGACGCGGGCTTTGGTTGATGGAAATCGCAGGGTATTCGCGCAGAAAATGAGAACTTGCAGTAGAAAGCACAAGTAGCAACCAGCTATCAATGCCTTCTTGGTGGCCCTGGCAAGCTTCGTGAACACAACCTGGTCCTGCGATCCATCCTGGCAGCCAAAAGTCCGCGCGAACATCACGGTGCCTCGCGCGTGCCTCGGAGAATAAGTTCATCCGAGAAGTCCAAATTTGTGCTGAGTCATGCCTTATGCCTCATTCCTGAGGCATTCAAGGATACTCCGACGACAGTCCAAGTTCCTAGCATCACCAGTCAGAAATCTTTTGCTTAACAATTCATGGCCTGTCAACCAATATTCATGAGATGAAAGTTTGTCTAAAGCCGCTTTTTCAACGCAATACCTCTTGAGGCCGAGTGTCTCTCGTGGACCTCATACTAAGTACTAGCCTACCGGCATGCCGGGTGGCACTTATTTAATCTACTCCAAACCATATAGATATATCTACATGTACGATTCTCCAAATGTCCTATCCTTACTGCTATTTATATATACGACAGAGAAGCAGGACGATTGATTGGAGCAGAGCTTGTATGAAAACGCCCTCTCTTCAGCTAGAAACCGGATTGTACATCGAGCACAATCGGGTTTGGATCTGTGGGGATTTCCCTTGACTCAATTGTGCTCTCCATATTTGATCCTAAAATGAAGGAATCTAAAAGTACAAATTAGAAGCATGGTGTCCCTGATCGTATCACTCTGTCCTGAAGTTTCCAGCATTACGGCTTCCACCTCGGACACTTCTCGCTTCACAGATGCCCGATTTTGATTATCTCAATCGCACAGTGCATTGCGATATACTGGATGCATCTGCTCAGGGGATTACAAAAGCTCATTTGGGGGCCTGATGGCTCGAAAAACGGGATACGCTCCTCGGGGATAAACACTTATCCTTACAGTTCGCTTCACTGATCGACCAAAAATACATAACGTATCCAGCGGGCGAGCGGCGAATACGGCCGAAGTGCGAATTCTATATTCCCATACAAAATGGCCATTTTTTAACCTGCAATATCTCAACGCCATTCCAAATTATGTTTACTAGTATTAGTTGTGACGGTTAGCGGGGCGCCAGAAACGGCTCCCATTGAACCATCCTTCTGTCGAGCCCTACCGCCTGCCGTCGACGGGAATAACATTGCCCTTTGCGATATGGCGTCTACTGTATCAGGGATAGCGCCGCCTCGCGCTGCTTTTAGGCTGCTCACATGCCGCCTCAACACATCCATTGCATCTATAAAAGCCCGACAACTCCCCCTCAAAGGACCATGCACTTTCTCTTCTCTTTTCCCCTCTCCTGTCTGCCTCACCCGGTGCACTGCCCTCTTACCAAGATGCCGCGTTATCCGACGATTGCCCTTTTCTAGTATGGCACCGGAGTGGCCGACGGTCATCTGAATGATTGAGACATTGAGACCTTGTTACTGTCGCTTCATTGGAAAATGACTTATCCACATCAACCCCTGATGTCGTGCTGCTGCTTATGATTGCAATTATAGGCCCCTTCACGCGTGGTCCGCCAGCTGATCAGCGACTTTTGAGTCTTGGTTGTTGCTTCCGGCCATGCCACCCTATTTGGGCTTTCTCTTTAGGACTTCTGGATCCTTAGCTGCTTTGCCATGATTTCTTGTCTCAAAATCCTATAATTGATTCTTCAGCCAGTCTCTCAAGATTCTACATGGGAAAGGGAACTTCCTGGTTATGCAGCTACCAGGTCTGGCTATGAGCTGGATGGCGCCTGTCCCTCTCCACGGCTGTCTTTTGACCCCACCAGGATCAATTCATTTACGTATCCTCGCCTTGTTTACCAATAGCAAAATTGCCGCATCCTTTTCATTTCAGCGTGCTCGACATGCGAGGCTTGGAGCTGCAAATGCCCAGATGCGGGGAACCAGGTCTCAGCCTCCAGGCGTTGCTAGTACATGAAGTTGGACAGTCTGTATAGCGATTCGATGCATGCGACTTTGAGGTGCCAGAATAGACCGATCCCGACATTGCCCAGCCACCTCTCGTCAAAGGTGTCCAAGATCCTGTTCATCTTCGCGCAGAGAGTCGCTATGTGCTTCATATCAAAGCCGAAGCTGTTGTGGATGCTCATTAAGTCAGGGTTGATCCTCTCCAGGAATCTGTACACAGTCATGACCGCCTCCTCCCGCGCTAAGTTAGCCTTGACCAACGCAGCCCCCGAATGTGCAGATGCAGACGCAGATGTTGTCGTCCGTCTTCAGCCCATGTTCAAATTCATGATGCTGATGATGCCGTCGTGTGGAAGCGAAATCTTATACCTCCTCGCGAATGTAGCCACCTCTTATGTCCAGACTGACGACCATCAATCTGTATACGTTCATGGGCAGACCAGGACAAGGACCTCTATTATGGGCCATGACCCATGGTGGAGGTGATACACAACTTCCACACCTCATTAAAGTGCAAGCGGACGACTGCCACCACAGAGCCTGTGATGTCTGAGTTAATATTCATGATCTGCCCGTCGTATGTCTCGCTCCGGGACCAGGGTTTATATGTGGAATGGCGCGTGGAAAGACGAGTGGAAAGACCTGACTCTCAATGTTAAATACACACACACACACACACACACACACACACACACACACACACACACACACACAAACACAAACACCCATCCGGTTTTACAGGGGCGTACAAGCTTGTTGTACTTATCAGCACCACTGTGCATGTCGCTCACTATATTTACTTGTAGAACCTTTCTCTCACTATTCTAGAAGTATAATGAGGCTGGGATTACTTCAAATACATAATGGGCACCCTATCCGCGCCATTTTTTTCCAACTACACGTCAAAATTAGTTTCCATGCGGTGAGTGGGCAGGCAATCCTGCGGGTAAAGTCTGGGATACCAGCAGTCACAAACATGAGGGATCTGTCCACTAGCTCCAACGCACGGAAGATGCGAATGGTGACGAACCCGACGATGTCCTCTTCAATTCTCTCTACGGTGTCCGATTGGTCGAATTGAACCGACCCGCAAAGTTTAACGCCTTGAACAGTTCGATGGCACGGAAGATTCTCCCCAGATTGAAGGTGGGCACCCCGGGACTACAAAGGGCGTTGCTTGGGAAGAGGCCGGCTGCTAAACAATTTGAATGGGATTAGGAATGAGAAAAGTCCGAGTTGGCGAATGTGATCATAGTTTCCGGCGCTGGGGAGAAGGCTCTCTGCGCAGGAGAAAATGTTGCTGCTCTGGCTCTGCAGAATGAGCAGGGTATCGAGGGACAGAAGAAGTCGTCGGATTTCTTTGGGCTCGAATTCCGCCTCGACCACGCTATCGCAGGCTACGGGAAACCTTACATTTCCGTCATGGACGGCATTACTATGGGGGGTGGTGTCGGTCTCAGTGTGCACGCTCCTTTCCGGATTGCGACAGAGCGGACATTGTTCGCCATGCCCGAGACGACAATTGGATATTTCCCAGACGTTGGAGGCTCTTTCTTCCTGTCCCGTCTTGACGGTGAGCTTGGAACCTACCTGGCCCTGACTTCGGAGCGTCTGAAGGGTGTGCAGTCCCTGTACTCCGGCATTGCCACCCACTACATCCACTCGAGCGTTTTGGGCAACATGACGCAACGTCTGTCGGAATTGGTCTTCAAGAACTTGAGGGAGTAATGCACGTTAATAGGAGTTAGATTGAGAGGAGTTGCTTATGGTGGCTCACACCGTAGATGATGGGTGGGATCATCATGGCCATCTCAGCGTGGTTGGCGAGTTCTTTACGGGTTTTCATCATTGCTAGGTCGATCTTACGATGGCGCGGAGTTGATGAGTGCGTCGATCTGCGCAGAGTACTCATCGTTGTTGTTAGGGTACGCAATAATTCACTATAGCTTCGACATGTACGGCGATAAAAGGGCCAGTTTCGCTTCATCCATGCCTTTAAGACCGAGAATGTCAACTCAATCGGGTTATAATCCGGCGAATATGGAGGTAGATAACGGATTATATGGCCAGATGATTCTATCAACTGCATAACCTCCTCTTGTACATGAATGGCGACGTTATCCATCTTTATCACCATAGGCCGCCCATGTCCATGCTGTTGACAGCAGGAATCAGATGATTCTGGAGCCAATGAATGAAGAAAAGAAAAAATAAAATAAAAAGGGAGTCGACAAGCTTGGCCTTGGGTCAATTACATTAAAGTCTGTTTTCAGAATAAAAAAGAGAGGCTTGTATTGGAAATTATTTGGGACACGAGTAGGATGTTGCGAATAGCTCAATTCTGGGAGCAAGTGGGAAACCTATCCCATCAAGAAGCCATGGGCTTGGAATAGCCACTAAACTCACCAGTCTCCTTCATGATGATTGGGATCTCATCTTCAGCCAAGGAAGCAAACGTTTTCTTTTCAGAAGGTTGCCAGCCCAATTTCCGAAGTCGGTTGGCACGGTTCCTAGAATTCGATCCGCCTACAACGGCAGTGTATTCCGCGAAGACATCATTGTAGTTCTCTGGGGGAATGGTTTTGGGCTTGGCTTCATCAAGACGACCTGCCTTTTGAAGGATGCGTCCGATTTCAGCGGAGCATTCACCCCAAGAGAGTTCTTGGCCGTTTTCACAGGAGAAATACGGGTTTTGCATGACTTGACTAGCGGGCGTACGCTCCATCCAATGAAGCACTGTCATGTATCCACGCGCGAGATCTTTCACATGGATCTGATTCCAGACTGAAAGGCCCTTGCCGACCTGGCCCGCGTACCCATGCTTGAGTAGCGGACAATGGTAGGTAGTTGAATTGATAGACGCTTGTCACGACTGTTGACACCGTAGATGATCGGAGGAATCATGATAGCCATTTTGGAATGATTGGCTAACTCCTTGCGGGCGCGCACAATGGCCAGATCAATCAAGCGATGAGGCGCAGAGTCAGGAAGAGCGTCAATTTGGGCGGGATTTTCGTCATCATAAACGGCGTCACTCTTGTAGTTGCCTGCGGAATTGTCGCCCAGTAGACTAGCACCACTGGTGTGAATATAGATTGTTTCCAGTCCCTTTTTCTCTCGTTGTTTGATACCCTCAATCACCGCTTGAACAGAGGGCAGGTGGTCCGCAGTCGCTGTATGAAAGACGATGTCACTGACAGCGACCTGATCCGTAATGACCTTGTCGTCTAGGGTACCAACAACGGTCTCAACGCCCAACTTTTTGAAATCCGCGACGGCCGATTGTCGACGAACCAGTGTGGTAACATTGTATTTCTCATCGAGGAGGTGGTCGAGGACCTCCCCGCCAATAAAGCCAGGACCAATCAGAAAGACAGATGGAGACATCATGTAAGACTGATGAAGTATTTGTGAG
The DNA here is from genome assembly GCA_039880875.1 of Aspergillus pseudoglaucus. NCBI lineage: Eukaryota > Fungi > Ascomycota > Eurotiomycetes > Eurotiales > Aspergillaceae > Aspergillus > Aspergillus pseudoglaucus. Next base: position 263,291 of record JBDODC010000030.1, on the reverse strand, counting down.
GTAGCTACCTGTCGTGGATTCAATTCCTATAAGTAGTAGGTAGCAACCGATGGCGTCATGATTCGGCTATAGTTATATTCAAATGTCTCCGTACTATGGAAGAAGACTTATTCAGAAAGCCACTGATGCCAGTCTCTAACTGCGGCAACATATCGGAAATGGATTATGCCAAGAGGCGTTAGATGGAATTTGTCACACGAGGATCCCCAATCGTAGGACTGCATTGGTTAGAGGTGCCCACTCAATGTTTGTAAGCAGTGACAATCCTTCGTCGTCTGCAACTATTCATATATCCGACGGGAGGTTAGCGGTAGATATATCGGGATGACGTGGAGAGACTGACGGAGAAATTTAGGGACAATTGTAGGGAACTTTACTTTGCCTATGTTATTAACGTTTTAGACAGGCGAACCGCGCGTACAGCCGAGCTGCGCACTCTGTATTCTCTCCTAAAGTAGCAGTTTCCAACCCGTATTGACGAACAGGATATGCTACAGGTCAGGCTATCTACAGGTTCATAGACAAGACGCAGCTGGAAGAGCTGCAACAGGATCGCCGTCAGTAGACCTGGCCCAGCCCAAAAGTCTTTGGCCCATGGGCGGGCCGGGCCGGGCATGCTTTGTCCAGCCCTAGCGGCCTATGGGCTGGCCCCTTTGGTCCAAATGGAGCAAACCCCAACTCGCACGTGCCTTGCATAAGTTATCCCTCTTTAAAGTAAATTAAGCTGTATCAGTTTTACAAGAAGGAATCGTCCTGAATCAGTATAGAAGGTGACATGGCTATATTTGAGTTTATATACATAAAATTGCCCAAATTCAAACCTCATAGTCATTAAGCCATCCTGATCGCTTTCGAACCCTTCCTGATACCCGCTGGGTTGATTGCTGAGGTAAATCGGGCTTATTATTCAATCCAGATGGATATGCAGCAGCAGTGTCAACTCTGGGGTGCAAGACGGCCCGCATAGGTTCCCTAGCCACCCAAGCTCTAGCGGTAGAGAGGAGCCAGTCCTCATGGCCAGCACCCGGCGAGCTCTTTGTATGGGGGAGTCTGAGACTTGGAAGGCTGAATGGGCTACTAATGTCCATGGGAGCTCCCTCTGCCGGCTGTGGAGGGAGTCCACAAATGTGACGGTCCCGATCAATACAAATATATTGGTAGACTATCTCCTAGAATACTAGCATGAGGAAGAAAGGAAAGAACGCTGGGCCTGCCAGCGTTGGGTTATTTAACATGCAAAGGGGTCTCGCCTCAAATTAGAACAAAGAAATCGAACATGTCATGTGACTGCGAAAAGTGCTCATGCTCCGTGACAAAAAAGGCATCAATGCTGCTGTATCGGAATCTGCGAAGGGTCGCAACATCAGTTTTCATTCAGATGCAAACAGGAAAGATCGCGTTGGTTAGCTATCTCAGCATGTTCAGTGCTATGGAGTCAACTGAGTGCTCCTGCATCCATGGCTGACAAGACATACGGCACATCCTCCACTGTATGAATCAAGCCGGCCCCCGAGCACGCCACCTGACCCAGGGCTCATGGAGAGAGCTAGATTACCGGGCCTACCTCACCCAGCCGGATCTAGCACCAAAAGCAGTACGATTCATGCTTGAGACAGGCCTAGGGATAACGGCATAAAGAGAAGTACGGGATAATTAGCTCGCAAGAAAGGCATATTATACAGCATATAGATGGGCGTTGTACTGATAGGATTACCACTCCAGCGGCTTCCCCGGCCGCACCACCGGACCTGCCGCCACTTGGCCAAACAGGGCTGACAGATGCGAGCAAGAAGAAGAAGAAGAAGAATAATAATAATAATAATAATAATAATGAAATAATAATACGTAAAAATCTATGGCGGCGCTTTAACTGATTTTTTACAGGCAGAGACTTAATTTCAATATTACCAAGCAATCATAGCGCTTCGATAAAGTTGTAACGTGTCGGATATACAACATCGGCTATAACTATCGATTAGTGAAACGGGGAAGCTTCGGGGCAGCGGTGCCGATTGTCCGGATAGCCCTACGAGGTCTATACGGTAGCCGAGAGGTATAGCGATAGTATCGCGCAGTAACGAATGTACGTAGTATTCAAGTTGTCACAGAGTGCTTACTAGAACTAACTAAGAGCGTCCCATCGCCGTACGATAAAACTTCTCCGGAGCTCACTAGATCGGTCCGATATTCATCCGATCTTCATCAATTAGAAGCGTAATAACATAACAACGGCAATCGTAGTTAACTAGACGCATCCAAATGACGTAATCGATGGCCGAAGTGCGAATTTTCGCCGCAATCAGCAAAAAGTCCGATTTTACTCGCCATTTCTTCACATTCTATGTACAAAATGCCTTTATCTAAAGTAGCCCGTATGCAAATGGCTATTGCTAGTTACATGGAAAGACAAAGAAGTTCAATCTAAATTGAAAGCTGCCCAGATATATGGTGTCTGAGTAGGATGACGGCCCAGATTCCTACCGCCCGTACGGATACGAACCTGGGTCGGATCATCTATCCAGAGTGATCGGCTTGATCCTGCGCTCTTCACTACATTAAACTAGAACAATATATAGTTATGTGTGGTATTTTTTAACAAAATCACGCTTGATTGGTATTGTATTCCATCCAAATTGCAGGGCTTGAAGATCCTTTGGTTTTGTCACTGAGTCCGCCGTACGTTCGCTGGTTTTTGCTGGGTGGGGCGACGGGTGCCGAGCAACTACGTTTATATCACACTGGTCATTCCCAACCTAACCTTTTCACCAACATGAGCCGAGCTTATCTTCCTCTAGCATTGCAAGTAATAAAGCATCCACCATGCATTTCATTATGTTATCTGACATTTTACAGATATGTTCCGCCAGCGAGCCTTCAAAGCCTGCGCAGCATGTAGAGCAAGAAAGACCCGCTGTGATGGACAGCTTCCATGCAATTCTTGCCGTGAGCGAAACATCCCCTGCTCTTATCGGACGATCAACCGTATTCGAAAGCGCAAATCAGTAGAAGAACGGCTACGTTCACAGGGTGACTCGGGCTCAACTGCATCCCCAGGGTTGAATACCGATGCAGACCCTTCGCTGCGGTCAATTTCAGAAACCCTGCAGAGTGAAGTTGTACACCCTATTATTAGCGCAGCTCAGACTGGACTTCCATTGGAAGTTTCCCAGCTGTACTATGGCGCATGTTCCCACTTTTCCGCCCTTCAGCAGATTCACCGGGCCTTGACCACCGAGACGGACCAACCAGGAGTATCAGTCGAGGATGGGGATGATTGGCAAGAGGGACTAGATATATACGGGCATTGTGAGCTGTTCTTTGGATCGTCAAGGAGATCAGATCCTTCAAGACCGCCCTATTTGGACAGCAAACTGGCCTTTCTGCCTTGTGAGCTCGCGCAGCACTTTCTGCGATGCTACCTGCGTGGTGTTCATCAATTATTTCCATTTTGGTCTACGGAAGACCTAGAAAGCATGCTGGACTGTCTGTATGGCAAAGATCCGAAAGCAGAATTGCACCAAACCAACCGACTCATCATCTTAATATCTTTGGCTATCGGGGCTACCTCAACGGAGCATTCCCATTGGGCCGAGGCGTTGTACGAACGTTCCAAGTCTGAGAGTGACTTGCGCAGTGATATTGTTAACATATCCACTGTTAGGATCCAATTACTTTTGATATGTCTCCTGTTCTGATGAAATGCATGCGTGTATACTAATCATTGTTGCCTAGCACAGTTACTATCAAATTGTATCAGGCCGGCCGAATCTGTCATATCTACAACTAGGCGCAGCGTCGCGAGTGGCTTTTGCGGCCGGTATGCATCGAGATATTGATCATCCGTCAAAATACCTTTGTCACTCAAGTGCAGTAGAGCGGGCAGAGGAAAGGAGGACTACTTTTTGGGGTCTGGCATTTTTTGAATGGTAGGTCTGGCTTGCTCAGGGCTGCTCAAGTTTCGGTCAATCAAGCTGACGATGCTAATCCAGCTGGACTTCCTATGCAATGGGACGGCCTAATGCAATTAATTTGACTGATAGTTCATGTCCGTTTCCCGAGCATCGGCCATTCATCTCGATCCTGGCCCATCTCTCACAGATTATGCTGAAGTCAAAAAATCAAATATACGGACAACATAAAATATCGCTGCTCGCTTTATGGAAAAGTGCCCAGAGAATCCATACTGACTTGCAAAGGTTTGTTGCGAGAGTCAAGACGGCACTTGGTTTTGATATCAACAGCACCAACTGTGCCCCAAATATCGACATAAAACATCTATATTTGACGAACTGTATGCCATCCCTTTAACGATCATGTTCTTGACTAACCGTTTAGTCTACAACCACACTGTAATATTGACCTTTAAACCCTTTCTCATCGTCCATAAATCATGGCAAAAGACTTTATCCACCAAGTGGGGAGATAACCCACAGCTTCCCATCCCTTCCAATTCATGGCTCAGCTTGGCCTGCGACGTTGCCGTTAAAGCAGCTAGCCGCCTGGTTGATTTCATGTCAGATGCTAATCAGATTAATCCCGAAGTAAAGGTATGTATTCTCAACAAATCACGGCACTTGGAATTATCTTGATTTAGTTAATAAACATACAGACACAGCGATTCTTCGCCTGGCATATTGTTAATGCACGCTTTCTCCTTTTTGATGACACGCTCCGCAATCGTGAGAGAACATACGCGAATCTACGCGTCATCGATCGTGCAACGGCCTTCCTCTCAGCATTGCCACACGCAGACGTGGTCACAAGAATCATGCTGGCCATTTCCCGGCTACGAGAGAAAATGGAAAACAGACGTAATATACCACAGGCGGCAGATGCTAATTGTGAATCTCTATCCTCTTCTGGGTCAATACTGCATGGTGATACAATACCAATTCATGGCGAAGGTCAGCTACCCCGTTATAATACTCCTCTCTCCGGGCCCCAGCTGTCAGCTCCAGCAAACATTTTGTCATCTGTGCAGGCGCCGGTACTCCAACCGGGCATGGTTGAACAACCGGAATTGCAGAGCGGGTATAATATGACACCAGAAGGGAATGAATTCCACTTCAATTTTGACGTGCTGGCTGCCGACCTTGAGAATCTGTTCGACTATGCAAATATGGATTTGACAGGCGTAGAAGAGATAGTGGAACCGGATAGGGAATGGGGCTTATATGAGTGGGGTTTTTAAACTATGTATCGCCAGGCTTGGAGTATGTGCGTCACGGCTCGGTGACTACCAGATAAAACGAATGATATTCATATCTAGACTGGGTAGCCTGTTAATGAGAATACCGGATTTGGAGAGGGAGACGAAGAAAAAGAAGGAAAATTATCTGGCAAGACAAAGGGACACTATTTACTCATCATGCGATCACGTATCAAAGGGCTAAGGCTCTCATATTGTTCCATCAGTGTTTACAAACATCGGCAGTTGGTCTCTATGTATTCCCTTTGGGCCAGTGGCTCTGGTATAGACACTGAGCCTGGCTAGTCTGCCGGTACGCACATCACCAGGCAGTTTGTAGGTTCGAATCCTGCCTGACCTCACGCCCACAAATCTTGTCTATACCAAGTATCTATGTCTCGCAGGTTTTTCCCCGAGCCTGGACTGGGGTTTTCCCCTGCGAAACAACAGGTAAATGCCGGATAGATCCCCTATGCCTCTCGACTTTACTGCCGACCCAGGGGACCTTATTATTAAGCATCCTCCCGCGCGGGAGGTGCTTCTTGTACATAAATAGCCCCAGGCTCTAGCCAGGCAGTTCCGCTCTGCCCGTCGTATATTCTGTTCCGGGATCTCACACCGACGTTAAATAGCAACTACTACTACTACTATCGGCAGTTGGTCATTGGCCGTTGACCGTCACAATATGCAAACGTGAATATTACTGCTTGACACTTTATTTCTGGGCTGGTAAAACCAGAAGACACATTTTTCAGTATCTTGTGTATGAAGTTTGTTGAATTATAGGTCTCTCTTACCTGGATTTAGCACTGCTGCCTGAGCTTTGTAATCGGATATGGGATTTCCGATGCACCCAAGACTATTTGCTATCGACCGGTAATAGTGAAAGCTGCTGTATATCCGACCCAATTGGCAAGCCAGCCACATCTTCATCTTCATACCTAGTATTCTAGTTTGTTCTATTGAGCAGTTCTAGCCCGGATCAAAAGGATCCCGTAGTTATCAATGAATGTTTATCCGTTTCCAATCATTGATAGGTAGTACCTAGCTCTTGTGTATTGCGGATCGAATCGGAAATACCAGCCAGGCAAAGAAGCAACGTCCGATCCACTCGTTGAAAAAGATGGTCGGTCCACTCTGTAATTGCAGATTAGCCTGTGGGCTAAACTATTCCTAGTTGACCTGTACTTTTCTACTCCTGATAGAGTCTAAGCTGTGGATCCTCTGCAGTACTATTCTATATCCAATCCTATATCCAACCTTATATCCGATGTCCACCCCGGTGGTCCCTCAGGAAAAGTGGATCCTCTTTCCATAGTGATGATAGCTTAAGGAGCTTCGTTGTAACTGCAGGCTTAATGATAGAACCGCGTATTTAAATCTAAATAACCCTTCAAGCTGTCTGACAGGTTTATTCGTTCTGTTTCACATCGACTTTAATTACCTTGCTTTCATTGCACCGGATTTGTACTTCATTAATCTAACCATATATTCCGCATTGCACGGGTCTGCTTTGTGTCTGCGTTACTTCGAAGCCTTCGAAACCGATTGGAAATGGCCCAGAGACTGGAAGCCTCCCCGATGGGCGAGCATTTGCTGCCCTCAGCAGGGGTTGTTTCCACTTCTAACACCCTTGGGGTCAACCGTAACATAGTTACGGAAGGGGAGCCAGAAGCTCCTCACAATTTGGTTGAGTCGCAATGTTCGGATCAGCCAGATGATAAGGGATTTTCCTGCCCAATACCTGACTCCAAAAGCTCCGATGATCCCACCGAATCCGAAGATGAAAAAGCCGGTGCCTTTGATTTATCCGAGTTTCTCCAACAGGGCATCTTGGAAAGACGTACAACTGCCGGCGGACCAGCAAAGAAGCTGGGCGTCTGTTTCCGCAACTTCACAGTCAAAGGTGTGATTTCATCTTCAACTCAAGTCAAAACCCTCCCCATTGCAGTCATCAACACGTTCGGACCCGACCTATACCGCATTATGACAGATATAATCCCGGCACTTAAAATCCGATCAATACCCACCCGTGACTTGATTCATGACTTCACAGGGAGTGTGAACTCAGGAGAAATGATGCTGGTTCTAGGACGGCCGGGGTCCGGATGCTCGACATTCCTGAAATCGATTGCAAACCATCGCACAAACTATGCTGCTGTCGAAGGCGATGTCCGATACGGGGTACTTTCGGCTGAGGAGCAGAGGCAACACTATAGAGGCGAAGTGGTATACAATGAGGAGGATGACCGCCACTTCCCAAACTTGACAGTTTGGAGAACACTCCAGCTCGCTCTGGAAAATAAAACGCGAAGTGGAGATCGATGGAGCATACCAGCCGTGCTTGATTCTTTTCTTGAGACGCTTGGTATTCCGCACATTAAACATACCGTGGTTGGGAATGAATTCGTCCGGGGTAAGTTTCCATCCAGGTTTCAGGACGACGGAACTGATTCAGTGTAGGTGTCTCTGGAGGAGAGAGGAAGCGTGTCAGTATTGCGGAGACACTGGCAACAAAGGCTTCCGTAGTGTGCTGGGACAACTCAACACGTGGTCTAGACGCAAGTACCGCACTGGAGTACGGGAAGGCCCTGCGAACCATGACTGATATTAGCCAACGAACGACGCTGGTGACGCTTTATCAAGCTGGAGAACCACTGTATGAGCTCATGGACAAGGTCCTAGTTATCGAGGAAGGCCGTATGCTCTTCCAGGGACCTGCGTCCGAGGCCAAAGCCTACTTCGAGGAACTAGGCTTCTTGTGCCACCCAAGACAGTAAGAATGAAACAAAACATCATTGTATTTTGGAGATTTACATTGTTAATTTTACAATTCAGAACCACGGCAGACTTCCTCACATCTATTTGTGATCCCAACGCCCGGCAATTCCAGCCTGGTAAAGAGGCCTCGACACCGAAGTCCGCTGCGGAGTTGGAGGTAGCCTATAGGTGCAGTTCTTATTACAAACGAGTTTGTGAAAATGTCGAGAGGTACGACCAAGTTGTCAGGCAATCGGATATGGAAGACCACAGGCGATTTGAGCATACGGTTCACTCAGGTAGGATTGCTTTACCCAATGCCTTTATAGAATCTGATCTGAGTATGACAGCCAAAAGCAAAACTGTCTCCAAGCGGTCGGTATACACCGTCTCGTTTCCCAAACAAGTCATTGCATGTACCAAGCGCGAGGCATGGCTTATGTGGGGAGACAAAGCGTCATTGGCTACGAAAGCCTTCATTATCATAGCAAATAGTCTCATTGTCGGCTCACTGTTCTACGGCAAACCACCAGATACAGGCACTGCCTTCACTCGGGGCAGTACTTGCTTTTTCTCCATTGTCTTTCTTGGCTGGTTGCAGATGTCTGAATTAATGCCTGCTGTTTCCGGTCGGCCTATTATCAACCGGCACCACCAGTACGCCTTTTATCGGCCGTCTGCTGTGGTTATTTCTAGAGTACTTCTAGATCTTGTGACTGTCTTGCTAATGGTTATCCTGTTCGGGGTAGTTGTCTACTTCTTGGCTGGGCTGGATTATGATGTGTCCAAATTCTGGATATATATGTTGTTTGTCTACACAGCGACTATTTGCCTTACAGCTCTCTATAGGATGTTTGCAGCGCTCTCTCCGACTATTGACGATGCGGTTCGATTTGGTGGTACTGGTATGCTATTACTTCCAGAATCCATTTTCCAAGAGACATAAAATTTCAGCTAACCCTTCCAGCGCTCAATATACTGATCATCTATTCGGGATATGTGATATCCAAGCCTGATCTGATCAACGACTCAATCTGGTTTGGCTGGCTGTACTATCTCAACCCAATCGCTTATGGTTTTGAGGCCCTCCTTACGAATGAGTTCTCTGACCAAATGATGGATTGTGCGGAAAGCAATTTGGTGCCTCGTGGGCCTAACGTTACCCATGAGTACCAAGGCTGCAGTCTATCTGGTTCCCAATTGGGTAGCAGTGAGGTCTCGGGGGCCGCATACCTGGCCACATCTTTTGACTAGTCAGTCTCCCACCCCTGTGTGTGTGACCAATCTAACTGCTTCATAGTACCAGGAACCACTTGTGGCCTAATTTTGGGGTCATTGTTGCGTATACCTTTCTCTATATCCTGGTCACTGTCATCGCAACCGAGACTTTACAATTCCGGGGCGATGAGACGGGCTCTATTGTTTTTAAGAGCAAAAAGCAAAGCAGTACCCTACAGCATACATCCGAGGAAACTGAAACCAAGAAAGGATCTACTGCGCAAGCAATGGAGAAATCTTCTGGGAACGATATATTTACCTTCAGAGACATTGAATACACGGTCTCTTACGGGGATGGACAGCGAAAGCTGCTCAACAAAGTTACTGGTTATGTCAAATCCAGGTCCATGGTCGCATTGATGGGATCTTCTGGGGCAGGGAAGACGACTCTACTGAACACACTTGCCCAGAGACAGAAGACCGGCATCACAAGTGGTGATATGCTCGTTAATGGATTGGCCCTTCCACCAGGGTTCCAGCGAATGACTGGATTTTGTGAACAAATGGACCTCCATGATGAAACTGCAACTGTTCGGGAAGCCTTCGAATTCTCAGCTCTGTTGAGACAGGGGAGGGAGGTTCCCAGCTCAGAAAAGATTAACTATGTTAAAAGAATCATTGATCTCCTGGAACTAACCGACCTCCAAAATGCTATTATCTCGTCACTATCTGTGGAGCAGAAGAAACGAGTGACTATCGGCGTTGAACTAAGTTCGTTATCTCTCTAAATTGCTGATTTGTCCATGTTTTTGGACTCTGCTAATGTTTGAATCACTCAGCGGCAAAACCGGATCTCCTCCTGTTCCTTGATGAGCCCACGAGTGGTCTTGACAGCCAAGCTGCTTCCTCAATTGTGCGGTTCCTGAGGAAGCTCTGTGACGCCGGGCAAGCAATTGTCTGTACTATTCACCAGCCATCATCTCAACTCCTTGAACAGTTCGACATGATTCTTGCTCTTGGTCCAGGCGGCAACACCCTTTATTTTGGACCTGTTGGGTCGAACGGGTCCGTGGTCGTGGACTATTTTACTCAGAGGGGCTTTCCCTGCCCACCATCAAAGAACGTGGCCGAGTTTATCTTGGAGACAGCTATGCGACCGCCCATGAGAAATGGAAAGCGTATCCAGTGGGGAGAGGAATGGAAAAATTCCGATGAGGCCAGACGCATTTGGCAGGAAATTGAATCAGTTGGGATCTCCCAGTCTACAATAAAAGGATATCCCAGTTCTGAATATGCAATGCCTACTGGCTACCAATGCCTTATGCTTACGAAGCGGTTATTAACTCAATATTGGCGTGAGCCATCATACTACTATGGAAGACTTTTCGTGAACCTCATCATGGGAATCTTCAACGGATTTGTAAGTCATCGTCCCATTCGTATCTTGATATTTTGCTGACTCCTCAGACATTTTGGCAACTGGGATATTCCGTCTCCAGCATGCAGAATCGCATGTTCACAATAGCCCTTATTGTGCTGATTCCCCCTGTCATTGTGAACAGCGTGGTTCCCAAGTTCTATCAAAACCGCACTCTGTGGGAGTCCCGAGAGCTGCCCAGCCGCATATACGGACCTGTGGCATTCTGTACGGCAAATGTGGTCTGTGAGATTCCGATTGCAGTTATTTCAGGCACTGTATATTGGCTAGTTTGGTACTTCCCCGTTGGATTCCCTGCCTCTCCCTCAACTGCAGGGTACGTGTATCTCATGACTCTACTCTTTTCATCCTTTCAAGCCAGCTGGGGTCAATGGATCTGCGCATTTGCTCCATCATATGCCGTGGTATCGAATGTAAGTCAACCAAGTCGCTAAAAAGGAGCGTTACGCTTTGCTAATACCAGCAAGCTGCTCCCATTCTTTTTCGTCATGGTGAACCTTTTCAATGGGGTATTCGTTCCATATAATCTGTTCCCCGTTTTTTGGAAATATTGGATGTACTACGTGAATCCTGCCATGTGGTGGATCCGCGGCGTGCTCTCTGCCACCCTTCCAGGAATCCCAGTAAAGTGTGATGATTCCGAGCTCGCCATTTTCAACCCGCCGCCTGGAATGACATGCGGAGAATATGCCGGTGGCTTTGTTTCTGATATTTCCAAGGCAGGATATCTTGTTCAACCTGATGCTACCTCCCACTGCGGATACTGTCCATACAAAGATGGACAAGAATATATGACGACTCTCAATGTGAATGTAGGAGAGAAGTGGAAGTGCTTTGCGATTTTCCTTGCATTCACCATTGTGAACTGGGTGTTGGTATACTTTTTCATCTATACCGTGCGAATACGGAGATGGAACTTTGGAGTCGGTCTACTGTTTGGTGGTATCCAGGGAATCGTTAGATTGCTGAACCATATATTTGATGGAAAGGAGAAATCCCAGGTGTCGGAGGTTTGAAGTTAGGGAGAGGAGGACATTGTATTGACTCGGCCTCAAAATGGTCCGATTCAGGTTCCAAAGGTCGGGACCTCGAACCTGACCCTGATTTGCATAATTCTGCCAAGAATTTCTTTTTTGGGGATGCATAAGATGATGTTTCATCTTGATTTTTACTATATTACACCACTATTATAGTCATTACATCCAGGAACAGCGTATTATAGCCATATCCCTTGTGAAATCATACGAAATACGTCTGTATATAGAATACCTAGCGTAGAAGACATTGGATCCGGTCAGACTTAGTGGCTCTGATGCTCTTATTAGGGTAATTCTAGTAGAAGTTGTCATTGATTCGTGTTTGGGGAGGTTGAGATGGCCGCAGGCAGACTCCTGTTTCCAAGCACCCCAGTGTCCATACCATCCAGCGCCAGCCATGGTATCAGAGTTATTCAATCGGCTGCCGTCTGTGAAGAGGAACATGGAGAGTGGCGGGCATAGGTTTGTCCAAGACTGGAAGTCAGCACCTGCTCTGTCTCGGGTGGGACAGATATTCAGGTTTTTATTGGGGTTTTCCACCTGCCACGGGGGGGGGTAGATTAGGGGGTCAATTCGTTCTATCCTCTCCAGCCATGGCAGGTGGTTGTGGTTGAGCCGTGTGTTTGTGGGGAAGGATCGTGTCCGGAGCAAACGCCTGTGGACTGGGTGGCGGCTGTCCAATCTGGAAACACGCAGTCTGGCAGAGGCGCGTTTCTGGTCAAGGATGATTCCCATTGGGGGAATGGCAGTTTCTCGGTGAAGGGCTGGAATAGGGGTCGTTCGGTATACCGGGAGGGTGCCTCGGAGAGCATCTCTGAGTACCCGGTCAAGGCAGGAGAGGGAGGAATCAACTTGGTTTGATATGGAGCCCTGGTTCCTGGGCCTGGGCCTGAACCGGCCTGGCCACCAGGCCTCAGCCCCATAGCAAAGGACTGAGATGACACAGGCAACTGTAGCTTGTCGCAGTAGGTGTGCCCTAGTCCCTCTGACTGTGTTGGCTAATGATCTGACACCAGCCGCTGCCTGTGAAGTCCCCTACTCTTATATGAGGTATTATTCTTCACACTGTCTATTACCAACTCAGAATACTGTTTAAATACTTGTTGGATATAGGTAGGATACGCTTATTCTTTAAGTCGAGTAAAGACACCTTCAGTTAACACACTACTGCCTGATATAGTACATCACTTGTGTTGCGTTATTATATATAGCGACATGAAGACTGAAGACAGGGATAGCTCCAACCCTCACACTCCCAAGGCCAGCAAGGCTAGATGGTTTATGGAGGCAGTTGTGATTATGTCTGTGACAACCTTGGTCACCAACATTTTTGAAAAAATCTTCTTTACACAGTTTGTTAAACGTTCTGTTCTTCATTCCGTGATATTCATATCATTTTATATGTTATTTTATTTCCTGTACAAGAAGTACTGTGATAGGTTACGCCTAGGATAGCACTCGGAACAGGTCTTCGCAAGCACGTGATAATCATGCCAGATGTCCAATGCGTCGAGCACACATTTAAGCGAGCCTTTATATACTAGCTTCTTTCTTTCTTTCTTTCTCCCTCCATCGGGTCCTTGTATATAGCTAGATAATAGCTTTAGGGGTCAACCCTTTACAAGTACAAGTTGTCATGGAACATGAACACTCGACCGACGTATAGAATATTTGATTATTTTGGCCTGTTTGACGTAGGACATTCACTGAAGCCTTGCTTAAAGCCCCTCGCACACACTAGATAGTTCGTCGCTGACAGGCACATGTCTTTCCTTCTTTTACTTCTCCTCATGTTGGAATTTCGCGAGATAGTCTACCAATAGATTTGTATTGAACGAGACCGTCACACTTAGCAGCCTAACGGCTCAGGCAACCACCGATGGAAGGATCGTCGACTTGCATAGGTGAGACACTAAGGGCTCGCTCTCGTTACACATATGAAGCATGTATACAAGAGAGACGAGAAGATGGAGGAAGGATCAAGCGATTCATTCCTCGGAATACCAGAGCTACCTTGGAAAGCACTACGATAGTGATACTAGTGATACATAGCCAATTCACCTGTATAGCCATACAAATACCTAAGGTACAATCACCCACTGGCATTACAAGTTAACTAACGTACTCCACATGCGAATGTAACACACGGGCGAATATAACAAAAAATCGCTCCGACGCGACTTCCGACTTCCACCACAGATATCACCACAGCCAACGATGCCTCAAAAACATGATGAAAGCCAAGTAATATTGGCCCTTCAAGCTATGCAAAATGATAAAAATCCAAGCGCTCGAGCCGCTGGCAGGATCTATCACGTGGATCATGTAAAGCTTAGTCGCCGCCGGGCTGGCATGCGATCACGATGCAATATGTCAGCCAATTCACGGAGGCTCACTGATCTAGAAGAATCAACAATTGTTGAACACATACTCAACCTGGATTCAAAAGGGTTTACTCCTCGGTTGTCTGGTGTGGAAGATATGGCCAACACGACTACTCGCAACGCGCGACGCGGGATGCGTCGGGGTAAACTGGACTAGCACCTTTGTCAAACGGCACCCAGAGCTCACGACTTGTTTTAATCGGAAATATGACTATCAGAGAGCTCTATGTGAGGACCTAGAGGTTATTGGTTGTTGGTTTATGCTTGTTTGAAACACAATCGCGAAGTATGGCATCCAGGAAGCAGATATGTATAACTTTGATGAAACTGGGTTTCAGATGGGAATGATCTCGACTATGATGGTTGCCACAAGCTCTGAACGACATGGCAAGGCAAAACCGAAACAGCCTGGCAATCGCGAATGGGCCACAGTGGTCCAGGGTGTTAATGCTCGTGGCTGGGCGATCCCGCCATACATCATTGTCAAGGGTCAATATCACCTTCTTTCTTGGTATCAGAATAACCAACTACCAATTGAATGGGTTATCGTTACATCAGAAAGCCGTTGGATAACGAACAAACTTGGCTTATAATGGATCAAGCACTTTGATGAATACACAAAGGCCCAAGCAATTGGTCGTTATCGTCTCCTGATCCTTGATGGCCATGAGGGTCACCACTCAACAAACTTCAAGCTTTATTGCAAAGATAATAACATTATTACACTTTGTATGCCTGCAAATTCGTCCCATATCCTCCAACCTCTTGATGTCGGGTACTTTAGCCCTTTGAAGATTGCTTATGGTACGCAAATTGAAGGGCTGATGCGGGCGCATATTACCCATATCACCAAAGAAGATTTCTTTCCTGCATTTTATGCTGCGTACCAAGCCACCATGACAGAAAAAAAATATTGAAGGTGATTTTCAAGGGGCTGGGCTTATCCCTTTTGACCCTGAAAGGGCAATATCTAAGCTTGATGTCTGATTTAAAACGCCAACACCGTCAAATTCACGGCCGAGTACCTCTCATAGCTGGGTCTCTAAAACGCCAAATATCCCAACTGAAGCATCATCCCAGACAAACCTTATAAAAAACCGAATCTCTAGTCACCAAGATAGCTCTCCAACGTCAATATTGAACGCTGTTGACATCCTTGCGAAAGGCACGACGAGGATAATGCATAAGATGGATTTGATGGAAGCAGAGATTCATGATCTTCAGGCGGCAAATGAGGCCCTTAGCAAACGCCCGAGGGCTAAAAAAACACGTCTAAGGAAAGGAGGGTCGCTTTCTATACAGGAATCTCAGGAATTAGGGGATCAAATAGAGGTTGAGGTACAACTAAAGGAGGAAACACATTAGGGCTGGTCAGTGACTGCGGACTAAGACACACGCGCGGCGCTGTGGCAATTGCAGAAAGACTGGACACAATGCGCGTTCCTGTCAGACAGTAGTAGAGACGCCTGAGGAAGACGATTCCGAATAGTTTCAATGGGATTTTAGGTGCACTGGTGGAAATGACGGGGTTAACATCACGGCGGAGCGATTTCGTGTTACATTCGCCCGTGTGTTACATTCGCATGTGGAGTACGTTATTGGTTTTCTATATATATATCCAGTATCTATTCATATATACGCATAAAAAACAGGCTTTCCTAACATGAGCCTCAATTTAAGTAAGCTGGTCAAGATATCATTGATCTAAAAAGGGCCAGTTTGTATGGGAATATAGAATTCGCAATTCGGTGGTATTCGCCGCTCGCCCGCTGAATACGTTATCTAATTGGATATCACGTAAGACAACATGTTATTATCTGTGGATACATATCCAATTCGGTTACCTGAGTTATGGTCATTGATAGAGGATCTACTGAGGAAATCCCTACAGATTGTTCCACAAGCCTTGATACT
The DNA here is from genome assembly GCA_039880875.1 of Aspergillus pseudoglaucus. Lineage (NCBI taxonomy): Eukaryota > Fungi > Ascomycota > Eurotiomycetes > Eurotiales > Aspergillaceae > Aspergillus > Aspergillus pseudoglaucus. Next base: position 247,352 of record JBDODC010000030.1, on the reverse strand, counting down.
CCTGCGCTTCTCGCTAAAGTGGATATATGCTGCTCCCGAAGTTTTCCCACCAAGTACAGAGTCAACGCTGATCCCCAGTGTTGCACCACCAGCTGCCCTCATATATAGACGTGACGAGCGAAATGCAGAAATAAGTGGACATGTGCTGTGAATTGTCACATATTTCTCATGGCATTCTACTGCTGCCCTGGCTTATAGCAGGCCGAGGAATTATACCAAATTGCCAAGAACCCCGTGGGGCCGAAGGATGAAGCAAATGGCTATGTGCGCAGACGCTAGGGCATCAATGTTGCAGTAGCCTTCGGCTACCCTATGGGACGCCGACGATCCCGAATTTTGTACTCTAAGTACACATCTCGGTCCCGAGCCGGTAGAGCTTCACATCAGATGACGGATGACACTGACTTTCTATACAGTAATCTGGATCTGGAATCCGTTGAACATCATAGCAAGTCTGTCCTCTACATTGACTCGTCTTCTTCCATCCAGAAAAAAACTACAACTTGAAGAGCTCGAAATCTTTTTCGGGCCCATGGCTTGGCACTTCTTGGCGTATAGCCAAGTCCTCTTTATCTTTAGAAACTCCCACAATTCTTTGTGGAGACTGTGGGATGAATTGTGGGAGAAAAATGGGGAGAGGTTGAGCTGAATCAATGGCGACGTCCTGAGTGTGGGAATCCGACTCTCCACACCCAAGTGTATGCGCAGCTCCAATCAAACAGGCTCAATTGCAAACCTTGGGAGACACGATTCTGTAGTCTACAATTGAGCGTTGGCCGTTGGCTGGAGCCGGGTCCGATTCCGACATGTAGGTGTGTCTCTATTCAACACAACTATTGGCATTGTCCTTTGGGCGATCACTTCCAAAAGTCACAACTACGACCGACTCTTCAGACTGTAATCGAGAGTATCAGATGCCAAGCCGAATAAATCATTATCCCATATGCTTTTCTACGTTCATAGCATCAAAACGGGCAGAAATGTCCGGGATATGGTCCGAATGTTCGGAATTAGGGTGAAGAGGACCATATAAAGGCAGTGCGTCTGTCTGTTAATGAAGAGAGCAATTGGCAATCACATTGTGCTTATTGACAATTAGCCCTTTTATATTATTTTCTTTTGCTTTCCCGGAAAGATGAAATTCAAAAACGTGTTCAACGCCGCAGTCATTGGTGGTACTGTTTTGACAGCCGCTCACCCCGGACATCATGAGGAGCGTGCCACCCCGGAGGTTCAAGCTCTCAAAAGGGACGTCCACCACGGATTGCAGAAGTGCTCGACTCATCTGGAGCAGAGTGGTTTGCAAGCCCGTGCTATAGCCCGCCGCAAGTCTGTGGTTGAGATGCACCGGCGGCAGCTCATGGCTCGAGACACTAGTACTGTCCTAAACAAGTCTCACAACATGACTGGCAGTGCTTCCCCATCTTCTGTTGAGGAAATTCTCAAGAGTTCTGATGAGAAAGTTTGCCTGCTCGGTCCGAGTCCGGAGGGAGAGACCGGGCCGTACTGGATCCCTGGAGAAAGAATCCGCTCGAAGTTACGTGAAGGCGAGCCTGGGGTGCCGGTAATCGTGGAACAGCAATACATCGATGTCAATACCTGCGAGCCCATTCCGGATCTATATGCTGAGATATGGGGTTGCAACGCCACTGGTGTCTATTCAGGTCTTGTTGCGGAGGGCAATGGAAACGCCGCGGACCTTGCGAATAACCAGCGTACCTTCTTGCGAGGTGTCCAGAAGACAAACGCGGATGGTATCGTCACATTTGACACCTTGTTTCCTGGCCACTACGACAGCCGGACCACCCATTACCACAACATCGCTCATTTTAACGCTACGCTACTTCCGAACAACACCCTTGCTGGTGGAACGATCCCGCATATCGCGCAAATCTTCTGGGACCAGGAGATCATCAACACCGTGGAGTCGACCTACCCGTACAACACGAACGACATTCCCATCACCGCCAATGCTAAGGATCGAGTCGTTGGGCAGGAGACCGAAGGCAACGACGCGGACCCGATGTTGAATTACGCTTACTTGGGAGACAAAGTGGAAGACGGTCTTCTTGCATGGATTACTGTGGCAGTAAACGTCTCTGCTGTCCATTACCCCTATTACACCAACGTTTGGACGGCCAACGGTGGAGTTGCGGTTGATGGTACCTCGAACGGTGACCCGAGAGGCATCGATGGAGGACTTCCTCAGAGCAGCAGTGCTGCTTCTGCTACCCTATTGAGCAATTAAGAGTGTGCATACGGCCCAGCTCTCTGCTGATCGTATAAAAAAATTGTGGGGGGTTGTATTTACAGTTGATAGACATAGATAGTAGAAGGATAGAAATATAGAAATTTCCTTGTGTGCATTGTTTATTCATACATAACATATACACATGGCGGTCACATGTTTTACCCTAAGCCCACTTCATCTTCTCTTTCACCAACACTTTTCATCTTACCCATCCATCCTTCAACCCAAGCTTCTTTATATATCATCTTAGTGAGTGCATGCTATTATGTCAGTGAATTAGACTCATCAACAATAATTCATCATGTACCATCCTTCTCAGCAGCCCCCGGAGCCCACCCAGCTTGCCTGCCTGCCACTCGCGAAATTCTCCCATACAACCACCTCAATCGGACACAATGGCCCACTTAACTGGAGTCATATCATTGGAAATGGCGATATAATCGGAAGAATTGAAAGCCAAGCTGCACCTGGACTCACATCAGCACGGGTTTTGTTGAAGGTGTTTAGAGACTACGAGCTACTGGTACCGTATTTGAGCGCTCCTGGACCTTGCGCCTGAGACGATACTAACGCTAAAACGCCCTCCAATCTAGGAAGAAGTCGATCTCACATACCACTCACAAGAAGCCGCGAAATTTACCTTGTCTGGACAGAGTGGTCAGGTGAAGCCGGTTTTCGCTGTGATCGTGAAACTGCCCTGTCTTGCTGTGAAATATCCAAAGGACGGTATATGTGTACGTTTTTACTTTCAGTGCTCTAAAGTCTTTACCTTTCAGTTTTAACAATTCCTGATACAGATTCGTCGATTCCAGATTAAATTCTCGTCCGATCGTGACTACTATTCAACCCTGGTCATCCTGAGCAATATCAAATGTCCATTCTCGGAATCCAATGTCGGATCGTTAGCACCATCCCGCAAACCTACGTCTTCACAATGGCGCTCCGGCTCAGTTGCTTCTGTGCCCGCTCCTCCACAAATCTCTTCCAGTGTTCCAGGTACGCCGGGTATACCGACTTTGAACAATATGTTCTTCCCGTCGCAGTCGTCCCCGACGATTGATCCATCTGCGAGATCAGCTACTACTAGTACCTCCCAAGCAGCCCCAAGATATGGAATGTCTCTTGCTAATGATTGGTTTGCACTATTAGGGCCCTTTCTACGTCCCACTTCGTCGAGTACCACCCACACGCTTACAGACCTCGTATCGACCAACAACAGCCAAGCACCGGCGCCAAGTAGTACCGTGCCCTCTTCTCGTCCTCCCACGGCCTGCCATGATAGTCAATCGCTCGATGAAATTCTACCTCCAAGAAGGGATCTGCCATTCATGAAGCCAGCTGCAAAGAAACCGCGTACATCGGGGAAGCAAATAAGCAATGCGCCTAGACCAGTCGACTCTGGTATTATAGACTACCTGACAACCAGGAAATATCTTGCTAATGGATAATTTGAAACAGGCCCCGAGAAAACCCAGACATCAATCCGAGATCACTATGATTCAACGCCATTCAAAGCAACAAACGACACGAGCAATGCCAAAGGAATAAAGCGCAGCCTTACTTCAATTTCACAGTCGAACATAAGCAGCGAACTTGCCAACCATCCTCCATCTCAACAGAATACGCAGGCAAGCACGAATATACCTATGCATATACCCATCCAGCCCGCTCCTCCTACAACGACTCTCTATCAGCAGGAACCATCGTATAACAATACCACTCTGAGGCCGCAGAACTACGCGGGAATAACTCGCAATGTCCTTCCTCAAGTGCCGCAGCAGCAACAGCAACGCAATACTATACCCATGAACATGAACCCTCTTCAAGCACAAACACAACCTCAGCAGCAGCCACGGCACCCAGACCCCACCACAGACCTCGCCTCATATATCTCTGAACCAAAGACGGAACGCATAGCAAGACTCGGGAATTGGATCTGCTCGCAAATCCAGAATGACGATTTTATTTCTCTTGCTGAGGACGTGGAGGGTCTTTGGCAGCGGTTTGCGTTTGGAAAAATGTGACATTCTCATATATGATTTGACATTAATATTTATTTGACGATTTCTACCCATGCCATTTATTGATATTTGTTTTTATGTGGGCTGTGATCTATATACTTTATGTCGGTAGGGTTAGAGCTGGAGTTATGTACGATAGTATACTTATTTAGCAACAGAAAGCGAGAGAAAGTCTAATACATCTTCACCATCAAGGAACACGAGCGGAGAGAACCTCAAGGCAGAAGACAATTACAACGTATTGCATAGGATACAAAAAAAAAAAAAAAAAGAACAAACGAGAAAAGAATCAAACATCCATTTCCAAATTCCAAACAGTTCAGTTGATGAAGCATATACATTTTCTTTTTATCCATTTATAGAAAAGAAGAGAAGAGAGAAGAGACAAGAACCCAAGGGAACTAATAAAAATCACCGCTGTCGACGATAAATCAACCCCGAAAACACATTCAAATACCCCTCCTTGGTCAACAACGTAAAATCAACAATCATACGCCCCTGTTGAGCCTGCGCCTCCGCCGCATTGAGATTATTCTCCGGCAGCGCCGGTGGCGGAGACGACGCGTTCGCATTCGCAGAGACAGAGCCTTCAGCCCCGACGGCGAGGTCAGCCAGGTGCTGCAGCGAGCGTTGCTCGTTGGGGCCCATAACCGGCGGTGGGGCGGCGGCACCGTTGTGGCCGTTGTGGCCGTTGTTCTTGGTCAAGTTGGGATCTTGGAGCTGGGACTCCTGGGACTTGGCGCGGCGCCATTCGAGGAAGATGCGGATCTTGTTGTCCCAGCCTGGGGTAGCAAAGACGTCCTGGAATTCTTCGACGCCGGTGTAGCGTTTTGTGCGGCGGTCGAGGATTTCTTCGACTTTGTTGAGAGATTCCCAGCATTCGTTAGCGTATTCGGGGAGGACGGTGGCCTCAAGGAGGGTCATGGAGGCGAGGGCCAGACTGTGCAGGTCAAAGGGGGTGGAAAGGCGGGATTGCATGGTTGCCTTGTGAAGCTCGTTGGTGAGCTCTTGAGCGCTGTAGATGATTTCGTATGGGCTGTAGATGAAGATGTGGCGCTTGATGAGAAGGCGGATTGTCCAGTAAAGCTGGTTCTGGAGACTCTCGAGGAAACTGTCGGACGAGGTCTCTTCGGGGACGTGGAAGCCGCGGAGGTCTTGGACCTCTGAGAGACGCTCGAGAGAGGCTGCGAGGTTTGCGCTGATTAAACGTCCTACGCCGGTGTTGGTTTGGCAGATGTTGTGGTCAGAAGTGGCCAGAGTGACCATTTCAACCAGGAATGAGGAGTAGGCTAGACGTTATGTTAGCTAGATTTCCACATACCAAAAGAACGGATGGAACATACAGCCAACACCTGTCGTGACTGAGCCAACAACCCGCTCATCTTCACGACCACCAATTTCGTGGTTTCCAAGAACACTCGGATCAGCCACACTGATGGCATACCAGCGAGTGAGGATAATCAGCGAAACCCAATCCCGTCGGATAATGTTGGCGTCAGAATCATGGTCAGGATCAGAAGCTCGCTTGTTCTTCAACTGACCAAGACTCTTTGCCAAATCAGAACCAAGTTTGATAGCTGACTGGATAAGAGTGTGCTTCGGAACACCATCCTTGAGAACGAAGTTGTCAGGTCCTCGGAAGTCGCAGTCCATGATCATAAGCAGCATCGACTGAAGCCATATCAGATTAACTGCAGTCGAACGGACCAATGCAGGTTGTCGTGTGTAGTACAAGAGAAGATCCTGAGCATTGTCGAACGACGCCACCTTTCCAAAAGCACCAGCGACACGACCCATGTCAGTGCGCGTCACTGTGTAAAGGCTGTAGAGGAAGACCTCTTGGATTTCGCGACTGCATTGGTGGAGGATCTCGAGCAGACGTTCCTTGGAGTGCGGCAGGATTGGGAAGACCGGATGGATGTTGACATGATAGCTGCACCTTATTAGTTTTTGAAGACAGCATATAAAAAAAATGAAGAGACGTACGCATTCAATGCACCATCATCCACGTCCAGCGGTGTCATGTCTTCCTCTGGGTGTTTCGATACTTCGGGAATGTCCATGCCGGCGGGAAGGCCATCTTCATTACTGACCGGCCAGAACAGGTTACCCGGCTTGGGAGCAGAGGTAGCGAGTACAGGATCCGTGGAGGTCTCTGTCGTGTCTATTCGAGTTAGTTGGGAGCAAGACCACGTAGATAATGCAACAAACGTACCAAATGCATTCTGCGAGCCACGAGGGTTGAATTGCGGCTGCGAGAACGAACTTGGGAGTCCTTCGAAGACAGAATATGTGCGCTTGCGATTGATCGGACCTGCATCTATTGGCGGGGAGAACTCTTGGTAAGGTCTCGGGGACGGCACTTCGTTTATGGCCTGGTACTGCATGTCGGGGTGGACCATGGCGGCAGGCTGCATTTGACTCTCCAGAGTGTGTAGGCGTTCCGCAAGTTCCTTGATGTAGCTTCAATCCCGTCAGTTAGACCGTTCCTGTCACTTGGTGGAATTTTCATCCTACCCTTTGCTGGGACCGCGTTTCATCGGGACGCGACTGAACTGGCAGACAACACCGAGTCTGCGACAGTTGGAGCAGGTCTCAACACCGGATTCCGAGGTAGCATCGCAACGGACCTAGTGGAGAGGAAAAGATCAGCTTCTAGTCCGCCGTCGCGTCGAGTAATCATACAAAAACAAAATACCTTTTTGCGCCGGCACTCATCACATGCTCGCGAAATTTTCGATCTCTTCCTCCTCGCACTTTGGTCACCATAGCTCAAGTCATGATTCGGATCCGCGCCCACCTGCTGACCCGGAGTGAACTGCAGCATGTGCTGTTGTTGATGTTGATCCGGGGACGATGGACGACCCATCTCCGGCCCACCGGGGTTGGAGGCCCCCAAAACCATCGACTGGCCGTGATGAACGCCATTACCCGACCCGTCTGCCAGGCTAGGACCCGAGGTCTCGCGGGAGAGCTCAGCGGACAAGAGCTCGTCGGCGGTCAACTGGCGATTGGTGTAGTATTGCATGGCGCCTTGGCTCATTTGCGCCGCGTTGGGGGACGGATACGAGGGTGCCGGAGGCATATCCGACTGCTCGCGGGAATTCATTGCGTCAGATTCGAAACGAGACATGACGAAAAAAGTCCAGGCGGAGGAGCGTTAAGCATAAAATAAAACTCCGGATGGATAAGTGGCGGCTGGTGGGTACTAATAGTGGTGGTGGTGGTGGAAGAGAAGGTGGAAGAAGCGAAGACGCGCAAGGCAAGGTTTTACAGGCTAAATTTGCCTGGGCGGGGAGCATTGTGAAGGGGCTAGCGTCAAAAGCCCTCGGCGCAGAGAGCAGGAAACGACGACCATGATCGCGCAACAAAATGCAAAAACAGCCGTGAGGATATACAGCTGGTGATAGAGACTCGGATGATATAAAAGTTTCCTACTTAGTGATGATCGCGCCGACGCGGCGGTCCGGCTTTTTGTTTCTGCGTCCAGCGACGACGGATTAATACTATTTCCCACCGGCCCAGAATTCGAGTCGTTCGGCGGAGAGAAGAGATGAATTTTGATAACGAGACAGAGTGCAGGAGGATAGATGGTCCGGAGTGGCAGGTCTGAGAGTCCGGATTCTCAGAGAGCTCCGGCTGGTGTGGTCTCGCCGTGTATACGGATGAAGCCTGACGATGAAGATGCTTGTTATGGATTATTATTGACAATAAGAAGGGACCTTGGTATTGAGATTATAATCTCTCTCGCTTTACTGGTTTCTGTCCAGCTTTATTGCTAGGGTTGTCTGATGCTGCGATATCACGGATTTCCCTTTTGGGACACAAATGAAGCCATCGCGATGATCCCAGGCCCGGTGGCATTACCAATCCACGGTGTTGATATTTTCAGTATGAGAGATGCTAACTATTTTTTAAGCAATACTAATATTTTATTTTACTTTTATTTTAAAATCTTTCTTCTTTTTCTTTGCAGGCCATGTCTGAAGCGATGCTGAGTTGCCAACATTGCTGCGGCGGAATCAGGTACCAACGGTATTCCAAAATTCAACTCAGGTCCACAGACCTCATAATACTATGTGCGAGCAGAGATTTATTCCAAATAACTGACTCATTTCATGCGTCTGAGAGCTCTTCTAGACCAACTGCCTTCTCAGGGAAATGCTGCCATATCCCCGTTACGACCTAACTTTCGAGTCGATAGCAACTCCACCTTGCCAGCCATGACCAAAGCTTTACGCATACTCCAAATGGACGGTTTTCACAGAGACCGTCGGCCATACTGTCGTCAAATGAGAGGCGCACGGCCATTGCAATAGACGTACTGACATCAGCCACGGTGAGAATACTCGTGCTCACGGTGTGCAGACTAATCAAGCCAAGGCTAGATTGACCTTGCAATGTTTCATCAATCCCGACGGTTGGTTACCAGAGACTAGGCACCTGCCATTACATCGCATGACTAGAACAAAACAGAATATCGTTAATTGAGGACACTTAGTTACGCCGTACTATACACTCCATACGACACATGGTCAAAATCTAATCGTAGAATAATAACCAACAAACCGATTCAAGTGCTTCCCGTGTTGACTCGCACCGCACCGGGCCGGAGAGACCGGGGTATCCGCAAGCCTACAGCAACTCCTGATAGCGGATAGCCACCGGGACTAAGAGCCTCTGACACTCCACAACGGGGGCGGTCCGCTGGCCACTTTTTCCTGTCCAAGAAGTGTTTCCGTTTCGGGTCAAGTGCACTCGCCAAGAAGCGGGTCTGGCCGTGACGGGTTTGGATAGGTTAACCTAATTGGTGGTTGTTTGGCAAATAACAAATTATCTTATAGGAGTACTCGTATGGCGTGCAAAGCGAGTCATGTTGATTCGATTCACTATCGCGAAGTTATATGAAGATTGACAAGTTGTATGTGACAGACGTTTGTCTCGGTGTGCCATGGCGCAAAGTATGCTGGTGAAAGGTCTTGAAGCTTCTTCTTAATAGGCCAGTTTACCCGCCAATAACAACCTAACAACGCCAGTGAAACAACTACTACTGCACGTACACCACTATGCATACAGTTTGACCCAAAGAACTCTCCAATCTGCCAATGGAGATTAATATACAGATTGTGGCACTGCTAACTTAATTTTCAGGCTATACTGTTTGGAGTTAGTGCTGTTGGAATTTGATATTGTGTTCTACGATGGCTATTATTGTATGCTCTAAGAGTGGCTGGAAGTGTTTTCGGGGTTTGAAATAGAGGCAGGTCAGTGTACGTACGGAGTACTACTTGTACGTACAGAGTGCTAGGGCTTCCAATCGTAGTGTACCTTGTGACATGATAGAACTGCCTTCAGGCAGCTGTCACCTGAGCGGAATGACACCAAGCAATTGAGCATCTAATGTACCCCGTAGAGTGCTCGGTAGACAGCTTACTGCTGTTTTTGGATACTCTGTACTATTCTACTATTATGGCTTAGTCCCGGTGAGGTACCGACCCTACGAAAGCCTCGTGCTCCGTACTCCATACGGATACTCATGCCCTAACCCCAAGCTTAGCTAGTGGCTCCACCACGGGAACCTACGTATTCTTATCCCCAGAACCAGTCAGTCCCGCCAAATTCAAGATACGATAGTATACAGAACAAATACAAGGTCAGCCTGTCAGCAAATTCTTGGTCAACGTAGTTATTACTCAATCAGTTAGTCACACAGCATCAACACCCCGTTTATAACCGACCGTCTTGAAAATATGAATGTTTCTCTCTTACTCTCCAAACCCACCAGGACAAACTCTAAGTAGCGCTAACCGCTAGAGTCCGTTCGCATAGTGGGTCACTTTCCCGGTTTCACCCATCCACCGTTTGATTGGCCGGTGGGGACCGCTGACCGCCTCCACCGAGATCGACCTTCTGCCCCTCCCACATGACTGCGCTAGTATGTAACTGGAATAGCGCCGGCGCCGCTGCAGCCGCCCCCAAGGGAGCAGTCGGTGACGACATTGTGCAGTATTCAATACAGAATAGAGAACTGGTTTGGAGAAATGCTTGATAACAATGATTTCATGAGAGAGAATTAAAATTGGCGAGAATAAAGGCGAACTGATACAGTCATAACATAGAATCATTCAAGCAGGTTTTACTTTGTATGTAACATCTTGCTTCTTTCTTTTTTCTCCTTGTGCGTCTCGGTAAAATACTCCGTACAAATCTTACCTAACACCAACCGCTATCGTGACCAACCATATGGATAAAGGACCATGTAACGCTGATGCTGCATACAAAGAAAAATCTGATTGTGTGTTGAAAGGCCGAGTTCTTGTGGCTTGCATGGAACACGAAGACGATTTCTAGAAGGTTAGCACGATCAGGGACCGTGGTCGAGCAAGGCACACCATTCGAGTATGTCTTCATGTGAGTGCTGTCGAATTGGACTCGCACTCTGGACTCCGTACACATGTCCGGAGCTTTACTTGTATGTACTTGTACTGATGGAGCATCTCCCATTTAAATTCTAATCTAAAGTGGTAATCCGCCCGCGGCCCCGGAGTTTCGTAACAGGATCCATAGGGCGAAGCGAGATACGGAGACGGAGACTCCAGATAGAGGTGCATGTTTGTAAAATACTCGGTACTACTACCTCCAGCACAGGGTACAGGATATGTATACCAAACCTGTAAAAACTGGAGCTGAGCTCTCCCCAAGTCGAGATTCTTGTCTCTCACCGGCATCACAGAATCTCAGATACCGCGTATATATCGGGCTGTGGCTGTGGTCAGACCACTGGACTGTAATTGTCTGTATCACAGCCGTACAAGCCTCTTCATCAGCTGATTCAGATGGCATTCCATCAGGTAAAGAAAAACAGCAGAAAAGTAGAGTAATCTATACAGCCTCCTTTGAATACTTCACAATTGGCTTAGAACACTTCCTCCCTGCTGCAGTGCAGAGTTCTCTGCTGTACTCTGCCCTATGCATTCCATTCTGACCGTACGTACAACTCTGGACACCCACATAAGCCAACCACGCAACACCCTTGCCGTGCCGTATTATTGTTACAATACGGTAAACCCACACGGCGGTTCCGTCCCCCTCCCCCAATAAGCCTGCCATTTATTCCTGGCGGTTCCTCGTTTTTCCTGTTCCCTTTTTTTTTTCTTTTTTCTTTTCCCTTTTCCTCTCTTCTTTTCCCTTCTTCTCTTTCTTTTTTTCCCCCGTCACAGGGTTTGGTCGCAACTCTGCCTCGATATCGATCGCCTTTTTCCCTTTCTTTTGGCCGCCACAGCCGGTTTTTGGTGTCCTGTCTCACGGCCGGCGCCAAACGGTGCGTAGGCTTTGGCCCCCCGAGTCCTCGTCCTTGTCCATATTTCTACTTTATCCGCTTCTATTCGCGTGATTGATCACTCCCGGCAAACTGCCTTGGATGGCTCTCCTCGCTTTAGCCCTCTGAAACGCGCGTGATTGATCTTAGCGACAACCCTCCAACCAGTTTCGCCTTTCGCATTGCGGTATATCCCGCTTGTTTCGACGTCAGATTTTGTGAACTGAAGAATTTTGAAAGATACCAAAGATACCCCTTGTTTTTGTCATTTACTTTTGCTCGTTTGGGAGTTGTTTCCTTGTTGCAGTCGGTTCCGTCTTCTTTGCAGACGGACCGCACCTATACCCTGTCAATCCCGCCTTGACGCCTCTTTACGCTCTTCCCCGACAGGGCTTCCTGTTCGGTTGATCATAATCGTTTTTTTTTTTTTTTTTTTGCAACCGGTCTTTGGATCCGGTTTATATCTTTTACTCTTGAACCCTTTGGGATCTTCCACTCGTCGCGAATCGTCGCATGTTCCCCGTTCAGTAACCGCGGAAATGCTTATCGACGGCGAGAAGTGGGCTTGTGAAGCTTGCGTCCGGGGTCACCGTGTCAGCAGCTGTCACCACAGTGGTATGTTCCTACCAATTCGTTCGAATCAATAATTCCTGGACTAATATGATGGATCATGCAGACCGCCCATTGACCCACATCAACAAAAAAGGCCGACCAGTCTCTCAATGCGCCCACTGTCGCGGTCTACGCAAGTCACGTACAACCCACACAAAGTGCGAGTGTGGTGACAAAAAGAAGAATTGTCACAAGAATGACTCGGATTCCCACACCGCCGACAGGCGAGATCACAAGCGTGAGCATGTTGGTGCTGGTTCCCTGGTTCATGGTTCTGATCTGAAGTTACAGAGGACTCCCGTCAGCGCTGTGGCTGCTGTCATGGCCAGCGCTGTATCTGTGCACTGAAAAAGGAACACCATTTAGATCCTGTTCCAGAAACTGGCCTCCCCCCGGCACAATCTACGATCTTGTCGGAATGCCCCAAGAAGCCTCAATTGACGTCGACCAAGTCGGAAAGCACCCTCACCGTCTTCCGGGATGGTCACCACCACAAGCCACATCACAAGCACAACGACATGGCGCACAAGTGCGGTCTGCCTTATACCATTCCTCGTTCGCATACCTTTCATGCGCCGTCTGATGTGACCCGCCGTTCGGTCGACCACTTGCCACTATCGCAATCAACAATGATGGGGGAGAACCATTTATACCCTCAGACCGATCAACAGCAGCCTCCACCGCCGCTGCCCTTTTTCGGGCCACCACGTCGTACCAAATCCGAACATGGTTCCCCCGAGAGCGCTCCCGTTTCGGCCACTGAGGACCTTACGACGTCTGTCCCCTCACTTGACATCTCGCCTTTCTTCCCTCCCCCAACGGTCCCGGCTTCGCAGCAATCACCATTGGAGCAGTCGAATGAAGCAAGCTCGGAACAGCCGACGATCTCAAATGCAGACGAATTTGGCAAGACTCCTTTGAATCAGATTGTCACCAGCGTTCCGCCAGCCGACATGTTTCCGGGCTTTTCTACTTCAACGGCCTCCCCAGTCTCCGGCATTGCGTTCCAAGATCCGTATCAGGAGCCGTTCTTTGCTTCGCCTGATGCTGAGATGCCGGTAGGCAACTCCGGGTTCAATGCCCCATCGGTTGATTGGTCCAGTTTCCCGCTTTATTCCTCTGACGCGCCTGCTGCTACGAGCACTCAAGCCCCGTCGTACGCAAGCTTCGATTACAACTCGATAGGCCCCAATTTTGCGGCCCCATCGTCCTCGGGGGATATTTCGGAGGCGGACGAATTTGGACCACTCCCTGGCCTCGCCCACACCGGCAGCGATCTGCACAGTGTGAGCGAGGGTTCGGATATGGAGCACCTACATCTCAGCTCGGCGTCATCCTTCATCAGCATGCCGCAGGCACAGATCCTGGCGTCGAACAATCTGGACTCGATGAGTATCGATGATTTTTTGAAATCAGCCAACGAATCAACGGCGGCATTGGAGCATCAACTGCAGACCAACATAGGCATAGAGCAGAAGCCGTTTCAGGACTCCTTCCCTACATCGCAACCACCGACATACAGTGAGGGAAATGAAAAGTCCGTGCCAGCTGATCCGAACATGGTCATGCCAACGACCTCGCCAACGGATCCTACTTGGTCTACTGCCCTGTTTGATTCGGGGTCGTCAATGGAAGACCCCTTTTACCCCAAAACGTGGGCTCAATGATTGCTGTTGTTTCCTTTCTCTGTTTCTACTTTGCGGAAAAAACGATTCTCTCCGGGGCTAGCCGTCCTGTGTTTCACCACCTCCACACCGTCTTCACGACCTTGATGAGAGATGATGATAGATGCCCTGCGTACCTTTTAGCATTCGTCTTTTAGATACAATTGGATATTGCTACTTATTCTTTACCATTCTGTTGTTCAGTATCCTGTACTTGTCCTTCGGCGTTTCCACTAGTTCACGCTTGTACTCGGGAACTGTTTTGGTATCTCGCCTGCACTGCTGCGTATACCGATGTGCAACCCATCATGAGCCGAGTCCCGACTGCTGTTACCCAGCAGCCAGCAACACCTTTTTCACCCAACTGTCCTTACAGTACACACAAAGTACATACATAGATAGAAGCGTACATATACATGAACCATACATAGAACAATTCTGATCGACACAATCTAGCGGTGTACTTGTATTATTTGTTCTATACATAGTCCCCACCTACCCACTACCATACGTACCGGACAAGGGTACAGCCAGCCTTGTTCCTGTCCCGTCCTTCAAAAGAGTACCAATTGCCCTGAAATACTCCGTACTACATACCTCATGTAGCACGCACAATGGCCTAGCTAGCAACGCAAGGAAAACGACAAGCTTTCGTGGCAAAGGCTTGTTGCGACTTGGCTACGAAATGAAGGGTGTGGTATGTGCGTTTCGTATCCCTTGATTTATCCGGCTGGTTGGGTTGTACGAGTGCTGTATCGCATGGTAATACAGTATGGAATTGGTGTCCGGGACTGGGATCTGGCGGTGAATGTGTCATGAAATATTAGATGTCAGGTTTTTCATGGGGTTGTTTGAATTGATTGGGGTAGGTGCAGATGCAGATGTAAATGCAGTTTGACCGTGCTGATGATGGTATTTGGTTTTTTTGCTTGTGACTGTTTTGGGATAGGGTTGTTGGCTCTGGGCGTTTGCTTGGTATTGTATCTTCATTGTCTTTATGGTTGATGGAAGTATCAACTTTACTATAGCATCGAGAATCATCAATTCTTCATCTTCATTGTCACCATAACCTTCTATATAAGCGCAATGAATTATATACCCATCTTTTCATACATGGACCTAGCCTAACCTTGTTCTTTCTTCTATTTACTTTATATGCATTCCATTGTATTCTACACGAAAACTACTCCACAGAAACTATCGTTTTGCTTGCCGTCCGTCAGTGGGATTCAACTTCCTGGTCGCTGGTGTCCGATTTTCTTCCTTGAATCTGACTACAGGCGCAAGTTTGAAAATTAAGATATAAAACGAACCTGTTATTGAAAAAAGATGCCAACACGCTCTGCGTACAATGAGCTGTAAGTGGCAAGCCAAGCTGTATCCTACCTCCTTGGTTACGATTGACTGATTGAGTGTTCTTTGGCTGATACTTAGCCTGGTTGACGAATGCGATGGACTGTAACGACGGGTTGTTCTTTGGAGGGTCCAAAGAACAAACAGAGCCTGATTGATGGGGTGTGGGCTGTGCACGACACCTTTTATATATTGGTATGTTGGCTGAGCCTATATAGGCGCCAGAGTCCAGGGGGTTGCACTCTGCTGCTATGAGACGTCATGATGGTCGAAACTGGATCTGGAGCATTCACCTTCGCCGAAAATGATGTAAGTGTTGTTTCCGCTCGCGCAAATTAAGGGCCATGACTGACGATTCTAGAAAGTCAGAGCGTACCCTTGGCCGTATATATACATGAAACACGCCCTTCTATCCGCTTATTATCGTCAGCGGTTTAGTTTAGAGAGACCTACGAAGAACAAACGGGGTGGCCTCGATTCTATCTGAAGAGGATGGATCTCTTGTCTTTCTTGACCAAGCCCCTTCAGGCAATGGCCTCTACCCAACTCTTATCCAAGCACAAGCCCATACTTTTGGTCACCGCTACCAGACTCATCAATGGGGAAGGATGGAGAACCACGGCTCACTCACCATATACCATTCATCGCAAACAAGTCCTGGCACGGTTGGTTCGAATCACAACCAGCAACGTAGAAATCCTCCATCAGATGCTGGTAATTATTACTTCTGATTTTATTAAGGAGAGGAATTCAGGCGAAGTTGACCAAGATATTTGCCTCTAACAAGCCCACGACCTGTTGAAGTAAGTATGGCCAGTATGAAGTGAAAACTGTTGCTAACGATGATACAGCTCAAGCGAGAAGCTAGCAAATGAAATGGATCCCCCATGAAGAGCAATGTACCAAGGCGTATGATTATGCATCGAACTCTATATAGAGCCAACATCCTCTGCAGTCCGATCCTGCAAGCCGGTTATTGGTTCCGACAAGGAAAATTGACGGGTCAAAGCACGAGAAAGATTCGTGATGGACTAGTATATAATCACAATTCTAAGGACGCGTTAGATGCAACTGCTACGCATTGCATCGGATCTATTTGACTACCTAGATGGCTCCGATGACAAGAAGACATCGCGGAAGCGCTGGGCTTCGATGGATAATACAGTTCGTTCAAAGACTGTAAGTGTTGTCTTATTTACCATTTTCACCATCTTTCTCCATTGCCCACGTATCTCTTCCTACGTTCCGTATCCACCCCATCATTATTTCGAATCCCCAGACTTAATATCAAGAGTTCAATACCACCCAATTGAAAGCTCGAAAGTACGTGCACATGATAACGAAATAGAAATATGACTGATCAAGAAGAAAGCGAAATAGTTCAATCTGACATACCGTCACGATGGAGAATCTCCATTGCGAAAGAAAATACATCAGCCTCGGCACGGACGATTAAAGTAATTTGCTGGTCCAATGATCCAAATTATGACGTGCTAGACCTGGCTGGGGGACTATGCGGGAATTGACAGATAGAGAATTGAAACCCAGAGACCAACGGCGCATCTGGGTTGTCGCTGGGGTCCAAAATAAGCCTGAAAGGCATCTGATATGAAGTATACATGTGTAGGTCCTTGAGAATACCCACTTAGTCATGTACTATGCGCTGACCTATGATCTAGCAATTATTCAAAAGTCTCGAAAGGAGCCGGAAAGCATATCCTGGCTCTAGGTTACCCGGCAAGGCGCTAAATTGGGGTTGATGATTGATCAGAGGCAGTATGTTACCTCTCTTTTTCGCTGGATGTACTGAGATGCCCTTTATTTGCATCAACCAGACAAAGTTCAATACACAAAGCCAGTTTGTGTCCAAGCAACAAGGATTTAATACCAGTATGAGGATGAAAGGACATCATATCCCCGAATTGGTTCGAAAAGTAGAGGCTTCTCTCCCGTTGTTTTATCCAAAGGGAGAATATCAAGAATATGTGAGGACTTTAAACATTTCACCGACAACACTTCAAAGAATTCGGGTCAACGGTTAAAACAAGAACTGAATCCCAACACCGCATGGTGCCTTGTTTCTATTCCAATCACCACAGTAATCAAGTGAATAGTTTCTGTGGCAGCCTTAAGCACCAATTGTTAAGCTCTCAATTACAATGCACCGAATTCAGACGAGGCATCTGAAGCGATGCTTTGGCGTGGGCGGAGGTAGCCCTAGTACTCATACTAGCAGCTACCTCCTGCAGACAAGAGGGTGCCTAAGACCTTTCCCGAACGAGGAAGAGCTCCTGGACGGTCACATGGCCTAAGTAAATGAGTGAGAGCACGACTCAATTCAGCTTTTCTGCTTTGTGTTTTCGCTTGATTGCCTTTTCCGCACCTCAGAATCATCTCTAGTCCGATCCTGTTTGGGCTTTGGATCAAGAAGAAGTCTTAAGGATCGATATCGACCAGCCCGGATCGCCATACTGCCATCCCATCTAAGATATATGGATCTAATGGGCAACGGTTCGAGGGATTTTTGTTAATCGGAAGACCGCGTACACCAGATCGGCTTCTTGAATGACCAACTTAGTCGATAAAGTTATGGTCATAAAGAGTTAGTTTTTCCTCAAATTTCGGCTCGGCGCCGGCAGTCTTATATTGAGCTGTACTCGTCGGACGCCAAAAGCTAGAATACCATCTTGTGTTTCAAAAGCCTGAATATATCAAAGTTAGCAAAACACTAAATTAGACCCATTATTTCAGCACAAGATGGCATTTTTAGCCAACACTCCTTGGTTCTCTCGTCTAGAAAGAAGCCCCCATTTCCCCCCCACGGATTCTCTGAATAGGAAAGAAGGCCGCGTTGCATAATGTGGAAAAAATAAAGTCAAGTCAAGTACCAACCCGGGTCCATCGCCAGCCCCCAGCCAGATCTCAATGGATTTCAGCGGCAGAGATCTTCATCAAGGTTCCCAAGAAACGCACTCGATCCTCCTATCTACCGGCTGAAGCAATTGACTTGATTTAGCATCCGTGAAGGCTTTTTTCATCGTAGATGGAATGAATCCAGAGAGCTATCCAGTGTATAATAAAGTTACGAAACTAAATAAAGTGAACAAAAATAATGTAAATAATCTTTGATATGACGGTATTGTAGACCCGGATGGAACAACATTGATCCAGCTGAGCTCGGGCAGTCCGCCTACGTGATGTATCTGTCTCGGTGTCTTGCGTCCGTCAATCCAAACGATCTCATCTCTTCCTAGCTTCTCACTCCCTCTTTTTCCCATTTTCCCCTGTTATCTTCTACTCTACGTACCTTATTCCTGACCTCTGATTACTACCGCCACGATGGGGTCTGATCCGCAGTACATCAAGCACCCCGACCTCTCTCTCGCCCAAGATGTCTTCCACCTCTCCAACCCATCGGCTCCCCAGGTAGTGCGCCAGACATCGCTTCAAAAGATTCAAGATGCTATCAAAGAGTACAAAATGGCTCCCTTCTACCGACACCTCGCACACCCCGTCGAAGGTATCCTGAACAGCACCGGTGAAGGCGTTCCCCAGCACCCGCACGCATCGGGTGCCACCAAGACCCTACTCGCTTCGAACATGCTGGCGTCGCGGAATTCGCCCCAGAAGATCGATTTCCCGTGGGATGAGGCGCTGTACCAGTCGCTAGTTGAGGATAACAAGAAGGATCTAGAGACTTTCCAGAAGGAGGAGGATGAGGCAAAGGAGGCCGCTGGAGAGACGGAGGTGTTGGCTGCAGGTGGAAAGCGTGCTGAATTCTGGGCGCGAGTAGGAGATAAGGTGAGATCCCAAGATCTTTTTCGGCTGAGAGAAGGGGTGGTGGCAGATGACTGACTCAAATGCAACGCCAGGACAAAGCGATCGAATCCCACGAAGAGCTTCTTGAGAAGATCACGCTTCTCGGAACCAAGATCGACCTCGTGCTGGCCATGATTCGGATCGGAATCTTCTTCGGCGACAAGGTATCTGTCAAGAAGAACATTGAGCGGGCCAATGCTCTCATTGAAGACGGTGGTGACTGGGACCGGAGGAATCGTCTGAAGGCTTACAAGGGATTGCACCTGCTTACGATCCGCTCCTACAACCTCGCCGCTCCTCTCCTCCTAGACAGCTTGTCGACATTTACGAGCTACGAACTCTGCAGCTACTCGGCCCTCGTGATCTACTCGGTTCTTGCGGGCTCGTTGTCTCTGAAGCGTGTGGACTTCAAAGAGAAGGTTGTTGATGCGGCAGAGATTAAGGCTATTTTGGGCTCTGGTGAGGACCGGTTGGCTGCTTTGACGGGTGAAGTCTCTTCTGGGCCCAGCGCCGAAGATGAGGAGATGAAGGATGCTACCGTCCAGCGGACAACCACAGGAGCGGCCCAGACTGCCATTAACCTCACCACGTTGGGAACTGGCTCGGGCCAGCAGGCTGAGGCTGAGGAACCCGTGGACTTCTCTCCGCTCGCAAACCTGGTCAACAGTCTCTACAACGGCAACTACCAATCGTTCTTCCGGGCTTTGGCGGCCGTTGAGGACAACTTCCTGAACAAGGACCGATACTTGTATGAGCACCGCGCTTGGTTTGTGCGAGAGATGAGACTACGCGCATACAAACAGCTGCTTCAAAGCTACCGGGTGGTAGGGTTGAAGACCATGGCTAGCGACTTTGGTGTTACCGTCGACTACTTGGACCGGTAAGTCCTTGCTCTATCCGTGATCAAGTCAAAATCTAACTGAATTTTCTATAGGGATCTCGCCAAGTTCATCGCCAGCGAGCGTATCGCATGCACAATCGACCGTGTCAATGGTATTATCGAGACGAACCGCCCTGACTCCAAGAACAAGCAGTACGCAGATGTGGTCAAGCATGGTGATGCCCTGATCACTAAGCTTCAAAAGTATGGTCAGGCTGTGCGGTTGCGGGGAAGCGAACGGAGCTAGAGGGATAATAGGTTGCATAGCATGTTATTTTCCATTGATTCTAATGCCATGTTGGTCCATGACTTTGGGAATTGAATAATTGAGAATTTCCGTCGTCGATGTCGACCATCCCCTTATGTGTTAGACAAAAGCATGCGACGCTGCTCATATCTTATAGTACATTTAATGCCATACACTATGACTCGCGACAGGGCCTGTGCGGTGAAAGTACAGGAAAATCATAATTGCATTAAGTCATGTACATGACTAGGGGGTGGGTAAGGATGCACAAACACGCTAAGTTAGTACTACGTACAAGCATGCCTACCGTCCACTGCTTTTCCATGTTGAGATTAATCAGCAAGCAGCTAGCCCCTTCAGCGTCCTCTGCGTTCTACTTTCTCTAATGTTCTGTCAAAGCCCGTCAAGCTCTGGCCGAAACTTATGATACCATCATTCGAACTCATGCTGATTATCCAAATCACATAGTCCATATCGTTGAAAGGAAGGACCAAGAGGGTAGAGATGCTAGAGACCGGGGTAAATGGATCGATATTCATGACTATGATTCTTTTGCACCAGGCGAACACGACGTTAATATCAGCAATGTTATTGACGGGAAACTGCGATCTAGAATCTCAAAGGTCTTCGGAGTGCCTTATCTTGGCAAGGCGACAGAGGATGAGGCAAGTAGAGTGGTTAACTACATAAACGACCATCTGTACGGCCATAGAAGCTATTCAATGCTTCCATGTGTTCGCACAGATTATGGTGAGGCTCGTTGGGTGTTTTTCATTGTGGACACAGCTGCCCCAGCAACTTACCTCTCACCTCAAGTTAGTGATCCTACCCATTGAACGTATATCAGAATGCTAATTTAGTTCTAGGCGTTCAAGACTCTTGACCTTAGAGCTGATAATCCCGGTCTTGTTTACATTGCTAGATATAAGGATCAAGTCCACTTATCGCCTCCGAATTCGCAGCTTGCTGAGACCAATCTCCTGTGGGCCGACTTCTGCAACGCTAACGAGGTTGTTATTGAGTTCCTCCTTGAGCATAAGATGAAATTTGTCTTTGGGTACTGAGGTGAAATCAAGAAATGAAACAGACTTGGCTGTGAATTCATCTTACCGCTAGGGTATGCGAAAAGGGTTATAGACACGCCCACTTTCATTCATACGGAACCTCGAAGTCCCGACCTAACTAGTCTTCTGCGAAGCCTGACAATAGCAAAACCAGTGCACTGCGTGGTCTGTTGGTGTCACTATAACATTAACTTCTAACACTATTACCTTCAGCTCTGGCATGTGTTGCGCTGCTCGTTAAGCTGCGAGATAGAATTCGCTTAATTCCGGCGTAGGCATTCTTCAAAAGCACCTTTCTGGGAAAGCTTTCATTGCCTGGGCACGAGAATTTGGGCATGAGCCATGTCAGTTAATCCAAGCATCTTGATCACTGTCAAGGTCATGCTGGTTGTTTTCATCATCCTCATCATCCTCATCCCGGGGTTCGCACTCAAACAGGCATTCGCCGGCTGGAGTGGCAACCGCATATTGTAGCTCAAGAGAAGTGAGACTGTTCCAAATAGTCGATCGAAGATTCAATTTGTCCGGTGGCCAAAAGAACTCAAGGCCAATCATAATGTTATAGATTTTTATTGTTTGTAGGCATTAGGTGAAGCGATTCAGGGCTATGCTTAGGCTGTCCTCGCCCTTTTGAGAATGGGTTACCGGGGGATAGTTTTCGTTCAAAGGCGCGTCGCCTCGATAATATAGTTCCAAGTGCTTTACACTAGCGGGCCACTGGGGTAGCAGGGTACGGGCAAATACTACGTACCAGCTAGCAGGGTAGATAGCTGAAAGACAGCAATCTCTTTTACCATCTCGCATACCCTGTCGGAGAGACGGATCGTCTTTTTGATTATCAAATAAACTAGCCTGGGCTCCTTTTACATGGGGTAATCGAGCCACAATCGCCGACACAGCGGCGGGTGCAACCCTACGCTCCATACCGTTCCCTCCTTGGATCTTCAAGTCGGAGATCACCTTCACGCTGAGTATCTCCTTACCATTCAGCTCAACAAATTCCAAATAAGACCACTCATAGCGCCATTTGAACAAGTCTCACGAGGAGTTACACGGGCTGTCCGTCTTCGTTCCTGATGATCTCCACTACGTCCCTTGTCACCAGTTGACCAGGACTCGAAGCAAAGCGAAGTCGAGGCTTGATCTTCCCACGAGGCGATAAATTCAAAAAAAAAAAAAAAAAAAGCGCAGATAATGTTGGCGAATGCGTGATTATTGCATTTGCGATATTCGTTGATTTTCATGAGCTTATGCGCAGGGATGTCGTATCCATGTAAAACAGCTTGGGAATGCAGTCGTCGGAGGCAGCTGCATCGACGAGGCGAGGACAGTATATGCTTGAGCTCTGGCAAGCTATCCGAGCTCAGGCGCAAGTCCGAGAAAGTGCTTTTCTCAACAATCCACTGCCATAGCCCGGCTACACTTGCTTACGGGGCAAGAGGTGAAGGGAGAAACCCAATGATTTGGGAGATAATCTCCGGGGGAGGGCTGCGGGATGGCATCGCGTAACTGTTATAATGGTAAGATCCCCAACTCCTCAGAAAAAGCTACACTATTGTGGTGAAATTCAAACGTCATGACTCACGACCTAGATAGACGATGATGAAAGTAACGATGGATCAATAGTCGGCCCGATTCTTAACGGCCTGGTTACTGAAAACGGAAGAATTGAGGTATATAATAGGGACACAATAGCCATACTTCTTAGATGGCTAAGCACTCATTTCTACTACCAAGGTGTCTATAGCTCAATATAATACTCTTTGTCATATAGCCTGTGCAGTCCGGATTATCAACTCTCCGATTCCCCGATCCTGAGCTATCCGCTCCTTTCAGACGAACGGGAAAGTCACATGATCACAATAACCATCATGTGATCGACGATGCGTGCCGACAAAAGTTCGACGGACAAACAGAGCAGTCACTCGCATGAGCAGTCCAGAACCATCGACGCGCGGCTGACCGGACGAGGAAAGACCGTTATAGTCAACTGATCTTCCGCATTCTAATTGATTCACTATTCCCCTCATGGTCTGGCAAATGAGGCTCGTGTCCAGTATGCGGGCAAGTCCGCTGCTGCGACGGCCAGTTCTCCAAGGTCTCACCCGGCCGATAGCCTCGTCCGGTATGTTCTGATTTTCCATTCCTCTTCCCCGATGAGCGTCCTGTCGGAATTTGGTGTGATTGGGTGTCTGGGCTGTCATCGACAAGGCACCGGGTGCCAATCATCTTTCCCCGAGGGTGCTCTTACGGTTGTTCCCGATCTCGTGACACTGGGGAAGAAGAGGGGGCTTTATCTGGTCAGGGTGCCATAGGACGGGTTGTATTGCCTTATCTATGCGTGGTTTATGACTCCTGTGAAACTTCTGTTGTGTACCGTTATATCTATGCAAATGAATCCTTGATCTTCCAGAGCGACCTACCATTTGACCGAAGAAGCTATCACTGACTCCTTTCGACTTGCCTAGCGTCGCACATAATGGCTCAAACAACCGTGCAATATACCGCCCGTCAAACCCTCTCGACGACCGTTCCTCGTACTCGCAACCTCGAACTAGACAACATCAATCCTCATGTGAGAGCAGCCAAGTATGCCGTTCGTGGTGAGCTGGCTGTCAAGGCTGAGGAGCTGCGCGTGAAACTCGCACAGGGAGATAAATCGCTACCGTTCGACAGCGTCATCTTCGCGAACATTGGCAACCCGCAGCAGCTGGATCAGAAGCCCATCACCTTCTTCCGTCAAGTGCTCAGTTTGGTTGAGAACCCGTCGTTGCTGGAAAACCCGGAGGCGCTCAAGAAGTCGTTTGGCTACGAGCAGGATGTCATCGATCGCGCTCATACTCTTTTGAAGGATGTGCAGAGCGTGGGCGCATACAGTCACAGTCAGGGAGCTCCTGTTATTCGGGAAAGCGTGGCTAAGTTCATCGAAGAGCGTGATGGTTTCCCCGCAAACCCTCAGGATATCTACTGCAGCGCTGGTGCCTCGTCTGGTGTCAACACGCTTCTCAACGTGATCTGCAATGGCCCTGATGCTGGTGTACTCGTCCCTATCCCGCAATACCCTCTCTACACTGCCACACTGTCTCTGTTGAATGCGCACTGCGTCCCTTACCTCTTGGAAGAGGAGCAGGCTTGGGGTACCAATGTCAAGGCTATTCGCGAGTCTGTGATTCAAGCCAAGTCCGCTGGCATCAACGTCCGTGCCATTGTCATCATCAACCCAGGTAACCCCACCGGTGCTTCATTGAGCGCGGAGGACGTCAAGAACGTTCTCGAGTTCGCTGCAGAGGAGAAGCTGGTGGTGATTGCGGACGAAGTCTACCAGACCAACGTTTTCGCTGGCGAATTCACTTCCTTCAAGAAACGCCTTCGCCAGCTTCAGCAGGAGGAGCCTAAGAAATACGATGACGTGGAACTGGCTTCCCTTCACAGTGTCTCCAAGGGTATGGTTGGCGAATGCGGTCAGCGTGGTGGTTACTTTGAGTTGGTCGGTTTTGACCCCTTGGTCGCTGCGCAGATCTACAAGTTCGTCAGTATCATGTTGTGCCCACCGGTTGTCGGACAATGTCTGCTCGAGCTGATGGTGAACCCGCCTAAGAAGGGTGATCCCAGCTACGAATTGTACCAGAAGGAATACAATGGCATCCGGGATGGATTGCACAAGCGTGCTCTTGCTCTGTATGACGCTTTCCGGCAGATGGAGGGTGTTGAATGCCAGGAGCCTCAGGTAAGCTTCCCTTTTCTCTTCATTCTTTCCAGTGCAATATTAACAAATCGATAGGGTGCCATGTACCTCTTCCCCACGATCACGCTTCCTGTCAAGGCCATCGAGGCAGCCGCTGAAGAGGGCCGCGCCGCCGATGAGTTCTACTGCATGCGCCTGCTCGAAGCCACCGGAGTCTGCGTTGTCCCTGGATCTGGATTCGGCCAGAAGGAGAACACGCTGCACTTCCGGACCACATTCCTTGCACCTGGTACTGACTGGGTTGAGCGGATTGTAGAGTTCCACAACAAGTTCATGGCCAAGTACACGTAGATGACGGGCGGTGCCTGTCTTGATTTTTTCATGTGCATAGTTACTATTCATGTTGGATGAGCCTATGAAGCTGCATAGCAATGATATGATTGATGATGCCTACACTAGCGTTCCATTGCGGATGCAAGCGAAAGCTTAGCGTGACATCCATTAGTAGTCTTGGTCGGAGATATCCGACTCTAAAGAACGAGTTGATAGCGAAGGATTCCTTAGTTTCGATTGGATTCGCACTTAGCTTTTTTCTTTTTCTTTTTTCCCGAGAATGTGATCTCTTAAATCTCCGAGTTCTTTTTTTTTTTTTTCTCATATCTTTGCTTCTTTGTTCCCCCTCCCCCTCCCCCACGCTGTCTCTTTCCGCATTTGCTTACCCCAGCATACTGGTGAGCTATGGACAATCGCAATATGGAAAAGACAGAAGTCAAGCCAGAAGAGCCCACGCTCAAGACTCCTGGGCTGGTGGGAGGAGCTATCGATGATGCGCCTCCGCTGGAGAACACCCAGAAGAGTCGCTGGGAACGCAGTTGGCCCACCATTGCCTGTGGTGCTGGTCTTTTCTCAGATGGCTATCTCAATGGTGTATGTCCTACAGTTACAGCTGGTTTTTTATAAGTTCACTGATCTAATTTGCGCAGGTGATCGGCCAAGTAAACACCATGCTCGGCCAAATCTACCCAGACACCTACACGAAATCCCCCGCCAGCCAAAACGTCTCCTCCATCGCCTTCGCCGGTACAGTCCTGGGCCAACTCGCCTTCGGCTACATGGCCGACCACTGGTCGCGCAAATGGGCCCTAATGATCTCCACCGTCATCCTAATCGTCTTCGGCGCCCTCTCCGCAGGCGCCTACGGCTACCACGGCAGCCAATACGGTCTCTTCGCAGCACTCACGGCCTACCGATTCTTCCTGGGCGTTGGCATCGGCGGCGAGTATCCGGCTGGATCTGTGGCTGCGGCGGAGAGCACGGGGGAGCTGAAAAAAGGGCATCGCAATCGATGGTTTATCATTTTCACGAACTTTCAGATTGACATGGGGTTTGTACTTGCGGCGTTTGTACCGATGGTTTTGGTGTTGATTTTTACGGAGGATCATCTGCGTGTGGCGTGGAGGGTTGCGTTGGGGCTGGGGGTGATTCCGCCGTTGAGTTTATTTTATCTGCGGTTGAAGTTGAATGAGCCCGAGGAGTTTAATCGCGAGCGTATGCGCAACTTTCCGATTTGGTTGATTATCAAGTGAGTCCCTTTCTGTTGTCTGGGTCTGCGTGGGCTGACAGTTTTAGATTCTACTGGTGGCGTTTGGTATGGGTTCTCCGCGCAGGTGTATGTTGCAAGCTAACTGGTTAGACTATCATCTCGCTCGTCTGGTTCGTGTACGACTTTTCTACCTACTCGTTCAGCATCTACTCGTCCAAATGGGTGGCTATCATCCTGGGAGACGACGCGCCGCTATGGAAGTCGTTTGGTTTAAGCACTGTGATTTACCTCTTCTACCTTCCTGGTTCGTTTGGCGGAGCTTTCGTTAGCGACTGGCTTGGTCCGCGCAGTACGTTAGTTCTTGGAGTTGGTCTGCAGGGCATCATTGGCTTCGTCATGTCTGGATGCTATGAGTATCTCGCGACGCCCAAGAATGTTGCGGGTTTTGTGGTCGTTTATGGGTAAGAGCCGTCCCACCCGGGCTTGGGAATATGATCAACTGAACTGGACAGTATCTTTGTCTCGCTTGGAGAACTAGGCCCTGGCGACAACATCGGACTTTGCGCGGCAAAGAGCAGTGCAACTGCTATTCGTGGTCAGTACTACGGTATCGCCGCAGCTGCAGGCAAGATCGGTGCTTTCGTTGGCACCTATGTCATTCCGATTATCCAGAAGAACGCCCCGAATGAGGTTCGATCTGGTCAAGATCCTTTCTTCGTGTCGAGTGCGCTTTGCATTTTCAGTGCCGTCGTCGCCTTTTTCCTCTTTCCGAAGATCGGACAGGTATTTCCTCGTGTCTCCTTTCTGGTGAGGTCTGGCTGACAATGACAGGACACTATCACTGAGGAGGATCAGAAATTCCGGTCATTTCTCGAAGCTAACGGCTATGACACTGGCACCATGGGTAATGTGGAACAAGCAACGACAACGACAGCTAACCCACCAGAGCAGTGAACAGCGCCCTCCTTCGTATTTTGGATATGCCCATCTGCCAGCCCACTTTCAGCCCTCAGCGATCTCCCGGTTCTTGGATTCATTGATACACGGCCCTTGCGACATCAACCACCAAAGCGACAAACACGGCAGACGGTTCAGATGAAGCAAACAAGTCCCCCCATGCGATTGATGAACATTATGAAACGACCCCACGCAACCAACTTGAATGCCCGGATGCGCGAATGAACAAAAGAAAAGAAAAGGGGAAACCCACTGGCACACGCCGTGCTGATCCCATTTTCATGATCTGACCGGCGTGTGCACCCTTGTTATGACATTGTTAATACTTTGCCACAATGTATTTAATGTGTGAATGTAATCGAAACGAAAGTCTTGTGCAAGTTGAGTGCAGAATGCAGCAAGCATATGAAGCTGATCGCCTCATCCTGAACCACGAGTCGTCATGTCATGCATGCCGTATTATCTGTGCTACTGCCTCCCCACTACAATAGGGCGACATGCCGGGATGATTGAAACCTGATCTATCACTGTAATGAACCGGGCCTCTGCAAAACGGGCAATGTCATGACTCGAACCTGCGCAAGGCGATTGTTTAATAGCCGTCCGTGACAGGACAATGGTGGGTATTGTACCTGTAGCGCTGGAATGCAAGATGAATTGTCCAAGCATGACGGCAACTGATGAGCTGTAGTGCCCCATAGCATCTAAACAGAAAGCAAACCGCGAGATAAACAGTGTAGACCATAGCAAACAAGTGAAGAAAAGAGAGAGAAAGAAATATCATCACATGATTTATCGTCAACATCAGAGTACTCCAATAGTAGAGAAACCAGGGAAATCTCGGAGGTTACGCTTCTCATTGAGCCGAGGTTTCGTCTTCAGTCCCCGGCGCTTGTCAATTACCGACGAACATTCCCTTCTCCGTGTCCCCCGTTCTTGTTCTTCCTACTTATCTACTTTCTTCCCTCCGTCCTTTCCTTTGCTTTTTGAAAAATTTTGACTTCTTTTAACTTTACTCCAGCTGGTCTGTTCGCTCCTTCGCTCTTCGTTGCGTCGCTCTCGGTCGAGTAACCCCTCTCGTGACTTTCCCGGAATCCGACATCCGCTGCCCAAACCGTCCTCCAGGAGGATATAACACTTCTTCTAAACAAGAGAGGATAATATTCACAATAATAATCCACCAAAATGGTCGCAGACGCCGTTGTCTACCACCCCGCGCTGGCGCATTACTTGCGCTTTGTCGCGACCACCGGTACGTCTGGACAACCGGAAGCTCGTCCCTTGCCGTACCGTACGAAGCATACTAACAAAGCCGAACACAGTCGGCCGTGACAAGATCATGCGAACCCTGCAATACTTCTCCCGCTTCTACGCCTGGTATCTCCTGCGTACCAACCGCCCCCAGTCCGCCATCGAGCCGTTCAACGCCATCAAGAAGCAATTCGGCACCACCCGCAAAATCATCCGCATCGGCAAGTTCCTCGAGCACTTGAAAGCTGCTGCCATCGCCATCGACAACAAGGCCCCCATCGACCCGGTACTGCGCTACCTGGCCACCGGTCGTCAGCTGGGCTATGCGGGATACCTGACGCTGGACACGATTGGTGTCGTGGACACGATGGGGATTAAGAAGTTGAGCTATGCGAAGAAGTTGCAGGAGAATGCTTATCGTTGCTGGATGGTGGGGTTGATTTTCAGTTCGATTTCTAGCTTGTATTCGTTGTGGAGGTTGCAGGAGAAGGAGAAGACGGTTGATCGGAAGGAGGGTGAGGGTGTCGTTGAGGCGAAGAAGATTGAGAAGTATGTTTTTTTTCTTGGCTTATCAAGATTGATTTATATATGCTAACGGTTGCAGGGAACGCTCGACTGCTCGTACTCAGCTCGTTTCGGACGTTTGCGATCTAGCCGCGCCCGTGTCCGCCCTCAAGTACGCAGATCTCGACGACGGTATCGTTGGTATTGGTGGTACCATCTCCAGTTTGATCGGCTTGCAGTCCCAGTGGCGCAAGACTGCATGAGCGAGACCGTAGTGTCTGCGCAGTGCTAATGGGTTGTTTGCTATTGTTATATATACCGTGGGTTTGGTCGCGCTCCAGTTTACTACTCTTTTTTGTTATCTTTACGAGTACCTGTATCTTTATTGTCTGGCAATATATTCCCCTTGTGTTTTCATGCTTTCGTAACTTAGCTTCCTATGTGCCCCTATGCATACTCAGACATAGGATCCCAAATAAGCAAATGAACTCAGCCCATCAGCCTGCAAAGGAATGTATGCATCGAATATGCGCCCTTATCGCTCTTCCAAGATAGCCTAGCCCAATTGGCAATGATCGATATGTTTCCTGCAAGGAGGTATCAAAAGCAAGCACCTGGTACAACATGTAGTAATTATAGAAGACAGGGGGAGATAAGCGATCAGGCATTGCTGTCTTTTCATCTTGAAGAACATGTTGCGTGATGGTCAGTATTTTGTTCTTGTTTGTTCAGTCGAGGGAAGCTAGACGTGTTATATCCAAGAGACATTCAACGGCGATCTAGTACTATTTCCAGAGAAGGCAAATAAAGGGAAAGAGAAGGATGCTCCATCCAGTCCTCGATGTGACTAACCTAAACATCGTCCTCACTTTCTCAGGTACCTTCCTCCTCTCCATTCTCTTATCCTCATAAGCTAGACTAACACCGAACACACCAGGAATCTTCATCCTCCTCTTCGGATTCCTATCCCTCAAAATCAAACAACGATGGTACCTAGGCGAGACCTGTAAGCCGCATTTACCACGATTTCAACTTCAGCCCTAACACCCGCAGTACCCGCCTTCATTACCGGAATCGTCTTCGGGCCCATCGGTGCTCGATTTCTCCGTGTGGATGAATGGGGATATGATAAGACTACCGGGACGAGTGAAGTAGCCTATGTATGTCTCCCTCTTCTCGGTCTGTGGCATTATATGTGCTGATGCCTGGTTGGCAGGGCATTTCCCGACTCGTCATCGGCATTCAACTGGTCAAGGTAGGCTACGAGCTACCGAAGCGATATATCAGAGAGCGTCTACTAGAGTTACTAATCTGTTTACTTCCGCTTATGATGATTTCCTGGCTCGTGAGCGCGGGATGCGTTATGCTCATGGTTCCTGATATCTCATTCGTACGTCCCCAGCTCCATCAACAAACTCACCAAACTAACACAGAAATATCTAACCTAAAAGCTCGCATCCCTAATAATAGCCTCCTGTATAACCTGCACAGACCCCCTCCTCAGCCAGTCCATCGCCAAAGGCCCCTTCTCCGATACCTACGTCCGCCGTAGCTTACGTGAATTCATCTCCGCCGAAGCCGGCCTAAACGACGGTTTCGGGTTCCCGTTCCTATTACTGGCTGTATCGCTTCTCCGGTACGCAGAAACTCCGGAGAATGCATTTAGTCTGCAACAGTTTGATCTGGAGCGCGGGGTGCCGGGATATTTGGATAGTGTGGGGAAGGGGAGATTTGGGGGTGGAGGGGTTGTGGCACTTGGGCATTGGGTTTTGGAGGGGGTGGGATATATGATTTTGCTGGGGAGTGCGGTTGGGTGGTTTTTTGGGATTCTGGGTAGATGGGGAGTTGGGTTTGGGGTGAGGAGGAGGTGGATTGATCAGGAGGGGTTTTTGTTGGTTCCTGTTGCGATGGGTGTCTGTCCCCTCGTTGATTCTTGGATATGAACATGGGTGCTAAGTGATAAACAGCTTTTGCTAACCGGCCTCTGCGGCTGCATTGGCTCCGATGAAACCCTGGCATGTTTCATTGCCGGCTGCACACTGAACTGGAATGGCGCGTACCACGCCGAAACCCAGTCCCGACACGACACCTTCAACAGCACCCTCGAAACACTACTCAACTTCGCCACATTTCTATTTCTAGGTGCCGCCATGCCATGGGACCAATTCCACATGCCCCAGTCTTCAGGGCTGACGGTGAACAGGCTAATAGGGCTGGGAGTGATGGTGACGTTGTTTCGGAGGGTTCCGGCGATGATGCTGGGGTATAAATTTTTGGGGAGGGGGGTTTGTAGGGATTGGAGAGAGGGGTTGTTTTTGGGGTGGTTTGGGCCTATTGGTTTGTTTTCCTTTGACACATCTTGTTGATGTGCTGACGATGTAGGAATCGGGGCAATTTCATATGTCGAATATGCTCGTCGACTATTTCCAGGACCTGGGGAGAGTGATCATGAAATCAATCAGTTGACAGCTGTTATGAGATCTGGTACGTCTATCTACCATAAAAAGCAAATGAATTACTGATAAATGGAAGTGGTGTACTGGCTCGTCCTATTCTCAATAATCGTCCACGGTCTCTCGGTCCCTGTTCTAAATATCTTCTATAAGGTCTTCAAAGTACAGCCCGTTCGTGATCATCCTGTCGAAATCCATCTGTTGTCAGAGAACGAGCCACTTCCGAATAACAGTGTACTACTGGATGGTCAGCGACAGTCCGTGATTGTGAATAACCAATTCTCGAGGGCGTTGGAGGATCCAGAGGATACGAGGGATATGGAGCGAGATGACACGGAATCAATTGTTTGTGAGAGGGTTGAGGTTGAGCTATCATCGATCAAATAAACTCAACCCCTTCAAAAGAAGTATTTCCGTATGGATTCATTGGAATCAAAAACAAGAGGAATATCATTCAACCCCCCCCATTTCATTCCTCTGAATACTCATCCACAACCGAGAAATCAGTCCAAATACCATCTCCCAGCTTAACGCCTCTTAGATCATATATCGAGACATTATACGGTACCTCGAGCCTGGCCACATAAGCATGCAATAAAACAAAAGATCCACGGACTGGGAAGTGTTGGACATACCCAACAAACTGAACAGGAGGATAGCTTTGTGCAGAGCGAAACGGTCCGAATTCTTCGATTCCTAGTTCACCAAACTTGGTTTCTACTCTGGTGTTTAGTTGTTAGACGTTGGATAACTGTGTAGCATGGGAATAAAAACGAAGGGGGTAGTACAGGTCCCAGATAAATTTGCCGTATTTTTCATAGGCTGCGGGGGTGTTGTAGCCGATTGCGAGTCTCTGGATGTAGATTAGAAAGGGTTAGTCTGGGCTTCTAAATGTCCTTTGGGGTTTTGGTGGGCTTTTAGAACTAACGACTTGGGTCATTTTTTTCCGTCGAGAATTGCTTAATATCTTTGGTCTTCAAATATATAACTTGATTTCAGTGGAGAAGTTTCGTTCATTTATATCCGGTTCCCTTCAAGACTTCGTTCCAGTTGAAACCGAAATTCTGCAGGCGAGGCGGTTATATGGCGCGCCATGCAAAATGCATCCAATGCTTTTACTTCCCTCTAGTCCGGTTTATGAGTCTGAAGATATGCATGTATGTAGTGGTTGTGCATGATAAAATCCGATGTTTGCTTTGATCGTTGCTTGCCTGTCTTGCCCTAACTGATATGAGTACTCTTGGGTGCAAGCGGTCTTCACCGCTGGTATTGCTATTGGAACTCGAGTTATTGGTGCTGGTAAAGGGTGGATAGTCGAATGAATCGAAACAGATAGTCAGTGTACGTAGTGTCTCTGTCTAGGTACGTGGCTGGTTGATGGGCTGGTTGATGGGCTGGTTGATGGGCTGTTTGATGGGCTGTTTGATGAGCTGATTGATCGTTTCTGACTTCCGGACTTATTCCGTGTCGTCAGCATGTAACTATTCGATTCCGGAAACGGGAAATCGGGTATGGAAGGATAAATGCCTTGTATACCCATCTACTTGCTTTTGCTAAGGCCATTCTGGGAATTATGAATAAATGAAGGTTGTGCTATGCCCACGTTTCGGAAGATCTATACATATGGCCTTATATATATAACTCTAGCTAATGGAACCGTCCTGGTTAAACAGAACGTTGCTACTATTAAAATTGCAACAACCAATCTACCAGTAAACTCAGACGGAGTACACAGCACGGCGATTATAATCGGGAAGGGATTGTAGGACAGACGTGAGAGGATCGAGTCATCATCAATCAAACGAACCGGGGGTTGGCACCGATAGTGCAGTTGCTGTGTTACCCATGCTGTGTTATCTGAACATAAGGCTGAAATAAAAGACAAATCATTATCTCATTCTCATCTCGTCTCATCTCGTCACATTTCATCCATCGTATCTCATCGCTCGTATCATCGCCCACATCCTCCACTGATCACCTCGAGCTCGACATTTAAACAGGGCAGGTCTATTCATCAGCATACATTGCCTCGTAAATTACCATATTTCCATAAAACACACCTTTCCACACGCGTTGCAAGTCTTAGTCTCACCGGGGATACCGGCACCGCAGGAGGGACAGCTTTTGTGGGCGGGCATGGTGATCTATATTTATAGAATCAGTTTGTGTTCTCGGGTAGTAGATTAGTAGATCAACCCACATACTTTGGGTACCTTGGTGGAATGGTAGTTCTGGTATGTAAATAGGTCTTTTGATAGGGGTTTTGAAGAGAAGATGTTGGATTTGAAGGAGGGAAATTGTTATCGTGACCCCGCTTATGGGTGAGTCAGGATTTGAATTGGTTGTTTATGATTGGTTGGTTGGTTATGGGGTTGTTTACCAGTATGTTTACTGGGATGCTTTTGTATAAATTCACTGTGAGTAGAGGACATGAAGTGATATTAAGTCGCCCTTGTACAAAGCATTGGCGTGTGGTCATCCAGACTGTCTAGAACTTGCGATCCCGGGGGCGTCATCCCGGCTTGAACCGGGGTACTATGAAGTTGATTGCATATTCTCCCAGCATATCTTGTCATTGTCTGCACATGGTAGGCGACTACGACAAAACCTAAGTATCTCCTGCCGACACCGAACCAGGTCCCCTCAGAGTCAGAATTGTCTGAACGTGTGAATAACTAAGCTGAGCCTCCTGCTTCCTCGCCAACAGGTGGGCGGTCCTGAGCACGTTCTTAATCTGTCTACCATTCAGCGCCACCTCTGCCATCTGATCAAACTCTTGGCTTGTGAAGCCTCCAATGTACGCATCGCCAAGGAATTGCGCCCAGATCTGGCGTCTCGATGTCGTATTGAGTTCCGGATAACGAAGAGACATGGACGCGGGATTCAAAGGCAGGGTCAATATTCTCCGCGCGGTTGCTCGTAAGGAAGAGGAATCCCTAGATAATGTGTTATCGGTGTTGCGAGGCGTGGGTTATGTTTTTCGTAGCTGCTTACCTCGTAGTATTCGAGCATTCTCAGGAAGATGGACACAAGCTCGTTTCGTCCCAGATCGGTGGCATTACGCGCTTCCATGAAGACGTCAGCCTCGTCAAGCAAGAACAGCATTCCACTTTGGAACAATGGAAAGGATATCTTTCAAGCTATCTTCAATCTTTGAAGGGCTCGTTCCAAGATCGCCTGCACTGAGCACGTAAAGAGGTACTTTCATGACCTCTGCAACACTCTCTGCAGTAAGAGTCTTTCCCACACCCGGGGGGGCCACTGAGGGGCATGATGACACCGCGGCCTTTCCCTTGGATGATATCGTCAAAACAGTCGAGATGCTCAGAGTGGGCATCAGCAAATGCAAGGATCAGTTGCTTGAGATCTTGCTGTGCATGAGGCAGTACCAATGAATCAAATGCTCGGGCATCCCATTTGATGTCTTGTACACCGTCAATGTAGAACTCCAGCCATCTTTTATCCTTCAGGGCGTAGCCGCGAACTATGGGAGTTGAAAGCAGTCGCTGATCATCGGAAAGCTTGTCTGGTATGTCAGAATCAAGGTAGATCTCATCGTCCGGGTTGAAAGTAGTATATGCTTTCGTGTCGATGACAATGCGGCTTTTGATGCTGACTTTCATCTCTCGATTGAAAAAAGTGAGTCTTGGCAATACCCTCATACTGCTTGTATTGGTATCCTTGGTGATTCTCCCAGAGCTTTCCACGGGCCGTCAGGTGTCTCCGGATGGTGGCATGGTCGCTGTGATACACTAGAGGGAATGCTGGCAGCGCTGCGATAGCTGATGTTCCCTCATAAGCAGGCACCGCCATGTTGTGTGTCATGTAGCCGAACCCATCTCCATCAAAGTCAACGTATTTTCCCTCCATGTCGAACTTCCCATTCTTTGGGGTTTGTATCGCCCGATTCAAACGAAAAGGCGCGCTGGCGACCGTCCACAAGGCTGAAAACAAAGTCACCTGGCTCGACGATAGTCCAGAGAAGATCATGAGATATCACTGTTCGCAACAAGGTTAGTCCTAGAAGATATAATGTCGCGAAGCTCCTCGTCCAGTATCCTGTAAAGCAAGTCAATATGGCTCTTAGTTGTCATGTCCTGCTCGTTGTCCCTCGCTTCCACAAAACGTTCCCACCGGTGGACAAATGGTTTGAACGGTCGGTTGAACTCGACACGATCAAGCTTCATTGTGATGCCGGGATATCCTGTCATCACATTGTCCAGGAATGTCTTGAGCGGTTGACTATGCACCACGATTGACTGGACCTGGAGAGATTTGCGTCCATCATAACACTTGATATTCCGTGCAACCAGCACGTACTGGCCTGATTCATCATTCTCGGCAGGCTGCACGAGGTCGTCGGGGTATTCTTTTGTCCATGAGGACCGACCTCTCGCATCGGGTTTGGTTTGGTATAATTGTGGACTTGGTAGATGGAGCCAGTCGAGGCGTACTGGGCAGATTGTGGCTTTTCCTCTGAAGGACACATTTAGCTAGTGTGCAGACAATGCTTTGAAATCAGATGGCCCTACCAGTGGAGATATCTCCCATTTTCAGCAGTTGCGTGTTAGACAATAGCTATCCTAGAATGTTACTGAGATTAGAGGTATCCATTTTACGTTTATATGTTTGCCATTACACCTCGTACTTTGCCCGGGCAATACACCATGCATGAGTCACGAACGAGGGGGTCCATTGCATATCAGCCTGATGATCTGTATACTGGTGCTAGATAGCGATGCTTCCGTGGCAGTGTGCGGAGATGTAGAGCCTCAATACGAGACCAAAAAGTACATAGTAAGCAATAGAACTGCACTGCTAGCCCAGGGTCGAAGGTAGCCTTGCATCAACTCTCTAGGCTTCAGCCTTGATGCGATACGTGTACAGTGTCAATTGCTTCGACTTCCTGTCCTCCATGCTTATTAGTACTTTTGTCAAGCCCATCTTTGACTCAGAATCATGACTCACGGATTTCCCACAGGGGTATATATCGCAAGATCACGGTATCTGCTTCACGGTTTTTCCTGCGTATGAATTCTTCCGGCGACGACATCAACGCTGTTGAGAGCACACCTTTGCATCTCCCAATGGTCGAGCTCCATTCTGTGATTCTTACACCACTGAAATCATAAAAAGGCCACAACTGCCAGGAATGCCACGATTCTCTTACTCTGATGAATGTAGCGTCACGCTAGAGGATGCCATCCCACCGTTTGGTGAGACCAGAAATGGTGAGATCAGAAAAGGCACATTGATTATAAAAGGACCCTTTACACTGATGAAAGATTGATAATCGACTGGAAAGGCAGAACATCGGACCAGCACGGCTGCAGAGTGACGATAACAGCAAATAGATACGGTACATGTCTTGGAGGCAAGGCCAAGAAATTCGAGTATTTCCCCCAAATCTCTGGTGCGCTCTATGGTTGGATCACCTTCACCGGGGTTGACGAATTGAA
The DNA here is from genome assembly GCA_039880875.1 of Aspergillus pseudoglaucus. NCBI lineage: Eukaryota > Fungi > Ascomycota > Eurotiomycetes > Eurotiales > Aspergillaceae > Aspergillus > Aspergillus pseudoglaucus. The sequence continues at coordinate 210,271 of JBDODC010000030.1, read as the reverse complement.
GGCGAGGAATAGCTCGATGGCATGCTTTCTTAACGGTTTAGATCTTGCCATAGTGAAGTGGTTCGCCTACAGAAACGTACTACTATTCCCGTAGACAGGCACGTCAAGTGACATCCAGACCACATGGTCAGGATCCCGTGACATCGGAAAAAAAGAGTCACCGGACAGAACCAAGAAACAGTCCTGGAGCTACTGCTGTACCCCGCATCCGAACTGCGGAGTCTCCAGAAAGCCATAGACACCTGGGGTATACACACTGAATAATGGTTGCAGAGATGTGAATCAAGCACATGCCTTCCTCCCCGACACGGCAGGTCCACTTCGGGCGATGTAGGACAAGGAACCGGTTGCAACAGGATCGAAACCGGGACATATAGGGAGGGCTTTGTTCTGACCAACTGAAAATGCCGCATCGGAATGTCAGACATTCCGACTCGGAAGCAGTGCAGGATTGGCTTTGTAGGGAGTAGTCCTAAAGATGGGCTATAATTATCAATTATGGAGCAGGCTAAGCTCTTGTTCTGATGCATCTCGTGCAGCACTACGTAATCTTTCCCGAAATGTCTTCGCCTTCCCGAGTCCTGCGGTCGAGACCGTTTGCCATTGTAGACCGCATTTACTACTCCCTTCAATACAAAGTACAAACTATTGACTCATGGTCCCTGCTTCTACTCTACGGAGTACAGAGTACTCTTCAAAAGTACTGTAGTGGCAACGGAGAAAAGGATCTTTTACTGGCACTACTACGTGCCATAGAGAACAACAGCGGCAATAAGTTCTCCCATTGATGCGAAATCAGAACCAGCGCGTATTCTAATTGGCTGCCCGCAAGCGTACCCTCGGCCCAGCGACTGGAAGGCTATTATGTAAGTGGAGATGGTCGGTAACCAATCAGAGCATCGATAGTGCTCCCCTCGACCGGCATTTCGTCACGAAGCCGGATCACTACGTTTACGTTTGCATGGCATTATTGCAGTTCAGTTTGTGGTGAATACAATTCGTTTCGGGCTATTCGTTTCTCCTGCTTCACTCTGGTTATTTCTATGGACTTGGGTGAACTTTATGGACTGTAACGTCATAACTGCGTAGTCGTGGCATCGTGACAAAATCATTCTTTCCTGTTCTACTGTGTATGGGACAGCTATAACTTCTTCCGCTGTACTTTCTCCTGCATACTTGCTACCATCCCCTTGATAGCACGCGTGATTTTCGCGCAATTCCACCCAATCCCCCCTGTCTATTCCTTTATCCATTCTTAGCGCTTCCGTAACCTCTTCGTGCCCACTCGCAATAATCTGGGGTTTTACTCGGGTCTTTTCGGATCATCGCCACTAATCCGACATCTCCCGTGTGGAGAACCCAAGGCAAACCGCCTCAACGGCTGCTCTCCAACTCGCGAACCACCGAATCATGGCCTCTTCACAGAACATTCATATACCCCCGGGTCCCCCGAGAGAATCAGGTCCTCTCTATTCAGATTTCTTTGAACAACAAGTCGCAAAGCAGCGCAATAACAATTATCATTCTACTTCTCTCGCCAATATGGTTGCTACATCTGTGAATCGTACCGCTCTTCACCCTGGTGGTGTCCAGTATGTCTGCCTTCTCCCTTCCACTGTCTGGACGTGGCAACTAACTGTCCCAGGCCGGGTAATCGTCACACTGAACTTGAGGAGGAGCTCCACGAGCACGCACACATTGACTACAACCGTGTCGCTATTGTATGTCTCTCTTCGTTGTCAGGACTTATGCCTATATACTAACTACTCAGATCGCAAACCCCTCTGTCCCTGCCCTCTACGAAGATGCTCTCGTCTATGAAACCGGCTCTGCCATCACCTCCAGCGGTGCTCTCTCTGCTTACTCCGGGGCCAAAACTGGCCGTTCTCCCTCAGATAAGCGTGTCGTCAAGGAGGAATCGTCAGAAAACGATGTCTGGTGGGGACCCGTGAACAAGCCCATGACCACTGATGTAAGTTTTGTTACATTTTCTTTGCCCATGCGCTCTCCCTTGCATTTTCGCGCTCAAGCTTTCTGGCAGCGGCATTTTTCCAATTTGCCATGAAAAAATGCCGCTGCTATGGATGCTTTGTGACATGTCTTCCTGCAACGTTTGAGGCATTTATGTATCCCTTATCGTGTACAACCCGAAGATAGGGGCATGTGACCCATTTTCCTTTTTGGGAATGGCGTGATCCGCGTTGCTCCACCATCAGCGTCACGTGTCATTGCATCATTCTGTAGGGCTGAAGCTAACTGAACCACTTTCAGGTGTGGCGGATCAACCGTGAACGTGCTGTCGACTACCTCAACACCCGTAACCGCATCTACGTTATTGATGGTTACGCCGGCTGGGATGAGCGCTACCGTATCAAGGTCCGGGTTGTTTGCGCCCGTGCCTACCACGCCCTCTTCATGCGCAACATGCTCATCCGCCCCAAGCGCGAGGAGCTTGAGCACTTCCACCCCGACTACGTGATTTACAACGCTGGTTCTTTCCCCGCCAACCGCTTCACCGAGGGTATGACCTCGGCCACCTCTGTCGCCATCAACTTCGCCGAGAAGGAGATGGTTATCCTCGGTACCGAGTACGCCGGTGAGATGAAGAAGGGTGTCTTCACTATCCTCTTCTACGAAATGCCCGTCAAGCACAACGTCTTGACTCTGCACTCCTCTGCCAATGAGGGTCAGAACGGCGATGTTACCGTCTTCTTCGGTCTTTCGGGTACCGGCAAGACCACACTCTCTGCCGATCCCAAGCGTGCTTTGATCGGTGACGACGAGCACTGCTGGACTGACACTGGTGTCTTCAACATTGAGGGTGGCTGCTACGCCAAGTGCATTGGTCTCTCTGCTGAGAAGGAGCCTGACATTTTCAACGCCATCCGCTTCGGATCGGTTCTGGAGAACACAGTCTTCGACCCCATCTCTCGTGAAGTCGACTACGATGACAACACCCTGACTGAGAACACTCGTTGTGCCTACCCCATTGAGTACATTGACAACGCCAAGCTCCCCTGCATTAGCGACAGCCACCCCACCAACATTATCCTGTTGACCTGCGATGCCCGTGGTGTCCTGCCTCCGATCTCCAAGCTCACCACTGAGCAGACCATGTTCCACTTCATCTCTGGTTACACCTCCAAAATGGCTGGTACTGAGGACGGTGTCACCGAGCCCCAGGCCACCTTCTCGTCTTGCTTCGCTCAACCCTTCTTGGCTCTGCACCCCATGCGCTACGCCCGTATGCTCGCGGACAAGATCTCGCAGCACAAGGCCAACGCATGGCTCCTTAACACCGGCTGGGTTGGTGCTGGCGCTACCACTGGTGGAAAGCGGTGCCCACTCAAGTACACCCGTGCCATTCTGGACGCCATCCACAGCGGTGAGCTCGCCAACGCCGAGTACGAAGTGTACGACGTCTTCAACCTGCCCGTTCCCAAGAGCTGCCCGGGTGTTCCCTCGGAGCTGCTTAACCCCAAGAACAGCTGGACTGCGACGACAAGTTTCAAGGACGAGGTCAACAAGCTGGGTAAGTTGTTTAACGACAACTTCACCAAGTATTCGGACCAGGCAACAGAAGATGTGATTGCCGCTGGGCCAGTTGTTCAATGATTTCGTTTCCTTTTAATTGTTGTTTTCTTTTTGCTTGCTTTTGTTAAATAATTGCATGGCGTGAGTTTGGCTTTGGTATTTGTATCCATTTTTATGTACAGGGAAAAGAATGATATCATCGATACCTGAATACTTTCATCCTATTCTTTACTCCGTACTCCATACATGAATCTGTAATTGTCTGTAGCGTCGTGACTGGCATGCTTAGGCCTCTGCAAGATGCTCTGCCACTACGAAATTACCGGCAACACAGCCACCACGCATCAATCTCGGCTGGCAGGAAACCAGGAAACCAACCCCGGGAATTAGATATAGGTAAAAAATATTTACCGGTAGTTTCCCGCGGGATCCATCATTGGCAGTTGCGCCCGGGTCATTGACCTAGTAATCGTAGCTTGGTGATTGGCCTTATCAGCCATGGTCCGTGGACCCGTGTGCTAACAACAGCAGCGACAAACACATACCGGACCGTCACCCGAGGGGTACCCCATAACGGAAGAATATAATTCAGTGGTGACAGGGATGCGGGAGGAATGGAACCGTGCTAGTATACACCGTAGTTAGTCTACCAAGGCAGATGTATATCCTCGGGTGAGATTCGGGCGGAGGGAATACATCCTTCTACTTCCATAGTATCTGATACTAGTTAGTATCAGTTCCTGTTTATTATGATAGCTATTATCAATGGTTATCAAGATACTAAACTGGCACGGATATATACTCGGTTCATGCTATGGCTATACGGAGTAGTGTCGGGATCCCGGTCGGTTCTCGTGATTACTTGAAACGGATTAGCGGGTGACAGGAAGATGTGTAATGTATCGTTATGTAAGTTACCGGCCCCGCAGTTAATGACGTTTTGGGGGAGGTTATTATCATTGTATCATGAGTGCTTGGGAGTATGAGTATGGTAGATGATAGTATATAGATAATAAAGACAGTATATAAGTGTGCATGCTGGGTATTGATTAATTGCAGAGTATGTGAGAGAATAGATGGCAATGGTATCATCTAATACATAACTAGTGTTGTAGAAACAACAAGTATAGAAAGAAAGAACAAGCACGCAGTTACTCAATCGGGCAGATCCGTCGCTTTCCGTTATTTCGTCGGTTATTATATCTGGCTGGAAGGTTGACGTCCTCGCTTTCATCTCCTTTTCATCTCTCCTGTTCTCCATCTCGGTTGCGTTTTCGGTTCTCTGTTTCGTTCCCGAGCTGGTATATATACTCGCCTACCTCGTCCTCCTTGTTATTACTTCTGCTTCTGTGACGTCGTGATACTTCCATCTCTACGGTAGGTTTTCACCTTTGAGGTCTCATCTAGGCTATATAATCATCCATTAACGTCTACAGCCATGGCTACCGTCAAAGAAGCAGCTCCCTCCCAGGCTCAGCCTGCCCCCAACTTCCTCCACCACCCCTACACCCGAGCAGCTCTCCCCTTCGTCAACGGTGGCTTGGCAGGAATGACTGCTACCGTTGTCATACAGCCCCTCGACATGATCAAGGTCCGTTTACAACTCGCCGGTGAAGGTGTCCGGACCGGCCCTCGTCCCTCTGCGTTTGGCGTGGCCCGCGATATCATCGCTACGGGGAAGGTAGCCGATCTCTACACCGGTCTGTCCGCCGGTCTGCTGCGCCAGGCTGTTTACACTACTGCTCGCTTGGGATTCTTTGATACCTTTATGAAGACGCTGAACAAGAATGCCGAGTCTGCCAACCGAGGCGTGTCGTTTGGCGAGCGTGCCGGTGCGGGTCTCGCTGCCGGTGGTATTGCCGCTATGGTTGGAAACCCGGCCGATTTGGCTCTTATTCGCATGCAGTCTGATGGGCTGAAGGCTCCTGAGAAGCGTGCGAACTACCGTGGTGTTCTTGATGCTCTGGCTCGTATTTCGAAGAGTGAGGGTGTTGGCGCGTTGTGGGCTGGTGCTTTCCCGACTGTTGTGCGTGCCATGTCGCTCAACTTGGGTCAGTTGGCGTTCTTCTCTGAGTCTAAGGCTCAGCTCGCTGCACGGACGAACTTGTCGGCTCAGAACCAGACATTTGCGGCTTCTGCTATTGCGGGATTCTTTGCTAGTTTCTTGTCGTTGCCGTTTGACTTTATCAAGACGCGTCTGCAGAAGCAGCAGAAGGATCCGCAGACCGGGAAGGTGCCGTATAAGGGTATGTTGGACTGTGCCGGCAAGGTCATCCGGGATGAGGGTTGGTTGCGGTTTTACCGTGGTTTCGGCACGTATTATGTGCGGATCGCGCCTCATGCGTTAGTGTCCCCACACCATCTGCTTTAACTGTTCTTTACTGACCCACTGCTCCACAGGATGGTGACGTTAATCGTGGCCGATTATCTTCGCATTCTCACCAAGTAATCTCTTCGGATTAACTTTATATATTGATCTTACGCTGTGTTCATTTGTCTGGAACAGATGAATTGTTTGGACGGCGGCTTTACTTTTTCTGATTCTTTTTCCTCTGATTGTCTTTATGTGATTTGCGATGACTGTCATGCTGATGACACGTCTTTTCTATTCAGCGCGTTTATTATGTACTGCTAGTCTGTTATTATATACCCCGCGACCCGTGTGGTTGGGATAGCTGGTCAATCGAGATATTCAAATCTTTGTGTCGTGTAGCAATATATTCGCAGAAATCTGATTTTTACACTAAAGAGCACTGGGAGCACGAGGCATGGCTTTTTCTTGCTTGACACGGACGGGCTGCGCTTCCTCCTCATCATCATCATCTTCTTCATCCTCATCTTCATCGTCACTAGCGAGTGTAATGCCGGATTTCCGTTGAGCCCTGCTTCTTTTCCTCCGATTGCTTTCTCCCCGGTCCTCGTCCTCGTCCTCGTCCTCATCCTCTTCCTCCTGCTGTCTCTGCATCCTCCTAACCCTCCTCTCCAACACCGCATCCCTCTTCAAGTCCTCCTGCGTCAACACAACTGAACAAACGGGACACTTTACCGCACGCACACGATTCCTCCGATCCCCACCACCACCCGGCACCATCATCGGACTATGCGCGATCATATCCATAATCGCCTGCTTCTCGAAACTATGCGGACACTTCCTCGATGTCAACGGTTCTTGGAAAGTAAGCAGCGTCAATGGACACTTTAGCGAAACACGCTCGCTTTCAATGGCAATGTCTTCATCATCCTCAGCCGGGGTAGACTGGTGCCGGCGAGTTTGCGGTCTCTGGGATGGTGGAGGGGCTGCGGCTGTGGACGGGTCTTCGAGGTGTCTGAACCATGTCGAGGCGTGCGGGAGAGGGGGAATGTCGTCGCCGGGGTGCTTGGCATCGTGTACCATGCGGTAAAAGCCGATATAGGTGTTGTTTGTGGAGTAGCGTTGGGTTAGGGAGAGGGATTGCCAGTTTGTGGTTTCGGTGGTGAGTTGGTGAGTTAGTTTTCGGCTGGGTGGTTCGACGGCTTGTTGGAATTGGGGTTGCGATTGTTGGGTATCTTGGTAATCTTCGTCTTGTTCATCTTCGTCGGAATCAGGATTGGGGTTTCGTCTTCGCCGCGTGTCACGGGGTTGTCGGCGCTGTGTAGTCGTAGATGCGACTTCTGCTTCTTTGCCGAGATCTGCGAGGATAGAGATAAGTCTACCGGCTTTAACTTCTGTATCGACGATACCGCGCATTTCAGACTCAAGTCTCTCGGTTATAGCATGGACTTGTTCTTCTGTTCTTTTGATGCGCTGGACTTCCTCGTCCTCCTCATCTTGCCCTCCCTCGCCACCATCACCACCGCCATAATTTTCATTTTCATACTGGCTTCTGGATCGCTTCCTCGCCATATACCGCGTATACCGCTCCCTCGCATCAGTCAACCGCTCATTAACCTGGGCCGCCGAGTCACCCAGTTTCTCGACTGCGTGGGTGATGTGCGTTTGGAGGGTTTTGAGTTTGTATGATTGGGTGAGGTTCGCGAGGGCGTGTTGGGAATCTACTGTTAGGGGTGCGATGGGGGGTTCGTAGGGGGGTAGTTGCTGGTCGAGAGTAGGAATGTCATTGTCCTTGTTATCTGTGGTGGTGTAACGGTTGTGGCGGGAGGTTTTTGGGGTTGCTGTTGGCATTTTTGTGGGTTGTACGGAGTACAGAATACTCCGGTGATGTGGTGCTTTGGGGAATACAAGTATGTATGTGGAGGAGAAAATACTGGAGATGAACGCGACGCGATGCGCTAGTCTGTTTTTGATATTATTGTTCATGCCTTGTTTTCCAGGCATTAAATGAGCAATGTAACGTAATCCACTGCCGAGCGGCGCACCCGCCCCCATACATAGTATTTAGATGCATTTATTTCGACCAAAAGGCCATATAATCCAAAAAAACTAAGCTATCTAAGTCTATATAGACATGAATTACTCTGATATCCTTCGTTTCCACAGGTACCGCACTTTGGTAAAGCGCGTGTATGCGGCTGTAAAGGTGGTGAAGGCCTTCTTGGTCCGGGGGGTGCTAGTGCTTCAATTACTACTTCTAGCTGCTCAAATAGCTCGTGAGCCTCTGGAGCTGAGAAACTACCTTCATGAGATATCTGCCTCTTAGACCGAGTCCGCTTTTGCTGCTGCTTCTCATTTGCAGTGCGTAATTCACTCAATCCTTTCTCAAGAATAGCAGTTGATTGTATGCCGATTTGGCACGCTTTAAGAATCTGATTTATCGCAGTATTGAGCGGACTTGGTGGGCTTCTTGATCCCATATAGAGTAATGCTTTAATTGACGAGGATTGCTTTTGTAATTGCATGTAGTTCGAAGGCATTTTTGGCTCCCAATCACTACCCCGGCTTCCCGGGGGGGTTAGTGTACGAAGCCGAATATTGAGCTTTGAAAGCACCCGATCAGGGCCAAATGCACTAAACTAACTGCTGTGAAGCTATTTTTGATATCATTGGGTTTGAAAGCTTCAATCTGTGCGTTTGGGTAGGCCTCAAGGAAGTCTCCTTTGTCGATATGGTTGATCCCAAGACGCATTTTGATTTCAACAAGCTGAGTGTATGATCGCTTTAACACTGCAAAACAGCCAATTTCAAGAGGCCGCAAAAGATGTGATGGATATGCTGGTATACAAATTGGGATAATATCGTTTTCTTCGCAAGTTTTGTCGAATTTTGGTTTCAAATGACTACCATGGCCGCCAAGGATCAAAAGCTGATATTTCCCATTTGTACGAGTAATTGTTGATGGAATAAAGACCTTTTGAAGCCACTAAAGCCCGATTTCATCAGAAGCCCATCCATTTGGGATAACTTCAAAGAGCCAATCGGCTGGGACATTGTCAACGGATCCTCACCCATGCGGTTTAATGGTGGCATGGCTGCCAGGCATTGCAAGAGATACATCGTCGATGATATCAAGGAGCAAGAGAAAGAACAATCGAAATCAAAAAATTTTCCCGAAGCCAGGCAATAGTCAAGAATTGTCACGAAACGCGGACGCTCGCTAGTTGTATAGCATGTTTGGCTATTTTGGTCTGTTTGGGGTAGGGCATGAACTCCCTGCACACACTAGATAGCTCGTTGCCAGCAGACCCCGCCTTCTTTCTTTTCTCTCCTCATGTTAGAATTTCGTATAGTCTACCGATGAATTCCTGTTGATTGAGACCGCCACACTTGACTTCCTTTCAGCTTATCCTCAAGCTCGTATGGAAACATTCAAACCAGAGACTATCCGGAATAGCTTTACAGCAGCTGATTCAGCGCCATTTAATTTAGATCAAGTACTATCACGGCTTAATATTCAGCTTTATACAGCAACACTCCCTGTGAGCTGGTGTAGTGATTCAAGCCGCAATTTCACACCAAACACCTTTTACAGAGAAGGAAGCACATCAGTAAGCTTCATTAATAAAATCAATGCTTAAAAGGCGCCCAAAAAGCCCACCAAGCTCATCAGAACAGGCATTGGACCAGCTTGTTAAAGGCTGCCAACTTGCAATACATAGCGCTACAATCTTGGCAAAAGAAAACAGATAATTACATGCTGCAAATGAAAAGCAGAAGCAAAAGCGCATGCATTGAGCAAGGCAGCTTGTCAGTTGAAGAGGCCCATACTATAATATCAGAGCCAATTGAGGCCCAAATAGCTCGTATGACTGTCCTCATGAATGCACTTTGCCAATTTTGCAGTCACGTCAAAACGAGCACTGCCAATGCGTGGTGAGTGTGGAGATATAAGACATAAAAGAACTGCATGTCCAAATAAATTGAGTTAAATAGCTTTTGAATATATGGCGTTGGCGTTGAGATGAATTGATTTAAATGGTCTATGGGGTAGGCGGATGGGCCGCTCGCTTGGGAATCACGTTAGATCTACGGAAGGCAATGGACAAACTTGATATAGTACTCGATTGTCTATAAACGTGGCATTAAACCTTGTAGAAGCAGAATGCGTGATAGAAACCTATAATGTCAGCACAATTCGATGAACATAGATACGTGGCACTTACTAGCTGCTTCTTTCTCCTCCTCCGTCATCAGCAGAGCACCAGTCTCTCGATCTCGCACTCCCATGCGTTCGCTGAGTGGTCTCAGTTCAGAATCATTCTGCTCGTCCTTCCAGATGTCCAGGAATGGCTTGCGGTAGGAGAGTTCGAGGTTGTAATCCTCGGTCAGACTAATTTGTTAGCAGTGGTATGTGAAGAACAGGGTAAGTGGGACTCACGCTCGAAAAGCTTCCCAAGGCACAACGTATTCCGGGATTCCCTCTACCGCTTCTTCCATGAAATAAGTGTATCTCCATCCAAATGGTGGCCGGAAGACACCATTATCAGGCGCAGGGCCAGGGAACCGGACTTGGTAAATACTGTTCCCCCACGCCGGTTTATTGTCATCCTCTTCCACCTCGCCGTCTTCAGGATCTTCTGGTTTTTCCTGCTTGCCTGCCTCGCGTTCCTTGCGTTTTGTATTGTATTGGGCCACCTGTGTGCTGATGACGTCCGAATTGGGACACACGCCCAAGAACCGACCACCTTTTCTCAGCAACCCGGCGACGTTGCGAAGCATCTGGCGCGCTTTTTCTTCGCTCTCGAATGCGTAGTGGATTGCAAACATTGATGCGACTACGTCGAAGCCACCGCCGCCCCATCGTGAGCTCATGACCGAGCCTCCTGGGCCTGCATTTGGATCAATGCCAACCTGCTGGATGATGGGAATATCACCCAGGTACTCCCCGAAACAGTCCTTGGGAATGAACTCACCATGGAACAATGGGCCGCGACGTCCGCGCGGACCGCGGCCATTTCTCATCGAACTGTAACGGTCACGAGCTTGCTCGACAGAAATATCCGCTGGGTCGAGACCAACGTAGAGGTCCACTGGTTGTGGAGCCTGCTGCCATTTGCCCAAATCGCCTCCTTTGCCGCAACCCAAGTCGACCACTAGAAGACGTTTTTCATCCATCGGCATTGGCCCAGTCCCTTCCGCCCAGTCCTTGGCATCATTGTAACGCGAGACAAACTCTTCGTCCGGAGAGAACTTCTGGATTAAAGTACTCTTGATCCAGTTGTTGAAGCTCCGCAGACCCTTAATTTTACTCTCCGTCTTCCGCCATTCCTTTCCTCGCTGCGGCACCGTATTGTAATGCTGACGAACAACATCTGTCATCCCACGATCATGAGACGTTCGCATAGCATCCTGCTCCTGAGCACGCTCCCGCTCCTCCTGTCGCCGCCGCATCGTCTCACGATCAACAAGCCCCATCCTCGCACCACCACCCGGCCGCTTGCGCTGCCGCGTTTGCGCTTCAGGAGTAGGCGCTCTTGGAGGTGGCGAATGTGATCGATCTTTCGGGATATCACGACTGCGGCCCGAGATCTCATCCGCATCGCGTCGTGCGTAAGCAGAGGGTGGTGTCCGGCCACGTTTACGTAGCTTCTGGTGTCGTTCTTCGAGACGCTTGCGCTTGGAGACTGGGCGGTCTGAGCCTGGCTTTGGGTCCTCTGATTTTTCTTCGCCTAACTTTCTCTTCTTGTCGCCATTTGGGTCGGATGGGCTGGCGATGAAGTCTGTGGTTTCGGAGGCCGGTCTCGTGGCGTCGGGGCTGTCCATTGCTTTGGTAGCTGGGCGTTTGCCTTTCTTCTTAGTTGGCTTGGAGGACTGAGTGGTCTTTTTGTCGGGTTCCGGGGCTCGTGTCTGTTCCGTAGAGACGTGACCGTATGGTGGCTCTTCTGGCGCGACAGTAGAAATTTCTTGCGCAGCTGGTTTCACAGGCGACTCTGTATCATATGAAAACTGTTTCTTGGGCACAAGCTTATCAGTAAGGAATTGACATCGATCAAGCCAACGAAAAGACGAAGAACGAATTGCAGAAACCAGTTTCACTAGCTAGCCGCGGAAAATACCCACACCAGCTACTAGCGCACTCGGAACAACCACAGCACAAGACAAAAAAGCGGAAAAAAGATATGTACTCACCGGACCAGGAGCAGTAACAGTGACAACACGTACCGGAGAAACAGGAGCTTGCGCTGGCGCAGGCGGCGAGTGCGACTGGGTTTGCTGGTCCACACTGCGGCGCTGAGGCCAAGAGCCCGCGTCGGCGTCGCGGTCAGCCCAGGCGTCGCGGGCGGGATCGTACATGGCGCCTCCTGATACTCGCCGGCCGTCGCTCATGTTGTGGTTGAGAGGGTTTATATGGGGAGGATGAGGATGGTGAGAAGAGATGGCTCATTGTGAAGACAAAGCTCATTCACTGAAGGTTCCCTTCCCTGAATTCCTTGGTTGAGACCAGCGCTTTCCGTCATTCCCCTTACCGCATTCGGAAGAGATTCACTACTGAAGAGAGTATACATAGGATCATATGCAGAGTTGGATGGAATTTTGGAGAGAATCGATAGGCTATAACGAGTGAGAAGAATTCACCAAAAGTAATATTGACGCATTAAAACATTTGAACATCTGAAAATCTATGGATCTTAATGGGTATATACATGAGCCAAATAACATGACCTCGACGCCGTGCTTGAACCAATGTAGTAATAACAAAATAAGAATCGAATTAATGCATCTAACGCCCCGGGGTAGACTTCCTAGGAGAATTAACATTCAAGACCTGCCTCATTCGCCGGATCTTAGACCACCACTCTCGATCAGTAGCCTTCTTAGCCTCCTCGTCAACCTCTGAATCTATCACTGACCCATCCATCACAAAAGGTGTCTCTGAGCCAGCGCGGAGAGTGTCCATCGATGCAGTTGAACGGATTTGGCGACGATGCTTCACTTTTAGCGCTTGGGCCGAGACTTGCCATCCACTGCGCAATGTCTCTGGTTTATCAGTCGGCTTGCCTGTACCGCTCTGTGCTTGACCGCTGATCCAGGGACAATACTCCATATGCTCATTGGCCACTTCCAGCTGATTGTCAATATCGGCTCCGTCCGCTTTTGGCTTGTACATCCAAAGACCAAGCCGTCGAAAACACGCACCACACACAGCTAGTCCTGCTGTCCCGCCCGAGACAGTATCCCAGCCAAAGAGTGCTAATGCGAGAGCTGCTTTATTGATCGTGATTTTCTGAGATATCTCTTCCTGAGCTTGAGGGGAGCTCTCTTGATTTTCACTCTCTCCCTCTATCTCCGGCTTGGTCGTTTCTGACTGCGTTATCTCTGTATGCTTTTCTGGTTCGGTCGTTTCATTCGGCTTGTCTGGTTCAACAAATCCGGTTGGTAACGCGTTCATGATTTCGTCGAGATCAAGCGAATCCGGTGTTTGGATGGCTTCCTCCACCGGTAGTTTATCCTCCATCTTTACTAAGTTCAAGTATCGTTTTTGTAGACCGGAAATTGCTACGTCAGGATTGGCCAGGGATAGACGATGAATCGTAGCTGAACAGGTTAGCATCGATTAAATAACAGAGTGCACCTGTAGAAACGTACCATCGCAGCCTTTGTTCCTCCATGGGCAGTTTTCACCATGTCCTTCGATCAACCGTTTTGTATACTCCTCCACGAGCCTCGCACCTGCGACCGGTTAGCATCTCCATCAGTTTCCAATTCCGAGCCGAGAACAACATACGGACGTCCTTTCTTTCCTGCACTTTATCCGCATCATAACCATCCAGTTCATCCAGCTCGTCTGGCAACTTGACAACCACCGAGCCACCACAGCCCCCAACGCACGTCACCCGCGACACATCGGTACAAATCCATCCCCGCTTCGCCCAAGCTACTTCACTAACCGCAGCCGGCTTCGAAGACCAGCGATCCACCCGCCGAAATGTCTCGAGTCGTTCGAGGAAGCGTTCGCGGTCCCAAGGGACGAAACTAGGTCGCGCTATCGATGAAACAGAGGATGCTTGCGTGCCGGGTCGGGCGACTTTCAGAATAGAGTTTTTGATGGAGGAGGTAGAGGTGTCGTCGTCTTTGTTCAGACGGATCTTCTTGATCGCATCGCGTGCTGTTGTCGGAGCTCCGGTGGTGGTGGTGGTGGATTCTTTGGCTGGTCGGTCGGGGGTTGAGGGTTTGGTTAGGGATTCGAGAACTCGGTGGAATTTGCGCTTTTTGGTTTCTAGCGCATAGGACATTTTCCTGGTTGTATAGTTGGATTGGACAAGGAGTCGCAGTGGTTGTTCTGTTGGGTCTGCGGTCTTCGAGATGATGTACCGCACCATACCAAAAAAGGATATTCATTATATGCCTGAGGAATCTGGCAGAATGCATCTTACTAACTAGTTATGCCCTAATAACTAACCTACAATGTTGATGTGGATGTGTTTATAACTGTATACTATGGTGGGTGCTTCCAATATCAATACATAGTACATTCTATGTATTCACCAAAGGTCACTTGTGAAAATATCGACGAGATACTTTACACAACGATATAACACGGATTGTTTACGAGAGATTTCGGCCATATGACTTTCCTATAGTGTACTCACCCAAGCTCACCCCCTCTCTGCCAAGATTACTTCTCGACATTTCCCTGAGGCCTCGCAAATTACCCTCTGTCCCTCCCTCTCGCTAAATCCACTGCGGCACAACTCTAACTATCTGTATGTTCACCCCCGATCCTTTACGTTATCGGTGTTTCTGCCTTGTCTGCAATCAGAAGGGATTGTCTTCCAGAAAGGAATTGAGCGTCCAAACTCCCAGTGTCTCCACCTTCTGGGGTTCCGGCATGCTCTCAGCAGAGTGGTTCGGCAAATCACCGCCCTGCCCTAAACGCTGTACTTGTGAGGCCATGCGCCACGGTCACTACGGGAAACTGCGAGATTTACATAGAATGTACACCTCGAAGCACACACCAAAGATGGAGACCGAGGACGAGAATACAGTTGTCTTCCTTGGCGGCTACCGACCGCGTATTACATACATCAATAGTGCAGACGATCAGTCTGACACCTCCATTGGATACCTCCATACAAAAAAGAAAGTCCGTCATCGAAGCGAAACCTCCCACCGAAGCAAACCATAGCCACCACAAAAGCAGAGCTCCAAAGCAACATGGCATTAAAGAATGGCAGACCGAAAACATCCAAGCAACACGCCCACGCCCCAGCCCACTCGAACCACGTGGTCCTTTCAAGACAGCGAATGCGAAGCCATCAAGAAATTGGAACAATTGCTGCGGGATATTGAAGTAGTGCGTTCAATGTGCTCAAGAAGCTGAGGAATGTCTATGAGAAGAAGGGCATACCAGCCAATCGAATCAAACAATTTGGCAAACTGGTTTATCGGTCAGAGTCGAAGACAGTAAGCGAGGATGATGAGTCAATGGGGCACCGATAACTTTGCATGTAAGAACGGGAGTCCTGTTCTTTTATAGAGAAGCGAACCATATCAAGCAATGGAAAGTAGCACTTGGTAACCAAGTGAGCTCGTACTGTAGTCATGAAACTTGGAAGCCGCCCAAGGACTGGCTCGGATTAGGACCTTGATGATGATAAGCAAATCGGCTCTTTCTAAATCACTCATACAATTGTAAAGCAAACATACACATTGCAAGTTTCTCCACATGGCGCCACATAGATTGTACATATCGTATCTCCCTGCTCGAACAATAGACAGGAACTAGCGAGCATGATCGGCCAGTACCAGTTGACAACAATGATGCGTACGTAGTTGTGGCGGCCCTAGATGACAAAATGTTTCGAAACCAGCGCGGGTATCAGGAAGCCTGGGTGGTTATCCCAATAGGCTTGCCTATATACCACTGGGCAAATGTTTTGAAAGCATTGTGGTTTCCGTGACTGAAATCATACAACTTGGTCGGGCGCAAGATCAGTTTGTGACCCTGGAAGAAGGCCTCAATCACTCGGGCTTGTAATCCCATGAGGGAGAAGATCAACACCTGTAACGTATGTCAGTACTGGAAAGTGAGATAATTGACCAGTGAAGGAATGACGCAGTATACCGGTGTGACCATTTGATGAATGAATCTTCGCCTCCGAAGCTGTGTCAACATAATCCGCAGGATTGGAATCAACTCGCCACAAAGGATTGTGGAATCTGTGGCAACCAGGTTATTGTACATGACTGCCTTGACATGTGGGTAGGCAGGGTCATTCAGCTCTGCGATATGATAGCACCCGAACTCGGGCTGGTCATGCTTATACAAGCCTGAGTTCTCAAATGCGGATTCCCCAACACTAGATATATGCTAGTGAATCGCAGCCTTAAAATACAATAGTAAGTTGCTTACCATTTTGAAGTCCAAGGGGCCCTCTCCCCTCTGGCATTTAGATCGTAGTAGGAAATGTAAGACGAAAGGTGTATGTCCATCACGTATGCGCGATCGGCGGGACGGGTCAAAGAATATTCCGTTTCATCATCGAGACCATTGTAAGCTCCCCCAAGGTCATCATCGTTGGGTTCTGGAATCGAGTGGCCTGGATAGGGAGCGAAGTAAGACGGTTTACGTGATGTCTCGTCTAGTGTTATAAAATCAACATGAATATTGAGATTTTTTAGTTGCTGCAGGTCGAATTCATCGACTCGAAGGCTGTTAACTTTCCGCGCCAAGTTCGTCAACGTCGCACGCACCTGGCGGTGGGTGGGAGATTCCACAACGCGCGACATGGTGATGGACAACCGAAAGAAATGGTTGATGATCTGATAGAGACCGAGCACCTGGTCCAAGTAAAAACCGAGTGGGTCAGCGGATAAAGAACGGGGATCTGGTGCTCTTTTATGTCTTCAAGAAGGTTGGGAGTGAGTTATGATAAAAAGGGCAAATTGTTTCCATTTTTTAATTAGCAAACCAAAACGGGCACAACATTGGTTGCCCGGTAACCACCAATCAGAGAGCATAGCTAGGTGGGTGCGGACGTCACATAGGCGCCGTGAATGTCCCCAGAGCCCACCGCCCTCGCCTAGGCCCGCCGTTCCGACCGGGTTACTCATCGAATCAAGCATACTTGCCCACTCAAACCATCCAACAGCCACATGTGTATAGCCAATCAATGGGTGGCTTTTGGTGAAGTGGCTGAAATAACGAGCACCCTCTAGCCATGTTCGAAATTCTATTGAACTATTTATGTCTTCTTATTACTTCATATGAGATGCACTCGCATTCAGCATATGCATGTGGACGACGTCGCTCTATCATCAGTCTCGTCTCGTCTCGTCTCGTCCCGTCCCGTCCTGTCTTGTCCTGTCCTGTCCCGTCTCGTCTCGTATCATCTCTTCATGTCCCGTCATATCAAGGTGCTGGGATTTGAGGTATATAAGAACTAACATAGCAGCGCAAACCTCCCTGAGTTGAGTATTCCCTATCCCGATCATTTGTCATATTAAGGTTGTATACGCATTGTTCATTTTCCTTCAATACCTTCGTTGACTGTATCCGTAGAATCACCATGTCTGGCACGTCAATTACGCTACCTCGAGATGTGAAAGCCTGGGAGCGTGCCATAACTGAGATGGGTCTCACAGGCCAGACCATACACGGCGCGGAGCTGGCCTCTGCCTCGAAATTTGAGTATAAACAGTTCCTGCTCCTGCAAGTTCTATGGGTGCCACGCCGTGCAGAAGATCTGCCAAAAATGCTGCCTGGCTTCAATGAGTGGATCTTGAAGGCGGAGACATTGCTGAAGACCTACAAATCATGGGATACATACTGTCAGCGATTCGCACTCTCGGATGCTGGGGAAGGAAATTTCACAGTTGCCCGGCATTACCAGCTTGAGGTTGCAAACACCAAAGACGAAACAAATCCACTGGCTCTTGCAACTCCTATCGCACATCGAACACGCTCCCATGACCTTAGTCGAAGGTTTGCTGATATGCATTTGGGGACACCTTCGAAATCCAACAATATCTCCGAGACACTGAACATTGAAGAAATTGGTCTCGATGATCCTTTCGATATTCCGGAGACCCCAATTACCAGGACTCCAAGTCCATTCCGGGAGATTACACCTGCTCCCAAAGAACTGGAAAACGTGCTATACCCTCCGACAAAGGATGAGCAAATTGTGAATTCCGCCATAGTTATCTTCCTGAATGCTCTGACCATCCCCTTCAAACTCCGCAACAATTGGACCATGCACAGAAAGGCTTTCAAAGCTATCTTTGACGATGCTAGTTTTGAAGCAAGAACTGATGGATATCTTGATGACCGCCAAGGCAACGCCCAGGCTATTATCGAGGTGAAGCCAGTCACACGATCAAAGAAATCAACTCTTATTCAAATGCAGGAGAGCGCCCAAATGGTGGCCTGGATCAAAAGTGATGGTGAAAAACCAAATGCACCCAAGACAGTGTATGGCTCCCTCCGTCGAACTGTTTTTACTACAAAGAAACACCCGATTCTGACTGAGAAATAGGCGCCTTCATGTCTCGCAGGACCGCCATGAGATATTCCTGACAGTTGCTCAGTACGATGGCGACTATATCCGATACTTGGAAGATAAGAATCATCGAAGCGAGACCCGGTCTTTTATGACTATGCATCAATTTGGTCCCTGGAATACATTGGACGCGACACACATGAGCTACCTGGGTCCTATTATGCTGGCAATATCACTCCGGGTAGACGATGAAACTAGAAAGAGAAAATCCTGATCATATCAAATACCTACTTCTAGGTTTGGCAGTAGTAATAGGCAGTCTGTGAAAGGCATATGACTGAAAAGTGGCTCTATTAATCTGCTTCATTTCTTAATATTCCGCGTAGATGTCTCGTAAGAATCTTCCTTCATGTTGATTATTCTCGTCAATAACTACGTCACAAGACCTTTCCTGGAGAATCACAACTCACGAATTGTACACGCCAATCCCCGTGAGTTTCTTATGTGAGGTTCTACCGTTTTGAGTTCGAATTTTCAAATGCTCGCTGCTTCATGGATGATAATTGTATTGATATCAACAAGAACTAAACAAAGTTGAGGGGGTATGGTTGAGTTGTTTGTTGATGGTAGTTTATTCCTCCATATGCGTCGTGGTAGACCGAGATGAAGGTCTATTAGGGCCCTGTGTAACGTTAATCCACTCAATGGAGGTCAACTACAGGAAGAGATTCATTACATAACTATTTCTAGATTGCCTTATCCATAACCAGTCTCATATTACTAGTACAGTATCTGTGATGATAAATTGTATCTTCCATCAAGCATAGGCATTGACACCCAGTTTTCGTGAGTGCTCCTTCACAACATCTTCACGAATCTCCATTGACATCCGGTTGAACTTGTCTCGCATTGCCTGTCTGTCCACCATGCCTTGCTCAATATCCACATTCTCGCAGATTAGTTGGTATGTATACGTGACTGCATTGCGCTGTCCAATCCGTCGAATGCGAGCTATTGCTTGACTCTCCTCCAAATGAAGCCACTCAGGCCCCATCAACACAAGGCGAAATGCCCGCACGCATGTGTATCCGACTCCAACTAAAGAGAATGTACTTATAATTATGTCAGGACTTGGTGTTTGTATCTCTCCGTCCGAGGTAGTAACAGGTGTGTCTGTGTCAAACGAGTCAATCATTTGCTGTCTTTCAATAGTTGTCATTTTTTATGTGAGCACCGCGGTGCGATGTCCTCTTTCCTGTAGCCACTAATAACATACACTAATCAGTTTCCATTGAATGTATCTTTGCATGGCTTCTGGAGGATAGATGTACTTTATTTATAAGTTGCACAGTTATTGGGAATGAAGACAGTATGAGAAGTTTCTCAGGTCTCTTGTGGCAGTCGACACTACCTCGTATCTTGTCGAGCAAGCCACCAAGCCATTTAATCTTGGGACTGAGTCGGGCGAGTGTGTTTATGTCAATTGCATGATATATGGACGCACTATTGCTGTTCATTTCGTCTTCTGTGAAGCGAAGATTATGTGTGCTCATCAGCTCAAGCAAGCCTGGGAAAACCGTTAACTGTCCCACCTGGTGGGCACGCTGAAGGAACTGCTGCGGTCTTAGTGCTGGCTCATTTCCCTTGCACCCGCTTCTTCTCCAGGTAAGGAGCTGTTTGCGATATGAATCTTTTGCATCCACTAGTGCCTGTTTCTCCAGTGCCTGAATGCCCTTGATATGTTTTGCATTGAGTGACAAACAAACATCTGAATGTCTGTTTGGGGGTAATTCCACTATGGGCCGTGAAGGCGGACTCGGGTGGCAGTTCCCATTAAGGTATGGCGCAGACCGCTAAACCTAATCAAAAGAGCGCTAAGCCCCAACAAGCGGCAAACGGACGGGCGCTAAACCCGAACGAGGTGGTTGCCGAAAACGGCGGCGCTCTGGTAAATGCGAATTGTCCCCATGAAGTTACTGTCGCGCTCGTCGATACTCAAGTCCGGAATTTCAGCATCTACATTCTCCGGTACTCCGCGAGAATTGACGATTGCCAATCATGGCATTATTTATTTTCCCAAAGACAATTTGCTCCTCGTCCCAGGAGCTCAGCGTCAGCATCTTGGTGTAGTATGGCACCGCGCCATACCCAAACAGGCAATTTACGTAACGTATTTCACAAGCGAGTGACGCACACAAGCGAGTGACGCACCCAACGCGAAACGCGTCAATCAATTAAGCACTTCCACTTCAACCACCCACTATGCCACCAGTTCGCTCTCAAAGCTCTAGAAATTCAGTAGAGCAAGAGGGTAGGATCTTATTAGCTATCCAGGCTATTAGGAACCAAGAAATCACTGCTGTCCGCAAAGCAGCGCGTTCTTTCAATGTCCCTGAAGCTACATTACGCCGCCGCCTCCATGGTACACCTTTTCGCTCTGAAACCCGCGCCAATAGTCGGAAATTGACAGAGATTGAAGAGGAATCGCTTCAAAAATGGATACTCTCTATGGATTCTCGTGGAGCAGCCCCCCGGTCTGCTACTGTACGAGAAATCGCGAATCTTTTACTCATGAGGCGTGGATCCACCCCAGTTCAAACAGTTGGTGAGAATTGGGTCTCAAACTACATAAAAAGGCATCCGGAGCTTTCAACCCGATTCTCAAGGCGTTATAATTACGAGCGTGCGAAGTGTGAAGACCCAAGAATCATCCATGAGTGGTTTAATTGTGTGCAACATACAATACTTCAATATGGCATTGACCCTGATGATATCTACAACTTTGATGAGACTGGCTTTGCAATGGGCTTAACTGCAACTGCAAAAGTGATTACAAGGTCTGAATACTATGGTCGGCGATCCCTTTTACAACCTGGAAATCGTGAATGGGCCACTGCAATTGAGGCAATAAGTGCATCAGGGTGGGCCTTGCCTCCATGCATCATTTTCAAAGGCAAGGTCTTTATTGAAGGTTGGTTTCACAGCCTTCCAGGTGATTGGCTATTTGAAGTTAGCCCAAATGGATGGACTTCTGATGAAATCGGGCTTCAGTGGCTCCAAAAGATCTTTATTCCATCAACAATTACTCGCACAAAAGGGAAATATCGGCTTTTGATCCTAGACGGCCATGGTAGTCATTTGACACCAAAATTCGACGAAATTTGCAGCCAAAATGATATTATCCCAATTTGTATGCCAGCCCATTCATCACATCTTTTACAGCCACTCGATATTGGCTGTTTTGCAGTGTTAAAGCGATCATATGGTCAGCTTGTTGAAACCAAAATGCGTCTTGGGCTTAACCATATTGACAAATTAGACTTCCTGGAGGCCTACCCACATGCACGAATTGAAGCCTTCAAACCCAATACTATCAAAAATAGCTTCACAGCAGCTGGTTTAGTGCCTTTTGACCCTGATCGGGTGCTTTCAAAGCTCAATATTCAGCTTCGTACGCCAACCCCCCCGGGAAGTCAGAGTAGTGATTGGGAGCCAAAAACGCCTTTGAACTACATGCAATTACAAAAGCAATCCTCGTCAATTAAAGCATTGCTCCGTACGAGATCAAGAAGCCCACCAAGTCCGCTTAATACTGCGATAAATCAGATTCTTAAAGCATGCCAAATCGGCATGCAATCAGCTGCTATTCTTGAGAAAGAAGTAAGTGAATTACGTGCTTTGAATGTGAAGCAGAAGCAAAAGCGTACACGGTCTAGAAGGCAGATACCACATGAAGGTGGCCTTCTAGTTCAGGAGGCTGTTGAGCTAATTGAGGCCCCGATTGAGGCCCCAATAGCTCCAGTACTCCCCCAGCCAAGACGGCCTTCACCACCTTTACAGCCGCGCACGAGGGCTTTACCGAAGTGCAGTACCTGTGGAAATGAAGGACATAAGAGAAATGCATGTCCAGATAGACCTAAATAGTTTTTTTTGTTAATTAATTGGCGTTTTAGTTGGAATGAATGCATTTAAATACCATATAAGGGGGGCGGGTGCGTCACTCGCTTGTGTGCGTCACTCGCTTGTGAAATACGTTATATACATACCTTAGGAATCAGGCATGATAAACGGCCATAGTCACAACTCCTCTCATATTTCCATAATCAATTCTAGATCAATTGAAAACATTCAAGGCCTAGCCTCCTATATAGCATAATGATAACCCAATAAATTGCTATAGTAGACAAATATACACCCTCTGATTGGCCCTCGGCGTCTCGGCCTCCGACTCCGCGATTCTTCGCGGTTTTCAATAAATCATGCCATTTATTTGTATTCCTCCCACCTAGGATATTCGCAGGAACCACTATCATCATGGCTTCCCTGGGGAGCTCAGTATCCTGGGCCCGGGGCTTCGCACCCCGGTTATTCAAGGATTTCTCCACCTGCCGTCAATGCCTACGGACTCAGAACTATGCGACCAAATCCGCCTTTCGCAGACAGTTTGCCGGCCTGTCGTTCACTCAGTCAGGCCAGAGAGCCAATCCTACAATCCTGAACTCGAAGACCAGACAAATTTTCTCGCAAAATCTGAAGAGATCGGTTTCATCGTCTACTGTTGCCAACGCTGCAGAGGAAGGAGCGACAAAAGCTAAGTCGAGCTTTCCACAGGTTAGCGATAAATCGGTTGCATACTGGTTGCTGGGTAGTGCAGTCAGTGTATTTGGCATTGTGGTTTTTGGTGGCTTGACTCGATTGACAGAATCAGGGTGCGTTTTGCATAAAGACTGTTCTGGATATTGGCACGAACATGGCTAATCGAGTCGTTGCTACAGGTTGAGCATCACAGAATGGCGTCCTGTTACCGGCTCTCTCCCTCCCATGAACGACGAAGACTGGGAATCCGAGTTCTCGAAATACCGCGAATCCCCCGAATTCAAGCTCCTGAACCCGCACATGACCCTCTCCGAATTCAAGTCGATCTACTACATGGAATGGATCCACCGCGTCTGGGGCCGCTTCGTCGGTCTATCGTTTATCTTCCCCGCTATCTACTTCGTCGCCAGAAAGAAAGTCAGCAAGCCCATGGCTCTGCGTCTTGCTGGAATCACCGGTTTGATTGGATTCCAAGGTTTCATTGGCTGGTGGATGGTCAAGTCGGGCTTGAAGGATGATCTGTTTGCTCCCGGTAGTCACCCTCGTGTGAGCCAGTACCGTCTAACGGCACACTTGGGTGCTGCCTTTGTCTGCTATGTTACTATGCTTTGGAATGGTCTTGCGATTCTGCGATCTCGTCGACTCATGGCGGATCCAGAGGCTGGAATTAAAACGCTCGACGCACTCCGTGACCCGCGGCTTAAGCTGTTCCGTCGCTCGGTTGCCGGCCTGGCTCTTCTGGTCTTCACCACGGTTATCTCTGGTGCACTCGTTGCTGGTCTCGACGCTGGTCTCATCTACAACGAATTCCCGTACATGGGCAATGGCTTCGCTCCCCCCAAGTCCGAGCTGTTCGATGAACGATACTCCCGCCACGAAGACAAATCCGACCTCTGGTGGAGAAACATGCTCGAGAACCCCACACTCGTCCAGCTCGACCACCGCATTTTGGCAACCACTACCTTCACCACCATCATGGCCCTGTGGGCATACTCGCGCAAATCACCCACGATGAAGAAACTCCTCCCACCAGCCGCAAGAAAGGGAGTCCACGGCGTCGTCGCGTTTGCATTCATGCAGGTTGGTCTCGGTATTTCGACTTTGCTCTACCTGGTCCCTATTCCTCTCGCGTCGGCACACCAGGCCGGTAGCTTGTTCCTCTTGACTTGGGTTATGGTGCTGGGAAGCCGGGTCTGGCACCCGTCGAGAACTGCGAAGTTGTTGCAGATGGTTGTCAAAGCTCGTGGTCAGCAGGTTTCGCAGGCGGCTGCCCATGCGGCTAAGAAGTTATAGTTAGCTATCCGTCCGGCTCGTTCTCATTATATATCACGAAAAGATATGGATGAGTATATGTCTGTATATTAACTAGTATCTCTCTTCTCCCTTGTAAAATATGATTCCTTTCAAACTTGTTATTTCTTTACTCTATTTACAGCCATAAAACATTGTGACTCTGAGACAATCTATCCAAAACATCCAGGAACTTCCAAGACACCATATTCCAGCAAAGGAAAACACCTACCCATCCTTATCATAAAAAACAATCAAAACAACCCCACCCTCCCCCCATCAACCCGCCAAACCCCCTCCCTTTTCCTAAACTCCTCTACAGCCCTAGCCGCCAGATCCTGCGCATATCCATGAAGATCGCCCAGTCCATACGCCTGATAGTACCACCTCCTCGCCGGATCCTTCTCTCGCTCCTGCATCCACACCCCGTGCGCCTCGAGGCTGAAGGCGTACAAGTTCCTGGCGCCTGCTAGGTCCCTGTCCATCTCAGCTTCGGCCTCGTCGACGTCGGTTGTAGTGGAGGGAGTGAAGGCGTCGTCGTCGAGAAGAGAAGCAATGACAGACTGACGACCGCTAGAGTTAGTGGATGCGAAAGGAGGGGGAGAGACGGTGGCGTCGAGGCTGGGACTGATGCTGGGACTGGGAGTGCGAGCCCTACAAGCACCCTGTCCCTGGCCTCTCTGGGTCTGGGTCTGGGTCTGGGATTGGGTGCGAGATGTCTGCGCTTGCTCCCGTCCGCGTCTCACCGGGCCCTTCTGGCTTTTGGTGACCCTTTTGCTACCATTTCCCTTCTTCCTTTTGCCCTTCGGCAGATTATTCTCGACAAGTTCGCTCTGGTCGATTGGGCCGGTATGTACACGGCTCCCAGCATTGTGCGTCCTGGTACAGCCGTTCTTGATCGTGCAGGCATGACAGGATTGCCAGCCGCATGATGAACACCGGGACATGCCCGAGTCGTTTCTGGCGTTGCACAGGTCGCACTTTGCGGTATGTGCCGTGACCAGTTCGAATTGAATGCGCTTTAGGGACGGCTTGGACTGGACGGCTGTGATTGTAGCCGCAGCAGCAGAAGTCGCAGGAGGAGCGGCAGTAGAAGGAAAGCGAGAAACAGGGTTTTTGGTCATGATGGCTTGCTGATGCTCGGGATTCCTCAGTGGGAAAGACCCACTGCAATTTGAGTATTCAATGGGAGAAACTTCGTTATCGTGTTCTCCCTTGTCCGTACAACAAAACGGTCTATCAGATGAGCTCTTAGTTGTTCGTAGCGTCAGCTATTCCATCTGATCGTCAGCATGGCCACAACAGCCTCATCAATATCAACGGGAAGAGTACTAACATTCTCAAGCAACTGAGGCACTGGATACAAAGAATAACGAGAACAAGGAGAAGCAGGGGCAGGCAAGAAACGAAAATCCCCAAAGCTGTTCCCCTGATGACTATTTGTTTGATTCGCCATCGTGGACCAGATAGTACTCACTACCGTCGATTGGGATGCTGATTAGTCCGGTCTCGAGAGGTAGGGTACCGGAGCTATCGCTGTTAGGGTGGTGTATGGAGGTAAATCCGTGAGATGCAACGGTAGTAGATAGCAAGAGAGAGAGAGAGAGAGAGAGAGAGAGGAGAGGAGAGAAAAGGTCATGTTTTATAGCTGGATGCTGAGGATTCAGCCAGTGGGAACAAAAGCATTCTGGAAGTTCCCTTCTCCATTGCGTTGGAATCTACGGAGTAAATAGACTTTGTTGTATATTATCTGAGTCAGTATACAAAGTACTTTGTGTTGCTTATTGTCTTTTTGTTTAGACAAGTGGTGAGAGACGTAGGCGAGACATGTCACTGAGGCATGGACATGAGGACAGTTCCCTTGATTGGATAAAGAAAGTATTGCACAATGGAATGAACCGTATTCTTTCTGTCTTATTGTTGGAAAATGATAACGGGCTGGATGTCTGAAGATTATTGAAGGGTATTCCAATTTCAAAAGGTAAGCTAAAGGTTTTGTATTCACCAAATGTATCTATTCATTGCCATCCTAACATAAACCCATAATAAACAGTCATCAAAAGCATTCAACATCCCTCGTCTAGTTTCGTAGAATCTATTTGTGGGCTATATCTTGTTAGTTCATAGAAATAATCAAAGCGTACGGTGAAACTTACCAATGCCCTCTTCCGGCTTGGGCTCAATACCAACAACCTCAGCAGCAGGCTTGGTGTCCTGGGCGGTCTTGTCCTCCTTCATGAAGGGGAAAGCAAGAACCTCCTTGATACTGTAGTTGTTGGTAAGGAACATGACCAACCGGTCAATACCCATACCCCATCCACCGGTCGGCGGCAGACCATACTCCAGAGAAGTACAGAAGTTCTCGTCGACGAGCTGGGCCTCCTCGTCACCCTGGTCCTTCTGGCGGGCCTGCTCTTCGAAGCGCAGACGCTGGTCGAAGGGGTCATTCAACTCGGTATAGGCGTTGACAATCTCCTTCTTGCAGACGAAGGCCTCAAAACGCTCGCACAGACCGGTGTGCTGGCGGTGGTACTTGGCTAGCGGCGACATCATCTGCGGGTGGCCGGTGATGAAGGTGGGATTGACGCAGGTCTCTTCGATGAACTCGCCGACGAGCTTGTCAAGCATACGGGCGTTGGTGAGGGGTGGCGAGCAGTCGACACCGGTCTTCTTCAGGACGCGCTTGAGGAACTCGTTGGTCTCAGTGGTGTGCAGCTGGTCGCCTGACGGGAACTTCTCGCCGGTGGCCTCTTCGAGGGCGGGGATCATCTCCACGCGCCTCCAGGGAGCCTTCCAGTTGACGTTGTAGGTCTCGCCGGTCTGGGTGTGGAAGGTGGTCTCGTAGCCGCCAGTGACGTGCTTGACGAGACCGGAAACGAGGTCTTCGGTGGTGTTCATGAGGTCGAAAGCATCAGCGTAGGCCTGGTAGAACTCGCAGGTGGTGAATTCGGGGTTGTGGGTAAGGTCAATGCCTTCGTTACGGAATTGGCGACCCATTTCGTAGACACGCTCAAGACCACCAACAATCAGCATCTTGAGGTACAGCTCAGGAGCAATACGCATGAAGAGATTCATGTCGAGGTCGTTGTGGTGAGTAACGAAGGGCTTGGCAGTCGCACCACCAGCAATCGCGTTCATCATAGGGGTTTCCACCTCAATGAAGTCGCGGGTGTCAAAGTAGTTGCGGATGTAGCTGACAATCTTGGACCGGGTAACGAAAACATTGCGCGAGCGGTCGTTCATGATCAAGTCGAGGTAACGCTGGCGGAAACGCTGTTCCTTGTCCTGCAGACCGTAATGCTCGGAAGGAATGGCGTGCAAGCAAGGCGACAGAAGGACGACCTCAGTCGCGAAAATCGAAAGCTCACCATCGGCTCTGTTCTTGGGGCTAGTCCGACCGGGGAATCCAACAATACCGACAATGTCACCTCTCCGAAGGTGCTCGTGCTGCTGCTCAAACGGCACATCGCCAGTGGCGTGCTGACCCTGGCACACGACTTGCACCTTAACACCCTCAGCGCGAATGTCGTAGAAGTTCAGCTTGGCGCCCGAGCTGCGCTTGGTGTAGATACGACCGGCGATGCGAACGGTGGTCTCGGGCTTCTGGTCGCCCTTCTCGAGACCTTCGTAGTCCTTGAGGAACTGGCGCAGGTCATCGGTAACGTTGAACTTGTGAGGGTAGGGATCGGGGTGCTTGGTTTCGCGGAGCTTGTTGATTCTCTTGCTACGGATTTCAAAGTATTGCTATAGCGAAAACATCTTTTTTTAGCAAAAGTTCAGGGGGAAACCGTCCCGCCACACAAAACAAAAACACTCACGTTAGGAGTCAAGTTAGCCTCCTCCTCCTCAGCGGAGGCCTTCTTCTGAGTCTTAGGGGGAGCAGCAGCCTCCTTCTCCTTCTTCTTGGCCTCCTTCTCGCGCAGCTTCTGGCGCTTCTTCAGCTCGGTCTTGGAGACCTTCTCGCCAGTGACCTCGTCGAGCAAGAGGTTGGCCATGGAGGCCTCGGCGTCCTTAACTCCGTTGTCCGTCATGATTAATTAGGATGTGTTTCGCGAAACAAAAGAGGGAAACGGAAAATTGAGACGGAGGAGGGGTTTTGGTGGGAGGGACGATGGCAGGTTGATTTTTGGGTCTGAGTCAGGATCCGCCGCTACCATTGGTCGGTGGAATTTTTCTGGGATTTACTATGGTACGCTGGCTATGGTTATGGCTGCAGTTATACTACGGAACTGATACCAGGCATCTTTACTTGCTTTTTGGTTTTTGAAGCTATGCGTAGCCTAATTGGGTTCTCTCTGTTGTCCTCGACATGCAATTGCTGCCAATATTTACAGATTGGGTACTGGGGCTTAGGGCATAGGGCAGCTAGGTGGGGTTTGACCCCGCCTTGCCGCTTTCGGTCTATGCGGAAGTAGAGAAGTAGATTATGTTGGATATTATAATACAATCAAGCTGCACCAGTAGATTTCAATTGATAACAAGGTTCCCAATTTGATAGTAGCATAGCCATAGCAATTCCCATCCAAGACGAAGCTTCCACGCTAAAGGCGAGCGACTGTCTCCCACCGTATCAGATCTCTCCAACTTAAACATGCCATCGAATGAAACCCAAATGTCGTAAAGCATCACACCAAATCAGACATTCCTATCCAGTAGCAGCAGGAGTGATAGAGAGACCGGGCCAATCTTCAGTCTTGATACGAGTCGGAAACGTCGTCTCGGTCTCCTGCATTGGCTCCACTTCCTTTTTAGCGGTCGATAACCATCCCTGCGCCTTCGAGATTTTATCCTTCTCTCTGAGAAGATACTGACGACGGCGCTGACGTTCGGGATCTTCAGCCATGAGCTCCATACAGCGGTCGACGGCTGTAAGACATGTTAGCGTTTATTGCCAAATCGAGGACTCCAAGCCATCAATATCACCATTTTCATCATAAATTCGAAGCTCTTGTTCGATAACGTCAATCAGTTCTTCGCGGCATTTGAAGAAGAGCTTGGTGTAAACGCTCTGGCAGATCGAATCTACGAAACGAGAGCTTGCAACTTCGTAGTATCCGCGAGTAGTCTAGGATTGTCAGTTTTGTGTACAGTCGAAGCACAAAAAAAAAAAAAAAAGGCACGAACTTACCGCCATCATTTTAAGCTCCTGCGTGAACGTGTCGACGCCCAACTCGGCCTCCGTGAGCTTTCTGATCTCAGCATCCCGTCGCGGGTCCTCCCGAGAAAGTCTATCCTGCATGTCCAGGTATTTGTGGGCGCGTTCCAGGTGACGTCGAGAACTAAGGTATGAGTATGCACTCATCCTCGCATGTTCGAGTGCAAATTGGGACATGCTAAAGGGTTTATGCTTTTCGATGT
This sequence comes from Aspergillus pseudoglaucus, assembly GCA_039880875.1. Classification (NCBI taxonomy): domain Eukaryota; kingdom Fungi; phylum Ascomycota; class Eurotiomycetes; order Eurotiales; family Aspergillaceae; genus Aspergillus; species Aspergillus pseudoglaucus. The sequence goes on along the minus strand of JBDODC010000030.1, from coordinate 180,676 downwards.
TAAAGTTCTCAAAGGCACGCTGGTAATGCTCCTGCTTCAACGTGTACAGGTAACCGTCAATGATGCGTGTAAGTTCACGGAAGAGGCTCGTGCGATGATATTGGGAGAACACATTTTCAAGCTGTTGAATCAACATGTCTTTAACAAGACGATGAGTGGCGTTGAGAAACACAGTCATAGGTTTGTGCCAATGTTCCACACTCAACTGGTTCATAATTTCGATGGCTTTAGGATCGGTTTGATCCGGGATTCCAGCACGATACGAATCTTCGTTGATCTCCCTAATCTCTTCCCAGGTGAACATCCTAGCCGGACGGTCAAAGGCATCAAAATGGGGTGTAGAATACCCCGTGAATTTACGTGCGGGAATCTCGTTTGGGGTTTGCGAGCCGGCCTTTTGGGCACCCGAGGCGTCACGCTTCACTGATCGTTGAACAGTAGTCATCTCACAATCTGAATTGTCTCCCTCAAGATTCATTGCCATAACCGTGGAATCAAACGGAGATAGGAGCTGGACTGTCGGCCGGGTCTTCACCAACGCTCTCTTGAAGTCCATTGCTATATGAAGCCAAATCTTTGGGAGAGGATACTGACTAGAGCCTCCCTCAATATGCGCCCGAATCTGCTCCTTGAGGTTGTTGAGTTTTCCGCACAGGATGTATGGCACATTCGTCGATGGTGGGCTGGGAAGCTCCTGCAGTTCAGTTTCAATGCGACTGGCCTTTTCGTCAATTTGCTCAATAATTCGAGGAAGGCACCCTTGGATCTGATCCAGAAGAAGGTTAGAGAGAGAAGCTTGGAGACGTCTGGTACTGAATCTATCGCGATACGCCGACAATTCAGTACTCCAAGGACTCGAATTGAAAAACTCAGCTTCCTCCACGCGCGCAACAGCATGCTCGATGGAAGGGTCTTTGTTGTTGCGGACGACGAAGTATCCATGTCCGAGTGAAAATTTGTCGCCCTCAAGGATCTCCATCCATTGAGTATATTCGCCTAGTTGAATCCTGTCTGGTTTCGTCAAGACGCCCAGTGTTCTTGACTTCGCGCCACGGACATCCCTAATGATGCGAGCGGCACTCGAGTTCGTGGCATCGTCCGTCATGGGCAATGCCAGGAGGACAATGCAATTTTCTTGCGAGATATACTCTTTGACTAGATTCTCAACGAGAGCAACCAAATATCTTTCCTCGTCAAATTCTGCCTGACTAATGACACCCGGGAGATCATAGAAAGAAAGGTTGGGAAAGTCCGGAGCAGAGATGTCCAAACGGACGACATTGGGAGAGAACTTCACCTGGTAGTGCGATCCATCGGTACCTGCATTCTGCCCCGGTATATAGTCTGCCGATGGTCTGCCAGGATTGAGGATTGCAAGCTGCGCCCATTTCACTGCTTCTTGAACGCCTCCCTTGTCAGAGAGTGTGAGGAAAAGTTCATCTTCCCGATCCTGCTCAATCCAGGGACCGAGCTGAAACTTTTTCGAGATTCTAACCTTCCGACTGCAATCGAACATGTATTTTCGCGAGATATATACCTTGCAGGCCCACGGTTGGACGGGTTCGGAGTGCGACAGGTTGATTTCCATCGGGCATCTGGTACAAGTGCCGGCGCTGCGAGGGACTTTGATTTCGCTCATCCCCTCTATCAGCGAGCTCTTGCCGGTGCTTTGGTCTCCAACGACACAGATTTTTGGGAGCGCAATCTTGTTGTCCTCTATTCCCAGGTGACGAAGTTCTTGGATCTTTTTAACCAGATTTCTCATATCCTGGGATATGAGGTTGATCGAATCCTCAGCGGCGAGTAGACTTGAGGGGCTGGAGCGTTGCATCGTGGCTGTTTAAGGTGAGTTTTCTGTTTGATTCCAAGCGAGAAGAATTAATCTTACCAGTCGAAGCGAGACTGTCTTTTTCTTTGGGTACGTGTTTCGTCTCCGGGGTAAAAAGCCTCATGATAATCAAGTATCCAACACAAGTTCTCGATACAAGCTGGCAGACCAGATAACTCAGGGCGCTGGGGAGGGAATGGAAAGCACTGAGAGTATCAAGGATGAAGATGGGTAACACATCGAGAGAAGAAGAGTTAAACAGAAAAAGGTGAAGGTAGAAGAGAGCGCGTGCTCCTTTAAATGAAAGAAGAGGTTGGCCCTGCGGTTCAAGCTCCCAGTGAATGGCAAACATCAGCCAGCAACACATAATTTTCGTTTCCATAGGAGCAGTCGACAAAGACAAGCAGTCTTTGTTAGCAATTCCGCTAAACCATTGCTATGGCATATCGCTTGGGTACGCCTGCACCGTTTGCATCCAGCGTTCACTTGCTGTAAACCTGGTATAGCGCGATGCTAACATCAATCATAGTCATTCTTAGTATATCTTTGAGTATCGATTGATACTCCCTCTATATATAATGAGTCACTGTCTGTAGGAACAACTGAATCGAGCCAACCTGAACACCAAATACCCTCCTCTCCTTGACCCAGCGCCATGATGCCTTACTCTGAATGTCTTTAGCGACATCTTATGATAACCAGTTCTCCAGAATAAAGATGACGATAAAATTGACGGCAAGTGGCACCCAGACTCAACGGTTCACCAACGGGGGCCCCTTCTGTTGTTGGCGGTGGGCCTGGAATTCGGTGATCCGCTTTCGGGTCTCTCCAGCAACTTGGTCAACTTCTCCTGTTCAACCAGTTGAGCTGTATAGGGGTGCCAGTATTCCTAGCAGTATCTTTATACCAATTCACTTTTGTTTTATATTCCCTTTAATAAAGATAGATTTTATCCTCCAGCCTTCTCCATGCTTCAAGTTCCAGTTCGCGAACAAACCAACCTGGCCTCGACCAAGGCCGTGATCTTGGTATGGATCAATGCGGACACATGCTGTTCTTATTGTTGCTTGGGCCAATGCTGACAATATACTCATGAATAGGTCGGGGGTCCATCCAGAGGAACTCGGTTTAGGCCATTGTCTCTCGACGTGCCTAAGGTTGGTGATAGTCATGCCCCTCCCCCTCTGTTTTGAATTGCATTGCATCTCCGTGGCGCATACCAATTTCTAACGCACATTTTTGTCGAATCGCACGCTGACAAAATGTCATATACTAGCCCCTATTCGAAGTCGCCGGTCATCCCATCCTCCGTCACTGCCTCCAAGCCGTCGCTAAGATCCCCGAAATTCGCGAAGTGATCCTGGTCGGATATTACGACGAATCGGTCTTCCGAGAATTCATCAAAGACTCTGCCAAGGACTACCCCCAGCTTCGCCTCCAATACCTACGTGAATACACGGCCCTGGGGACCGCCGGAGGTCTCTACCATTTCCGCGATGCTATCCTGAAGGGGAGGCCGGAGCGCATCATTGTGCTGAATGCGGATGTCTGCTGCTCATTCCCGCTGGGTGAGATGCTGAAGTTGTTCGAAGAGAAGGACGCAGAGGCGGTTATTCTGGGAACCAGAGTCAACAACGATGCGGCTACCAACTTCGGTTGTATAGTGTCGGACTCGCACACCAAGCGTGTGCTGCACTACGTCGAGAAGCCCGAAGGCCACATCTCCAACCTCATCAATTGCGGTGTCTACCTGTTCTCGACCGAGTGTATCTTTCCTGCGATCCGTAGCGCCATCAAGCGCCGCACCACCCGTCCCCGCCTGGTCTCGTACCCTTCGTCTGAGCACCTTGACGCATCGTTCATCGCGGCCAACGCCGAAGAAGACTCGGAGAAGAGCGAGGTCATCCGTCTCGAGCAGGATATTCTCTCAGACCTGGCCGACAGCAACCGATTCTTCGTCCACGAGACCAAGGACTTCTGGCGACAGATCAAGACGGCCGGTTCCGCCGTCCCGGCTAACGCACTCTACCTGCAAAAGGCGTTCCAGGCACAATCCGAAGAACTTACTGCTCCCTCCGCGACCATCGTCCCGCCAGTCTTCATCCACCCCACCGCAACCGTCGACCCGACTGCGAAGTTGGGTCCCAATGTCTCTATTGGGCCCCGTGTAATTGTTGGGGCCGGTGCCCGTGTCAAGGACTCGATTGTGCTGGAAGATGCCGAGATCAAGCACGATGCATGTGTTATGCACTCGATTATCGGATGGAGTAGCCGGGTGGGCGCCTGGGCTCGTGTTGAGGGGACTCCGATCCCGATGGGTAGCCACTCGACTAGCATTGTGAAGCATGGAATCAAGGTGCAGAGCATTACGATTTTGGGTAAGGAGTGTGCAGTTGGCGATGAGGTGCGGGTACAAAATTGTGTGTGTCTGCCATTCAAGGAGCTCAAGAGGGTATGTTTACTTCATGTTCATTTTGCATCGATCCAGCCGCTAACTTTACCAGGACGTTGCCAACGAGGTTATTATGTAGTCCTTTATCCTGTTATTCTTCGTTGTCTACCTAATTTTCTACCTACACCATTGTTTGCAGATGACTTTCGCTCAATTCAAGATGACATTCCAGCGCTCGCTTTGCTGCTTTATTCAACACGTGAAACGATGATGTATTCAAATGACCAAGATTGAAGAGATGAGACCAAATACCAACGCCATACCCAATTTCTCCCAATAAGTAAAATAAAAATATGTGCAAGGTCGTAACTCATCATAGATCGGTGAAGATGAGCAGGTATTAGAGATCAAATGCGCATAATCACTTCAGCCGAAGAGACCTCTCACCTATACGCACCAGGATCATAACTCGTCTGCTCCGGTGGGTGCGCATACCCCGAGCCAACAGCACTAAACCTCACCCTGGGCGCCCCCCAAACACCCCTCGCCGGCGCGTTGTCTGAATAATCCTGCGCCTCCCCAGCATGATACTGCTCCAAATGCCCATTCCTTGACACGTTCGACCCAGTCCCCGAGTATGCCACGCTATCAGCCCTCCCAGGACCAGGGCCAGGACCAAGCCCACCACCAAGGCCTCCTGCCGCGCGGGGATCAGGAACATCATGATAATACCTCGCCCCAGCAGTCGGATCATCCGCCGCCATCAGACTCCCACTACTCCTATCCTCCAGCTTCACATCCCCACCAGCCATCATTGGGTTACTAGCCATGGGATCGTAACTCCCTAGTCTAGTCTGGCGCTTGCGCACGATGATGTCGAGAGTGATGGCTGCGATTAGCGAGGCGACCGCCACGACGGTGAACGAGAAGAACGCCTTGTAGATGCGGCACACTGTTATTCCCGTGGAATTACCCCAGTATGTCTCTGTGCAGGTGGTCAGGATGGTGTGGGACATGCTCCAGCAGAGGACTCCCAGGGCAGCCAGCCAGATGAGGAGCAGGATTGTATTGGATGTTAGGTTTAGGCGCGGGGAGAGGCCGCAGCAGCAGTGGACGAGTGTTGTCAGGGTGAAGTTTATAAGGGAGAGGACGACGGCGACAATGAGCTTTTTCTTGTTAGCTTGGATCAGTAATGTTGTTAGGGGGGAGGGTGTGAGCTTACGACTAGGTACGCCCATGGTAGTCTGTAGTTCTGTTGGTGTAGATGGTAAATAAAGAGAGCGAGGATGATTCCGACAATGATAGTGGAGAGAAGGGCGAAGATGCGAATGATATGAAATGGGATGGCGGGATACAGCGAGGGTTTGACAGATGACTTTTTGGAACGCATTTTGGCGGTGATTGTGTATGTCCTCTGGTTGTTTGAAAGAGGATAGAAGAGGAAGAGAAAGGATGAGAGAAAAGAGAGACACAAAGAATGTTAATGTTTGGAGATTGTCGCAACAGTCGATCACCGGCGCGGCTCCACGGGTGTTGCTAAAGAAAGCACGCCTAGGAACGGGGGTTTTGTTGCACTATGTATGTACACAGGATGCCATTAATTAGGTAGTATGTTGTTGTCTCATTTGAGGGGAATTGGCCCTCATAATATGCCAGCCTTGTCATGGCAGATTCATTCCGTGTAAATACATGATGGTGGCGGTGTTGGCCTGGGGATCGGCCTCGACCACGCGGCGTCTATATTTATCCCACCCACTATGGAGTTCTGTTAGAAACACTTTAGGTGTGTTTCTGGAACGGTGGATTCATTTAGTGACAGCCGGATCACACACGGTACTTGTGCATAGTATTCGAGTTAAAATATCCTTAAAGTAGAATTAATTTCTGAAGAAGTATACCAGTTTCTACTCTGTAAACAAGTGACAGAAACTGAGCAGTACCGATGGGGATATATATGCAGATGTCAGCCACGGGATTTTTCAACCAACAGGAGACGAAAAGACCCCAAGACTAAATAGTTTTATTATGTGTTCTTTCGTGTTTGAGCCAACCCAATTGTACATTGCGTATTGCAGCTGTCAACGTTGTAAGGTCACGTGTCACCAATACAACATCGGGCTTTCAAAGTCTGTACGCCGACAACTGCCAGCCATAGAATTTGTCGCTTCTGTTTTTGGAATATTGAAGAGGAAGATACAATATACCGATAATGCTCGATCGATAGCATTGAAGGATCATTCTCACTCTGAAACCAACTCTCGTGCGGAATAAGCCATGGGCCTCCTGAGGACGGTGGCCCTGGGGATCTTGGGGATCTCGGGTCTGACATTTGTGGCTCTGTTTGGGAGACTGCCGGTTTTTAGGTACTATGGAAACCTCGAGAATTTAGTCTAACGAGTCTAACTGATCTGCAGGAAAACACCCATCAATTTCCTCTACAAGGTCGTTTGGAAATATATCCCGAATGGCATATCCTATTTGGACAATCGTCTGTTGGGTGGATGTCTTACATTCTGCTGTAACCGAACCGGCAAATACGTATGGAACGAGAACCATCCGTTAGTTTTAGTCAGTATACAACGCGCCGAGTGACTCTCCCCATGCTAACGTACGTAGATTTTCTTCGTGTCCCTACTTGTTGCCGGAGAATACCTATTTATTCCAACCGCGTGGCCTCGGATATCCATCATCCATAAAGTCTGCGCACTACTGGTTGCGGTTCTCCCGTATTTCCTCTTATATGCCTGCGTCGTCTCTTCATCCTACATCACCCCGGAAAACCATGCGCAAGAAATGACCCGTTATCCCTATGACGGGGTCATCTTCCACCCGGGACGCCATTGCTCGACATGCAAATTCATTAAGCCAGCACGGAGCAAGCATTGCAGTTTCTGCAAGGCGTGTGTCGCTCGACAAGACCACCATTGTGTATGGCTGATAAACTGCGTAGGCGCGAACAACTACCACTACTTTCTGTTGTTATTGTTGTCGTTGTCAGTTCTGCTGATATACGGCTCGCTCCTGGGCCACTCGCTTCTGTCTCAGACTATGGAGGTGCTATTCTTCCCTGAGTCGGGACATCAGCTGGCGAGGAAAAGCTGGACGATGTGGTTCAATGTTTGGTCGTTGGTTATTGCGGCCGAAATCCGCATCGGAACAGTCACTTTACTGGCATTCATGACAGCCCCGCTGGCGATGGCTTTTCTTGTATATCATACCTACCTCATCTGGGCTGGAATGACGACCAATGAAAGCGCGAAATGGTCTGAATGGAAAGATGAAGTGGCGGATGGCTGTGCTTTCAAGTCTACAAAGGAGGAAATTTACGGAAACTCGCCGGTTCCGGGTGGGAGCCAGAATCCTCAGTCGACATGGCCAGTGATCAGTAATCAGATTCTCCTCCTAACAGACGGGGAGCCGCCAGCTGAAGGATACAAGATTTCGTCAAGGTCCAACGATATCATCCAACCAGATGATCTCGATGCGCCTTATGATCCAAGATGGGCGCGAGTGCGCAGTATGCAAGAGGTTGATAACATTTACGACTTGGGATTCTGGGATAATCTGCGGGAAGCTTTCAGGCTACCTGTCAACAAGAAGGTGCAATAGAACTGCTTGGATACGTTTACTAGCTAATTTACTATTTTAAAATGCTTAAAGCCTCAATTAGTTTATCAATCCAAAAAGAGTAATCGGCGGGACACATCGGAGATCGAGTAAATCCGAGTATCTTTCTTTGCTCCGCATTGATAATTATTTTAACCCCAACCGCCACTTGCAATCAATAATAAAGAACGAATTTGTCCGGCGCTTAGCTTCAACCAGCAGTCAATATGACTGATCGCGCGGGGCCAGATACGAAACCAAAATGCACACCAGCCGAACTAATGCTGAAGGTCATCTTGACGGGGACCTTGAGCCACTATGAAACCCGCGGCATGGTTGATGACAAGAGGTTGGAGCATATGCTCTCTGCTGGAAAGCAAATTTTGTACAAGACGCACCAGGAGAGCGATGTCAGGTACGTGTTCTTTTGTTTTCTATCTTGCCATCCGATAAGAACCGTATGCTGATTTGTTGCTTTTTGCTAGACACAATTTGGGCTTGTCGCCAGACATCTGGCAAGGCTTCACAGACGTACTTACAAAGGCGATCCCCGTCCTCGAGGCACAATCCTTTGCATGGAAGAGCCCCCCGTCCGTTAACTATGACCATTCGTCCTCCAACCTCATCGCATTCAACTACTTCTCGCTGGTCAAGGACATCGAACGTTTAAATGACCTCTGCACGATTGCCCGCAACCTCCTCGCCACGACAAAGAAAGCGCAAAACATGGCAGCCGAAAAGGGATTCGATCAACGGATAATAGCGCTGGTGGACACGTGCGTGAGGGTTACGGCGCGGGGCTTCGACGGGGAAACCAACGCGAGGAACGAGGAGCGATGGCAGAAAGTGGTAAACCTTTACAAGCGCTTGTTGATTACATGCTTGCAGTTCTTGCACAACTTCATCATGCACAATGAGCAGCGGAAGATGGTGCTTTGGTTGGACTTGTTTGGGTATCATTCTACCGGGGATACGAACATTATTCAGCCCAAGGAACCGTTAGATCAGACGATTAGCAAGCCAGAGGGTGTCGCGCCGGTTGTTAAGACTGGGGAGAGGATCGTTAATCCTCCGATCCGAGCTTTATATGATCAGACTGCGGAGGATCTGTTGTTGGAGACTATTTCCAATTTCCCGAGAGAGCCTGCGACGATCAAGGAGGAAGCGGCTATGCTCCTTCTCGCCAATATCAAGGACCATATGGAGAAGCTTCTGGGACGGGACTTGACGGCAATCCAGGAAATGGGTAAAGATCCGGAACAGGTCAAGGAGATTCGGGCAGTTCTCACTGCCATACTCGGTGCGAAGGTCGACGGATGGTCGGATCTGCAGGATAGGGCCAGAGATCTTCCTCCAGCCCTTCCGGAGGACGAACCACCGCGCAAAAAGTCCATTCTTACCATCGACCGCAGTCCCACAGCAGGATTCCCTCGGATCTGTTGGGCCGATCTCCCTGACCTTGCCGAATTCAGCGCCGTTGCTTCAGGGGATGCCGTTGTGGCGGAGGAAGATACCGGCATGCCGCGTTCCGCACAGTCTGCCGCAGAGACATTACAAGAAGCCAAAGATGAACTTATGGCCCGGCTGCAAGAAACTTCACAAATGGGCGACGATGGTGGCCAAGAGTATGACCATCCTGATGGTGGGACGGTTGCCGATGATGATTCGCGCAGTTTGGAGGCTGTCGCAGACGGAAGCATGGAAGAGGAAGAGGAAGAGGATGATGAGGATGATGATGACTACAGAGGCCGCCCGGGCGATCAACAACGGGGTCTGTTGACTGACATTCCGCTTGTGCTTGGTCCTGCAGAAATTGAAGCTCTTCCGATGATTGTCCAGGCCGGTATTGTCGACAGCTTTGGTCTCAAAGGTGGCGAGCGGGTTGGCTCGAGGAACATGCAGGCTCTTCGGTGTCATATACTACTTACTCAGGAGACCGGCCGCAACTTGCTTCGCGAGCTGCTGATCTTCATTGCCGCCTGGGATCTCCCTGACGACGAGCTGTACTTCAAGATGATGGTGCAGATCATGGACGCGGTGCTCAAGAATGGTCTGATGTCTCACGCTTATTCCGACTTTGGACAACCGAAGGATATCATTTCGCCAGCGCAAGCCGTCGTGGTCAAGATCTTAACCCACATCTTCCGATCCAAGTACTCTCCTGCATCCGTGACAGGAACGCAACCCAATCCCTCAAAGAACCCCGCACCCCTTTCCCGAGTCGACGTCCTCACTGTGCGCTACATATTCACCATTTTCCGCGGTAACATCATCCCCGAAACCTGTGCTCTGATCTACCTCCAAGGCCAGATCCGCGCCGGACGCGCACTGCCAGAGGACTTCCCACTGAACCTGTGGGATATGGAACGGGTCTACGAAGGAGTCTACCAATTCCTCGAATTCTTCGCCGTCCTCACCGAAAATAATGACTGGAAGAACCTTCTCGTTAAGTGGGAGATCGTCTACGACCTTGTCACCTTGATCAAGGAACTCGAAGTCAGCATCCCCAAGGGCCAGCTAAGCTCTTTGCCCATGGGTATTCCCCCACGCCACACTAGCCCTCCCAAGGATGGCCCGCAGCCAGGTACAAGTGGCGTTCCAGTAGCCGTCGAACGACCCTACGACCCCAGCGACCCCGACCCCGCAGATATCGGCCCAGGCTCGGGAGCCGAGTCGCCACCGATCACAGAGGATCCGTCCGAGTTCGAATGGAGAAACCTCAAGAAGCTGGTCGTACTCGTGCTCTCATCACTCGTGTGGAAGTGCCCCGAAGTACAAGATCAGATCCGACGATATGGCGGTCTCGAGACTATTCTCTCGTGCACGAACTTCGATGCGCATAATCCTTACATCAAGGAACATGCCGTCATGTGTCTGAAGTTCTTGTTAGAGGGTAACCGAGAGAACCAGAAGATGGTAGAGGATCTTGAAGCGAGGGAGGTTGTCAAGGATGATGGAGGTCTGTTGGAACGCAGTGGATTCGAGGCTGTGATTGATAAGACGGGCAAATTGGCTATTCAGCCCAAGTCGGATACGGATGGGGTTACCAGGATAAGCATGTGATGGATGCCATGTACGAATAGATAATCTTGTATAGAGTTTTTATTATGTTTTGCATTACATTGGATTCCAAAATTATGCATATGCATTGCTGGTATCTCCGCTATACAGCCGACACTGACATCGTACGCATCAATCATCACCAAATCATTTCTCATAGTCACCGAAAACACCTCCCACCTCATCCCATTGAACTGAATTAACCATACATCCCGTCCCACTCCTCCTCCTCATCATCCGCCGGCTTCTGCTTCCTCGCCGCCTCCTTCTCTCTCTCTTGCTTCGCGAAATCCTTCCGGTCAAGAGGACATGTACCCCTCAACCTCAGCCACGGCCGCACACACTCGAGATCGAACAAATGGGTAGGGTGGCAGGGCAGCTGCACGACGAGCGGGTATTCGTCTTCTAGGAAGGAGTTGTTGCAGATCGGGCAGGTTTGGGATTCTTTAAGGGATTTGCGGGGGACGCGGTCGAGGACTACACAGCCCAACAAACACATTAGCAATGCGCTCAACTTTCGGAGGAATTAAGGGGAAGAAGAAAACGCACCATCACAAAACTCCTCACTAACACCCTCGACCTCCCTCGGAGGCGTATCTGCCTCACTCAACAACGACTGAATCATCGTCGTCAACAAATCCTCACCCCCCTGCCCACCTTCCTGAACTTCCGTTCCAACATCACCACCTTCCCGTCGCATAATCTCCAACGCCTCCGCAAGCGAGTAAAATGCCGCGCTTATGTCTCCGGGTACGGGAACGGCATGTTCTCTGTGTCGCGAGGCTTCAGGGTTAGAGATTTCGGAGAGCGTTGCGAAGAAGGTGGAGAGGTCGGGGCGGCGGCGGCGGTGGGTCGTGGAGGGGGTGGTGCTGGGATCTGTGGTGTTATGTTCGACTGTATTTTTTTTTGTTAGGATTGAGAGAGAGAGAGAGAGAGGGAGGGAGGGAAAGGTTCGGGATGAACGTGCCTTCGTAGGTGGACATTTTGGTGGTTGCGCTGCGTGGCGCGGGGTGGTGTCCGGTGTTGGGTTTTCGGAAGGTGGGATCTGTTGGGGCGGGTTTCTGTTTGTGTATAGAATAGAAATGGGAGAATAGTTTGAGGAATTCGGGACGAGTGAAGGAGCGGACAGGAAGATATTTATGTTGAGGTGAGGTCGAGGTAAAGTTGGTGATGCGAGCAATGGATGCGGAGGCAGCAAAAAGACGCGTTAGCTATCGATAAGGATCGTTACTAACAAACAGGGATCTAGTAGTTTCCGTGAAACTTTTATGGAAAGATTGATAATTGATAGGAATTCGTTACTACTTGGACCAGCGTTTTTAAGATATACGAGTATACTTTCCGCATATCAATTCTCAGTAGACCTCTTTATCGTGATGTTCTCCGTTCGGTGACGCCCATTCTTCAAGACACCGCGCCGACTTAACCTCAATTTTGCAACCAGCCATAGAACAGGCAGTCGAACAAAAACCACCCGCAGTGGGATTAACATAGAAGCGAAATCAATTTCATATACAGCAAACGGCAAAGGACACGCACCCACGTGACTGCAAACCAAGGAACTCCCTACGCGCAAGGCGCAAGAACAACGCGACAGCTCATTGAATTGAGAAAAGCAATACCCAATAGATTGAAATGAGTACGGAGGATGGCGCGGACAATTCCAACCAGGGTTCTGATACCCTCTTCCGGGGAAAGCAATTCTGGTTATCGCAGAATATCCCGCAGAGGAGTAGGTTCAAGGAACTCATTACGGTAGACCCCCTCCCTTCACATGCTTAGGGACAGTTACTGATACCGGGCAGGAACATGGCGGAACTGTGAGACTACAAGAAAAAGATGCGGACGTCAAGTTAGTTGATCATAAGAGGAAGAACCTCCCTCCTGATACGTCAGTCACCCCCATACACCCCCAAAGGTACACTGTATTAACAGCTACCAGCTACTCATACAAATACGTCGAAGACTCCATTCGCAACAAACGGTTAGCAAGACTAGAAGACTACTGTGCTGGCCCATCACCGCAACGTCCCGTGGGAGCAACCTATATCCCAAGCCGGGGTATAAAAGTTATCTATACCATGGAAGATGACCAGCTGCTTTGGGACTATGTCCAGCAATTCGAGGGGAAGACTGGGATTGCGATTAGTGGAAATAAGATTTATCAGGATTTGGCGGCTAAAGTGAGAAACCATACTCGTATAAGATGAATGTAGCTAATCTTGCTTGCGCAGAACCCTAGACATACTTGGCAGTCGTATCGTGATCGATACTTGAAGAGATTACGGGGGCGGCATCGACCCGGTGGTATGGCGGGGTCTGCAGCTCAGACATCAGACGCGGGACCTAGTTCGTCAGTCCCTCCTCGGGATCCGGAGCCTGCCAGCAGTCATCGACAGCCACCAGCTTCGACTACAAGTCGGGTTCCAATAATCCATGAGATCGAGATCGGCAGAACTTCTTCGAGAGCTCCTAGTATGACTGCAGAAGAACGACCCCGGCTGAGGACAGAACCAGTTGTGAACAACCCCGATGATCGAAAACGGAAGAGGTCATCTAATATTGAACCTACTGATCGTTCTCAATCCAGACAGCAAGAATCACCAGAGCAGAAGAGAAGAAGGGCCCCAGAACCCGCAGCACGAGAAACCCGAACACCACATAAAACCCACCAAGCTGAAACCACAGAGCACCATAATGACAAAGAACCAGAACAAGAACGACAGAACCAACCCGAACAACTCGAAAACGAAGTCGACAACCTATTCCTAGAACTCCCCTTCTTCCCCGCAACTCCAACCCCAGAACCCGAAGAGGAAAGAAGCTCACAGCCCGATATCGACGACTGGATCGATGATCATATACGCAGTGGCCGAGCACAGAACGACGCGCAGGTAATCGAAGCCTTACGCTGCACGAGCATGGATCCAGGCCTGGCGGACAAGATTATCGGTAACCTGGTCGCTGGAAAGGGGATACCAGATGATATGCCGGGGGTGTGGACATCGGAAGATGATAGGTGCTTGGAGGGTGCAAATGCCCGGGATATTGAACGCGTGCTGGAGAAACACGGGACGGACTATTTTAATGTCAGATGGGAGTATCTTGGCTTGGCAAGGGATGCAGGGCTTGAGAATCCGGATGATCAATGATCATGCTGTAATGAGTCCGAATCCAAAGTTTCATAAATAATTTGTATTGTACAGGAAACCACGGAAGCATCAAATAAAATCACACAGGGAGAATCGCAACCCCGAAAGAGAATAGTTAATAGGCACTTATACGCCCTAGCCTGCCCTAACCGCGCCTGCAAAAACCATGAATGTAAATAGACAAGGATATCGAATCTAGAAACCGGCAGTGCATAACAATAAATTACATCATTAGATCATTGTCAGGCAATTCTTATCGCCATTCGAGAACCTTTCGTTGATATCAAGTTTAACCCTCTTTAAAGACACTGCGACAGTTAGTTACCTGTTTTGCCAATCGTGAAAGAATTGAACTTACAGATGAGCCTCATAGAATTTGAGCATCTTGTTGCGCATTAGCATAGGCCCAAATACCAACAACTTGAGCGACTCACCTTCCTCGGGCATTTTTCGTAGCATGTTTCAAGAGACACTTTCGACTTCCTCCCATCTTTCCATTGTATGTACGCGTATAAAATGCTTGTTTCCGCTTCGCGCATGATGGTCTCAATGCTTTGCACATCATTCTCCCAGCTTTTGCGGTCGGGCGTCCAGTCGGTATAAACATCCCCATTCTCGTTCTCTGTCTCATCTCCTGCTGTTGACGTTGGTGTCCCGATAGTGTTGCCGTTAGTCGACTTCTTTTGTCTCTTAGGTGCTGCCTTCTCGGAAGTCTGCTTGGGCCGTCCAGCCGACTTGCGCTTCTTGGGAGCTGGCTTTTCCGGACGACCACCTTGAATTTTGTAGTACTCCTCCACCAGATCCCTCGCACCCTCCCTATCACACTGGTGAGTATGGCGGCTACACGCTCCGGGTTATGCTCGATCACGTACATCAAGTTTTCTTCGGGCTCCATCGTCTGATCTGCCGGGTCCTCATATCCCTTCCATTTCACTTGAAGCAGGAGTGTGCCCTGTCGCATTGTCAACGCATCGCACTTGGCTGTCGCAGGTGAGTTAGGATCGCGCGTACATCTTTGAGGAATTCATGGCCCATAATCTGCTCAACGATATATCTGCTCGAGTCAGCACGGCCCATCTGATATCCATTGCCGCAACTTACACGCCCTCTTCCTCTTCACCTTCTTCTCCTCCCGAGGCGGCATTATCTGCGTCTTTGGGTTCTTGTTGTTCCTCGTCCTTGTTCGCATAGGGGATAGAGCCTCCAGTAGACTCGCTGTCCGACATATCTTCCAACGGAGCTAAGATGCGCAAAAAGGTTAGCTTTGTCTCCAAGCTAGTTCGATCGAGGAACGACTCACGAGGCATGGTGCCGAATGGGGAGGTAAGGCCGAAAAGTCTGGAAAGCAGTGTCACGGTGATTGCGGGTTATGAAACTTCACAGAGAAATCATTGAATAACGATAACCGACAACTTAATTGAAAAAAGTACAGAGCGCAAAGTCGAGCTAGATAGATATGCTTGACTTGCGGATTCGCGTTGAGAGAGGAAGCGCTATACCGCCTTGGGAAAACAGCTCACTAGCCCGATTGGGACATCTCCAGAATTTCTAAAAAGGGCCTCCGAACGACTATCGGATCGTGGCCAGATTCAACTTCCCTCTTCCCGCTTCTCTCACTCTATCGAGGGCCTTTGTCTTGGTTATTGTTTAATTCTATTCTCTCAGTGATATTCTAACCTATCTCTTTTATTAAATCCGATTTCCTGCCACACGGCAGACCATATTAAAAAAAAAATGGCGATGCGTATGTCCCGGTGCCCCTCATTCTTGAATTTATGGACTAACTGTCAACTTTTCTCATTATAGAGCTTGATATGTCTCAAGGTCGATCCCCCGTCCTGCGAAGTGCTCCGACCGTATCGAATTAGCGACTGACAGTCATAACAGCGTCGGTGATGAAGGATGAGCAAGGCCGGCCTTTCATCGTTGTCCGGGAGTACGTTCTTCGAATCCCTTTCTCTGCGGTTAATGACTACATTTCGGAGGGATTGTGCTGATGGGATACACGTTACAGTCAGGGAAAGAAGAAGAGGCAACATGGCACGGAGGCTGTGAAATCACACATTGTCGCTGCCAAAACTGTTGCCAACATCGTGAAAACTTCTCTGGTATGGTTATCGAACACGTTGTCCGAACAAAATCTAAGCATTATTCCAGGGTCCGCGTGGTCTCGACAAGATCTTGATCTCTCCGGATGGTGATATTACGGTGACGAACGATGGCGCAACTATTCTTGGGCAGGTCCGTCCTCAACCCCTCGACGTTTGTACGAAATTGTCACTGACCTCTCCCGTTTCTCAAGATGGAAATCACGAACAACGTTGCTAAACTGCTGGTCGAACTCTCGAAATCCCAAGACGAAGAAATTGGTGACGGTACTACTGGTGTTGTCGTTCTGGCGGCAGCTATGTTGGAGCAGGCCGCGGATTTGATTGACAAGGGTATTCACCCTATCCGGATTGCGGATGGATACGATTCTGCTTGTGAGATCGCCCTTGAACAGCTCGATAAGATCAGCGACGAAATCCCCTTCTCGAGAGAGAATACCGAGAACCTGTTGAAGGTCGCAAAGACCAGTTTGGGTAGCAAGATTGTCTCCAAGTCTCACGACCAGTTTGCGCAAATCGCCATTGATGCCGTTCTCTCTGTTGCCGATCTCGACCGTAAGGATGTCGACTTTGAGCTGATTAAGGTTGATGGCAAGGTTGGAGGTGCTCTTGAGGATTCTCTTTTGGTGAAGGGTGTTATTGTCGACAAGGACTTCTCGCACCCTCAGATGCCCGACGAGGTGACAGATGCAAAATTGGCGATTCTCACCTGTCCGTTCGAGCCCCCGAAGCCTAAGACCAAGCACAAGTTGGACATCACATCGGTCGACGAATTCAAGCGGTTGCAAAACTACGAAAGCGAGAAGTTCAAGGAGATGATTCAGAACCTGAAGGATTCAGGCGCCAACCTTGTTATTTGCCAGTGGGGTTTCGATGATGAGGCAAACCACCTTCTGCTCCAGAACAACCTCCCGGCTGTCCGGTGGGTTGGTGGCCCTGAAATTGAATTGATTGCCATCGCCACGAACGGTAGAATTGTCCCTCGTTTCGAGGACCTGAGCGCGGAGAAGCTGGGAACTGCTGGCCTTGTCAAGGAAATGACCTTCGGTACTACGCGGGAGAAGATGCTTGTCATTGAAGAATGCGCCAACAGCCGTGCGGTGACTGTTTTTGTCCGGGGAAGCAACAAGATGGTTAGTCTGAGTTCCTAGCCTGATTACCCATAAGTTGCTAACATAGTGCTCTACAGATCATTGATGAAGCCAAGCGGTCGCTGCATGATGCTCTGTGTGTCGTCCGCAACTTGGTGAGAGACAACCGGGTTGTGTACGGTGGTGGTGCTGCTGAAATCGCTTGCTCGCTTGCCGTCGAGGATGCCGCTGTTAAAGTGGGTTTCTAAATTATCCTGTCTACAGTTACATTCATACTGACCTGTGAACTTTACAGAGCCCTGGTATTGAGCAATATGCCATGCGTGCATTCGCTGATGCACTGGATGCTGTGCCATTGGCCTTGGCCGAGAACTCTGGTTTGAGCCCTATTGAGACTCTTGCGTCTATCAAGTCGCGCCAGGTTAAGGAGAACAACACTCGACTGGGTGTTGACTGCATGGTGACTGGTAACAACGGTATGTTTTTAGTACTCTGCCCATTCTACCACTTGTACTAACAAATGCGCATAGACATGAAAGAGCACTTTGCTATTGACCCATTGATTGGAAAGCGCCAGCAGCTGTTGCTGGCCACCCAGTTGTGCCGTATGGTTCTTAAAGTATGTGATCGCTCTTCTCGTCTCATGATTCCCGGCTAACCAGTCACTAGATCAACAACGTCATCATTTCCGGCGACGATGACCAAGACTTTTAGATTCCTTGTATACAACTTCTGTCTCCCGGTGGCCAACTGCTGCTGAACGGACGTTGCAGTCATAGGGAATTCACATTTACATATATCTTGATAATTCGCTTCTCATGTTTTATGTAGACAACATTGGTGTTCAATGAAAACGATGGTGTTGTTATATCCGGGAATTCAGCCGGAATTTGCGGACAAGCATATCTCTAATATCTGTGCCAAACAGGCTCATGTGTACCGGATTTTAGTATGACCAACCGTTTGAGTGATTCGAAGTTTCCATGGGCGGACCGATGCCCTAAGAGCAACCGTAATACCAACCAAACAACCTATGTAAACCCCAGACAGGACTCAAATGTTTCGAACAGAATAGTAAGGAGCGACTTAGAAATAATAGGGCTGAGGTCCGTTGTTATAAGTACCTTCAAAGCGAAGCATATATCCTTATTCCCGTGGCGCATAAACGAACCTACAGTGCTAGATATTGAGTTAGATAAAAATATACGATATGTAAGGTTTTTAATACCTATGATTGAATTTTGACATCACCTATAAACAAATACTTATAACTTTTGCAATAGAAAGTTGTCAAATCTGAGCCTCATCCATTCACGGGCGAGGTTTAAACTGCTATGAGCAAACAGCCGACTGCCTCTCATGCCGACATAAAAAGCCTATCGACTACGGACCTTCCAGCGGACACCTCACGTGCAATAGGATAGACACCAATGGCATCAAGCGGGTGGTTCAACAGGAACGCTTGAAGGAGAAGCCCGCAGCTTACCCTGTATTCAACAACATTCAACCCAGTTTCATTGATAGTACGGCCGATAACCATGAGATTATCGTAGCAAAAGGGCCAGGATCACATACGACCAGGTGTCCTGTCGCATGATAATCAAGTTATCTAGTGGTCCCCATAAGACCGCGGAACGCAATCTCTCAGGATTTATCGAATTCCATAGACATTTGACGGGTCTCAGCCAGGAACTGAAACCCATTGGGGCGAAAGGGGTAGCCTAGTGCCAGGCCTACAAGAGCTAGACTCATGCTGGCAGCTTGGTGTCAACCATTTACCTCTCGAGCGACCCCTGAAATGGCCGACAGTTGTCGTTGAATGTGGGTGGACAGAGACCCTCCAGAATCTACGGTCAGATGCTGGGCTTTAGATCGAACTCTCTCAAGGTCATGTGGGGGCCGTGATCCTCATCTCCATCAACAGGCGACTAGACCAGCTAATTTTCGAAAATTGGGTCCTGAGCAGCGTCTCGTCAGGTTAGGGGAGCACCCGCATCAAAGCAACCTGCTCGAAGGTTGTTGATGTGAGGCGCAGAGCGAATAGTCAGATGATTGTCACCGGAGACCCGTTGACCATTTCATCCCAGGAGATGACTCTGTGTGAACCTCAATCTGACCTCGAGGGTGACTTAGTTGGACAGTAAAAGGCTGCTACAGATTGCGAATTTTACTTAGGAGAAATTATCGAAAGAACGGGAACAGCAAGCAAAGGAGCAAGGCGCCGGCTAGAAAGAGGAGATAATTGAGACCGAGGAGGGCGCTGAATGAGGAATATTTTACCAATGTTCTTCTTTTCTTCTTCTGCGGTGTGCCAATGGCAAGTTCATGTATTCGCATTAAAGCGATGGGAAAAAAAAACAAAAAAAAAAAACAAGACAGGTTCATTAGTATCAAATTCGTAACACGCCCAGCTATGATTGCATCTTCTTGCTTGCTTTATCATGTTAAGACGGTCAAAAACAATAGAAACATGAATAGTGACCTGTCCGTCTATAATAGCAGGTCGCCCCATTCGGAGTCATAAGGAGTGTAGTACACTGTTGATGCATTAACAACCCCTGGGTTGTACCTCGGAACTCACTCAACCATCAGTGTCAGAGTAACCACTCGTGGAAGTCTTGAAACCCGAAACAGCTAGCAATTCTTCAACGTCAGTACTACCGCCCTCCACCAATGCCCCACCTTCATTCCACGTTCTCATCAGCCCATCAATTTCGCGGTCCTTCTGAGTTATATTCAGAACCTTGGATACAACAGCATGTACCTCAAGCAAGACAGGACTTGGCAGCTCATGGCGGGGATCATGGTCAACGGAGCTGACTTTTCCAGATTCTGGCAAGTATCTCGAGGCATTTGTATCGGATTAGAGATTGTGATCCTAGTATCGAGACATTTGGCCTACACGGAACTAACAATAACGGGATTTATCCATTATAAGAGCATTGCGCGGCGAATCAATATCTCCAGGACTCAAATCCAGGAAAGGAAAATAGCCCTCCAACGTTTCCTAGAATAACCCAGAGTGCGGCCCAGCAAGACCGCTTGGGATAATATGAGTCTCTCTCGTCGAACACTTTAAGATTCCCTTGTATTTCGGATCATGGTAATTTTTCTCACAATCAGGCATACTTGTAAGCGAGCATCTGAGATCGTCGCGGGAGAGACAGACATTTTGAATTTGTATCAAACGCTCATATGCTTCTTCGTCTTCTGATTCGAGTTCTCAATAACGTGTTATTGGATACTTATTTCCACGTGGTGTCACAACAAAAGATGTTCGTGATTGTGTATAGGGGAACAGGAGAGTCATTAAACGAAGCTGGGCAAGGTGGTAGAGGCCTTGATGGATTTGGCATGGTTAATATCATCAATGAAGTTCTTCCCTCCGTTGTCAGGTAGGTATATTAGGAAAGCACACAAGGGCTTGACTATGTCGTCGCCAGGTTCCTGGGCTTGATGACCAGCAAGTTCCTTTATATCGTCAGCCATTGTTAGTATGGAGGGCACGGTTTGAGAGTGATGAAAAATCAAATACCGCGAGAAGAAACGATACACGATTGCGTTGCCGCGGCTGCCTGGTTTTTAATGGTTCACTTAACCACTTAAACAGACAGTTGAATTAATCTGATTATTTTTCTTATAGATCTCTTCTATCAGCACTACCGTTCAGCAGCTAATGGTATTCCCAGTCTTGGGCGGGGGTTGGGAAAGCCCTCGTTTATCTCGCTTACGAGAGTACTCCGTTCCAGCCCCTGTTTTTTTTTTTTTTTTTGGGGGGGGGGGGGGGGTGTTAATCTTGGTTGTGAACGGTGTAAATGATCAAGAGTGTTCTTGCAAGGCAGTCTCCCCCCAGATCGACGCCAAAATTTCTTTGATAGGGCCTTCACATGTTGTCGGCACTGAGCCGCGTCTATATGATTCAGATATAAACAGCTACGCGGGAAATCGGTATAACAAAGTTAATCATAATGCTCGCCGGGGGCTTTTT
This sequence comes from Aspergillus pseudoglaucus, assembly GCA_039880875.1. Lineage (NCBI taxonomy): Eukaryota > Fungi > Ascomycota > Eurotiomycetes > Eurotiales > Aspergillaceae > Aspergillus > Aspergillus pseudoglaucus. The sequence continues at coordinate 159,451 of JBDODC010000030.1, read as the reverse complement.
GGGTCCATAGTTATGACTTCACGTCTCTATCTGTTAGACGCTACCAAAAAAGCAGAGGGCAACTTTATTCGACCAATAGCTAGCGTGAGCGTGATAATATAGAGCATTTGAATGATGACAAGACTTTTGCAGTATGAGCACGAATAGACACAATGGCACTGAAATGGCGCCTAAGTAGGTCTCAAGCCCGAATCCGTAGGCTAATCGGGAATTACATGTGCATCAAAACTATTTTCAGGAATATGATCAAACAAGCCCACCTCGTTGGTACCGGGAAACCCTTGAAGTCCTTCAAAAATATCGTTGTTCCAAGAAGTACCTTGGAACAAAATTTGCAATGAAGGATCGATTGCGAAATTTGTCGAGTGCACATCCGTGTTCTCGAGTGCGGTTGGTTGCTGCATAGTGTCCGGATGCGAACTCAATCCAGGGTCTGCTACATGGGTAGGCAGATGTTGTGCTGGTTGATATCGGTCTCTGATTCTATTTAAGACTTCCAGGCATTTTGCTGCGGCTTTGTTGTTTTGGCTTAGATTAGCCAGGCAGTCGCATGCCTTGGAAAAGGAAGAAACCGAGAGTTCCTGATGGACTGCCGCCAGCCCTGTGTCCGTGGGTTGACATAGTTTTAGATGATATATGCTTAAAACAATCGCTGCCTGAAAAAGAAAGCAAGTGGCATGCCAGCTGAGACCAGTATGCAAGGCATTAGCTTGATCAATGCAGAAGGTTGTGATGCTCTGGATAGTTGTGAGTGCAGCGTTCTAGCACATTACAAACGCCTCTTCGCTATCCTGTGGGAACCTGCAAAAGCGCTGAGTTCCCCACCACAGCATCATTCGCAAGTTTTGCTCCTTCCAGCAGACTATACCTCGCGGCCCACGGAAACACCTTGGAATGTCTTGGGGCGTGAAATAGTCAGGCAAGGATAGTTTTCAGGCTTGGAGTTGATGGTCGAGCGAACGTGAAATACTTGGATTGAATGACTTCTCATTCGGAGCACCAACCACGTCACTGTAAACCATATTTCCGATAGTTGCCAGATGCGCTTGTGCGATAATGGCCGAATAAGTGGTTGTTTTGTTTGTTGGCTCCGGGAGAGGCGAATTCATGGAGCAGGACTGAAATGTTGAGATCAGCAGTCTGCTCCTTAGAGCAGAGAATAGTTTTCATTACGGAGTTGTCGATGCTTCGAGGAAAGCGAGTTTCAATGAAGGAGTTAGATATTGTGGTGGGTCTTCCGGTGGTAAGACTCAATCCACCAGACTACTCTCCTCTATTCGTACAATAATATGTCACTGCTCGTTACTGTAGATAGCTCACGATAAAGACCAAGCCTAAGAGCCACCCGATATGCAATCTCAATGAAGTTGTACCCTGTATTGGGCCGATTTCGCTTCTGAATATAATTACCCTACCATCACATTAGTACGAGAAAGCTGTGCCTAATTGACGGATGAAGTCTAATTCATCATAGGAAGAAAGGCTTGCACACTGAGGAGAGTCCCTGACTCCAGCATACGCATCGACATGCGTGACCGTGCAGCGATGTAGTGCCTTGACTGCTCTGTCTCCAGCCCACCAGCCAGAACCCATTCCCCAATTGCTAAAACAATATGAAATATCAAATGCCATCTCGAGCAGGCGTCAATGTCTGCACGACTCTAGTATTGCTGTCGGAATGTTTTCTCGTGTAGTATCGGGTATGATGGATAATAGAACATGAAATAGGAGTCAATTAAGCTTTCTAAGACAACTTTGTTGCTCAGGTCCGCTGATAACGAGAGCTCCTTGGTTGCACTAGGAATCTGAGGCAAATTCTCTGGGACAGGATACCCAAGAAGCAAGATCGAGATGGTTTTTAAAAGATGAGACTCTGAGCTGTTTCCTAGAGGTGCTATCAGAATAGACCCATGCAACGATTCGTGTCGTATTACTAAGATATCCGGAATCCGTGCTTCCTGTTGGCAATGATGCTATTCCATCTAGATCGTCTGTTTGAGAGGGTGAAGTTATCGGAGATTCGTTCCACTCAAACTTGTTTGCAGAAGGGGCATTTTCCTTTGCAGATTCAGCGCACCACTGTACTTCAGGTGAAGACCCATTGCTTTTGCTAGACGTTGTCATTGTCCTCGAAGCTCTTTCGATGCCAATATCCAGGTTGAGCTTTTGCAACAATTTTTCCAAATTGGCACATCGATTTTCTAGTTCTTCGAAATTCCTACTTACTTTAGAGTCAGAATGATCTAAGGACAAAAAGAAACATTAACTTCCTTGTTAAAGGCGCACGAGATGGTGGACGGACAAAGACACATGACTTGTGGTTTTGAGAGCAGTAAAGGCAAGGCGAAGTTCCCGAACACTTTTGCTTGTAACCAATTTGTTGGATCGAGTAGTGAGTAGTGTTCATGTAGCTTACCTTGCTCTTGCGTTTCTAGGAGATATGAGAGCGCCTCATTAGCTGGTAGCCTTTCCATGCACACTAAAATCTGCTCACCCTGCATTCTGTACACTGCGGGCATCTGTCAACCGGGCGAACGGACTATCAGAAACTAAAGAGAAACCTACTACAACAGCACTCGATGATGTCGACATGGTGAGAAATCATCAGTCATCCGCGATAGAGTGCAAACTGCAAGTTTGTAGTTACTGAGATATCGTCGTATGATCACGTGCAAGCCAATCGGGCCACAGCATTCCGAAGGCATGTTCCCCAGTTCCTATTTCTCCACCATCCGGGCGTGAGAAGCGGAGAAGGATTACGGAGTACATCAAGCCGGTCTTAGTTTGAGAGTGGCAATGAAACTATAGCGGCTTTCTTGCCGAAGGTGGCTATGCATTGCCCTAATTTCTATCAATGGAGAGAGAATGGCTTTTGTCTTTTAGTCTTAGATGGTACAAGTCTATTCCAAATTAAACACGCATATATCGAATGTGACAAGAAGTGTCTTCATAGATGTATTGAGCCTGGAGGGCCACTGAGGGTGATGATGACTCTTTTTGAGGAGCACCTGTCATCTTCCTAGGATTTGTATTTTCGAAGGCCCGAGAAGCGAGATTTCTATAGGCGCATTCCATATTTGGCCAGGACTGAACATATATCAAAGGTTGGACTAATGTCTTCTGCGTTGAGTGAATTTGTCCCCTTTGCCCCTTTTCTCCAGTTTAGAATCGATAACCAGAGATTGTCAGATAGTCCATTTTCCGTGATTCTTTCCTTATGTTGATTCTTTCCAGGTCTTCGCCAAAAAGGTGATCTGACGCCTCCATAAGCAATCGGGCCACTGTTAACCGTGGAGAATCTGCAGGTTGCACCTGCAGGAGTCCGGGCACTCTTGTCCGCTTCACATGCTAAGCACCCCTTCTCTTCGATTAAAACAGTTCTATGCACTCAATTAGCAGGGCTCGTAGACAATCAACTAGCTATGCCTCTGCCTTCTTTGTTCATCGGAAATTCATGGCCACATTTCGGGAAAGTAGCCGTGATTGGCAAAACAGATTTCGATCCAACCATGCGAGACAAACAATCCAAAATGGAAAGCCATCCCTTTCATATTTTCTGGTATTCAGTTTTTATGTGGTAGACCTTGGACCTCCGCACTACAACCATCGGAACAGAACCGACCGAGCTCAACCCCAATCAATTCCGTGCAACCGAGAGGATCTCTATTTTGTCTCTAAATTCCCTTTCTTCCTTTTCTTTTCTCTCCCGATACTTCTCTGTCTGTGGTAGATATCAATAACCAAGCACCATCTGAATGACGGTCAGCGTTCGTCTTAGGGTTCGCTTCGGAACAGCAGCACAGGAAGACTGTCCACCGCACCATTACCCCGTTCCTTGAATGGGTCTGTCACGCTATTATAAGATCCTACGGCGTCTTGAGTACTTCTTAATACAATCCTTCTTTCAAGCGGTCTTCAAACAAATCTTAGAGCAAGTCAACGCAGAGCAAAGAAAGCATGTCTCCAAACGCGAAGAACCGTCGTGTCTTCTCTATGGTCCATTCGATGCCCGGTTCATTGACAGACCAAGTCCTGTGCTCAATAATCTGCACGATGTCATTGTTCGAATCGCCTATACAGGTGTTTGTGGGAGCGAGGTGAGTAATCCCAGTGCACATATTACTTTGATTAGCAGCCGCAGTCGTACCGAAGTTTCTTCGACCAGGTCCACTTCTGGCTGCACGGGGGAATCCGGACCTTTGTTTCCGAAACTCAACCCTTAACAATGAGCCATGAAGCATCCGGAACTATACACGCAGTAGGCCCCGCGGTAAACATCCTTTGTCCTGGAGATAAAATTGCAATTGAACCCGGCTATCCATGCCATCGCTGCCACCATTGCAAATATGGCCATCACAACTTCTGCCCAGAAATAAAATTTGCAGCCGATCCCCCGGTGCTGCATGGAACTCTTACTAAATACTTCATGCTGCCTGCAGACTTCTGTTACAAAATGCTAGAGAGTATCAGTCTGACAGAAGCTGTTCTGGTGAACCTTTAGTCGTTGCCATCCATGCTGTGCGCCAGGCAGATACTAAACCTGGGAGGGGTGCTATTGTGCTTGGTGCTGGGACGGTTGGGGTATTTTGTGCGGCTGTTGCTAGGGAGTTTGGTGCTGCTGTAGTGGTTTCTGTGGATATCATGGAGCGCAAGCTTTCCTTCGCGCGGCGCTTCATTGGTGAATGTGTGGGGGAATGGCCCTTGCTGATCGGTCTCTTAGCCCTGAAAAAAAAGCGCGGTTCGCTTAGTACAAGAGCATAAGTTGGTAGAGGGTGCTGACTGCTATCGACGCATCTGGTGCTGAGATGTCAGTGCAAATAGCATTATTCTTCCTGTACAAGGGAGGAACTTATGCTCAGGTGGGGATGGGGAAGCGTAAGATCGAGTTTCCAATATTAGAGATGTGAGAAGGAGATTACTGCCAGGTACTTTGACTTGGGGGTGCACCTTGTGGACTCGGGAAAGGTGTCGTTATCTGGGCTGGTGGCAAGCGTCTTTCCAATTGAGTCGGCTACTGAGGCTTGGGAAACGGCTAAGCGTGGGGAGGGGACCAAAACGTTGATTGAGGGGGCCAAGGATTGAACGCGCGATGTATCGGTATGTGCTTTTTTTTTTTTTTTTCGCGGAATGACTAGATTGATGAATGATTATACCTGATCGACATGTATCATTGCATTCCTTTGTACTTGCACTCGTGCAGAGTATTCAGATCTTTGCTTCTGCTCTTAATTGAAAATGTCAAGATGCGATCTACATTATGCAACTATATCGCTTGATATATATTTAGAAGCCCCTACCAGCTACCCGGACAACCACCCCCATATACTGCAATCGAAAGCTGTAAGTATCAGAAACTACACCGTACGGCGAAACCAGCAACAAACTCAAATACGTACTATACGCATGCAATAAAGATAACTGGCATCTTCTCACATCCACGAGTCAAGGGGCTAACCGGGAACGCGGGCCCGAAGACAGAATGTGACGAGTCGACTGATATGCATTGAGGATGGTGGATGTATACACTGACCACGGCGTACTCCGTAGATAGTCTACATGTACGAAGTAGAAAACTACTAGACTACAACTATGTATCGAGCATGGCATGAACACCAAAGTTTGAGCAGATCGGGATAATGGGTGTAAGGCGTATAGCTATACGGTGTGATTGAGTGATTAATCGAGAGCCATCGCTTTATTGCATGTTATTAACGCTTGGATAAAAACAGACAATGTCTATCATCGAGTGATCGCCTACGATCGACGCGGCGGTGGATATCGATATCCCTGAATAGAAGCCAACCATTGCTTGCATCTGCATACTGTACAGAATACAGAGTACACCGTACAGCGTACTATACGAGATAAAGCGCAGAATGCACAAAATTGAGGATGTTCACGGTTACTAAAGATAATCACAAAAAGTAGGACGGGGATCGGGTATTGATATCGGCGCATGACCATTCTCTAGAACAACGGATGAGTGAGTTTTCGCGCCGTTACCTGTCATTGAATCAATGGGTGTTCAATTATTGTTTGCTATTGAAAATATACGCCCCCCCCAACCAACGCCGTTCCGGATACATAGTTCGTCGGAAGATGAGTTTCCGGCCTTGAAATACTGAACCAGTGTAATATCCGAGGGCGGAATCCCCAAATGTGTCATGTGATGTTCTGCCTCGGCTCAGGGGCCCCGGTTTTTAACCGGATGGGGATGTGTATGTCCTCGTGACCAAACCTGGGGTTTTGCCACTCTGGGGTTATCCGCAAACTATATCGTACTATGTTAAGTGAGTTGTTTTTATGCGTTTGAATTCGGATAGACGAGTGTGGTTTCATCCCGGTCCATAGCTGTGGTTTTGTTGATCGTCGCTGGCGTACTTGTATGTACTTGTATACAATGTAAAATGGTGAAACATGGCAGTAAAAGAGCGACGCATGAAAGGAAGCCGGTTAGTAGCAGAACTGCGAAACAGGATATAGCTCGTCTGACTACTCCGTACTCCATACGGAGCACTATGCTGGGTTATAATTAGTGAAGAATTGGTTGTATGCCTTCCCAGGGGGTAGTACCAAGTACACCATACAGGGCAGCAGCATACATCAAATGACCCTGTATATGCATGTACTCTGTACGGGATGCGCTCTTGTACTCATTCTAGCCCTATTATGCGGCTTTTACAGTCTGGGCCCGGTGCGACTGCACAGAAAAGGGTTCTTTCTTCCCTTTGCCGCTTGCAGGGTATAGCCAACAGTGCATCTGTACACAGCCTGACGTGGACTCGCGCTCACATGAGCCCGAGAGCATGCAACTGTGCCACTTGCAGACTGACAGCCAGTTCCGGCGTGTTGGAAACACGGAGCTGGGCATCTGTTATTGTTTGGCCCCGGATTGGACGTTGTAGCAGCGTTGGCTCTTGTGACCGTTGCCTGAAATTGGGCACAAAGGACTACTACTCCTACTCCGTCTTCCGTTTCATCTTTGACGGTCGAGGGTATCCGCCAGGGATGAACCGGAAGACGTAACAAAGGGGCGGTAACGCGGGATGTGTTCGCATGATACAGACCAGATGAAAACGAACAGATCATTGCAGAAAAATGGCTCTGAATACCAGCGAGGATGAAGAATTGATCAACCAGATCGGAAGTCCGGCGGTAGTTCCCCGGGCCGGTAAGGTATGCAACGAGAAACAATTGGGACATGCCACACCGATCCAGGAGCATCACAAAAAGCAAAACCCCGGAAGATCCCAATTAAGGTCAACATGACGAGGAAGGGACAAACAGCGTAGCAGGCTATCCCGACTATCGGAAAATTTGCAAGGTCATATGGCCGTCCCAATTCGGTAAGCAAACAGTTACAGAAAGGGGCGGAAGTGGGAAGCATTTCCGGTGTGGAAAAAAAGAAGAATTTTTCTTAGAGCAACGTGATTCAAGACCAACAGTTCTCGAACTCCTAAAGAAAGAAAGAAGAATCCGAAATCCCGTGGCCACAAGGCAAACAGTTGAACAGAGCGCGGCCTTTTGTATCATCTAGTTGCAACGATTGCAACAGCAGAAAAAAAGAAAGTAAAAGTCAGCAGGGCAGACAATATGTGTGGCGCACGACACAAGCGAGCAGGGGCGCGAATGCCTTCTTTTCTTCTTCTGCTGTTGTTGAGGGTTGATGTGATGATTATTATTGCATGATGAGAATATAGATTGGAAGGCAAGGCGGAATTGACTGAAGTTGATCGCGGGCGCCAATCATTGGAGGGACCTGGTCAAGTGACGGATGAATTGTCCAAACCGCTGACTAAGACGAGCGATAGGTCACAGGATCTGGATGATTGGTGTCTAGACCGCGACCATTCAGTTGGGCAGTCTATGCGAGCACCGAGTAACCGCTTGTTTTTCATGACATTATTTCATTATTTCTATGAGAATCACCAGACTCTAAAGGACAACTCATCAATCACGGTACTCTATCATTAACCGCTGTCAGTTTGTACTTTGTGCTTCACTCTTCTACTTGTATGTATTATGCTTCCATATGGCCGTATTCTGTATTCTCCATCTGTATCCAGCAGTGGAACCTCCGGAAACAGACCGGTAAAATTACTGACCCACCGCTGGGGTACAACTTCGGAAGTACGTAATTTATAACCTGTGAATTCTCAGGGCGGTAATAAAACGGACCAACCCAACCGGCTGAAATTCTGACCGCCATACTCCATTCTCCAATTAAAAAATTGGATCTGGAACCTGCTTTTCGGTACTCCCCCGTTCGCCCCTCGCAATTCCTGCTCCGGTAGTATTCATTACATACGCTACCAATCCATACCGTATGGTAATGTACACCCATACATACTCTCCACTCCCCTAATAACAGGTATTTTCCTCCTTCTTCCGCTCCACCTTTTTTCTCTCTTTTTTGTGTCGTTCTTCCGTTTCTCCTTCCCACCACCTACTCTCTCTTTTCTCTCTTTACCAGCCTACCTCATACGGCTTCAATCCTCCCACCCCGTCGATTTCCACCCCTGTCCCGATTCGACTCTCCTACCGTCGGTCGTTTCCCACCTCCGCATCCAACTCAGCAGAACGGACGTGAACGAAGACAAGGAACGAGCCAGCAATTTAGGGAAAGAGCAAGGGCAAAGAATATTGTCGAATTAGCTCGGAATCAGCAAAGGGAAAACCCTGTCATCCAGCGTGACCTACGGAAGCCCGTGGAAGGGATCAATTTGCGTTCCCTATACCTTGCTAGGTCTTCCGCACCATTGTGTTACTCTCACCCGGATTGAATTCGATATCTACGACGATCCCCGTTCATCCGTAACCGAACCTTTTCTTGGAAAGCACCCCATTGATCGGCTGCACTCATTGCACAGGCTTTGTTGCAGCTACGGCGCCAATTCCGTTCTACTTGATCGGTATTCTGCAGCGCATCCTGCAGACCAAAAAGCTTAGGTCATCCGGTGATATCCTCTACCAGTTCGCGGTGTACTCTCGCCATCGTTACTCTAGCGCCGTACGACCGCACTCGGGGGAGACGGCGACCCCGAAATCGACGAGAAGTTCTCGAACAAACAAAAAGGATCACGAGCGTTTAAAACCGTGGCTTCACTAGAAAGGACAACATGTTTCCTCGCTTGGCTACTCCGGTATTGACCGTGGATACGGAAAAGATCCACAAGGTAGATACGGCAAATGCGCAGAGCTTACATGGGATGTGGATGGGTAAGCTTATATGCTATCTTCTGTGCTACTACTGGTTAATCTGGGCTGACAATTATCTCTTACGAAACAGTGTTCTCGAAATGTGCCGATTATATGGACCAGGGTCGTCGATTGGAAAACCTTAGTTGGAGATTATGGACGCGGGAAACATTTTGCGTTGACCCTGAAACCTCGAGTGAGGCGTCGGTATTGCCACTTCTCCGTTCCGAGGCAGGTGACCTGCCCGACCTTTCTTCCAGTGTCGAATCCGCAGCCTCGGACCAAGCGGAGAAAATCGAACACCACATCAAACGCCCCAAATGTGACTACAAGCCAGCAGTAGTTCGTGAAGATTCCATGCTTAACCTCGGTCGCGGAAAGGAGAAGCACATCACGTCATCTGGCTTGGAACGAATGGTACTTAACATCAAAGAGAAGAAGGATCTTCAACCCATTCCTCCTACCATGACAGTATCGCCACCTGTTGTTGACATTACTACACATTCCTCCACAAGACCCTCATCCCCCACTCCTACCCCGCCCTCGACTTCCACCGCAAAGGAAGTGCCAGTTCGTCCGTCTCTGGTGCGGAAACAGCCTATCGACTCCACCGAGTCATGTTCGACCACTGCGCCCGAGAACAATGACAGCGATGTACCACAACAGGACGCCTCTGATACGAGCGTTTCTTCCTCTGGTATCATCCCGACCCGCCCCAGTCTGATCAAGTCTCCCAGCATCGTCCGTGGATTCTCTCCCTCGCAAATTTCCTCCTCGTATCGCTCGCAGCCCAGGTTGGCCCCCGAACCCCGGAAAATGAGCACTCCTGTACAACGCAGGCCATCCCCTCTGAAAAAGAAGGGTGGAATGTTCACACTGGGTGGTTCGTCTGGTGATGACGATGAGAGCTCCTTCGACGATCGTATGCTGGCCCAACAAACGCACCGCAGCTCCCTCTCGGATGAATTGAGCAAGCCTACAACCGTCGCTCCCAGTCCTATGAAGAAGGTAACTACATTCAAGGACCAAGTTGGCACGATCGACCCGCCAAAGGACGACAGTCACGACAGTGATGAGGATGCGATCGAGACCGACGATGACGACATTTCCGAAAGTGCTATCGATGATGATGATGAGGATTCGGACTGGGAAGATTCGGTCACGGAAAGTGGACGGTCCAGTGTGGAGGAGAATCGCATGTTCCAGCGCGTGGATTCTCGACCCAACCTTGTATCGCGTCGCTCAATGCTCACCATGATGATGAATCATCCGAACAAGTTGCAAGGGCCTGCCTTCCGTTCTAGCCCTGCTCTCCAGCGGCAGCGATCGCGCCTGACATGCCCCAATGGTCCGTCATATCCCATTTCTCCGCCTGAAGATGGGGACGACTTGACAATGCGTGGTCCTGAAGTGCCCCGATCCAAGCCGATCATCGTGACACCTAATCCGCAATCAGTCGCCCATTCACCGCGAACTACGCGCAGAAACATGCTTGCTACTGAGTTGACCGAATCCCTTCGGCACCATCTCCTATGGGAGCGTCAGCAGAAGGGCGCAACAGCAAATGCCTTTTTGAAGCGACGACATACTGCCCATGACATGGCCAATCTGCAGGAGTATCCTGGAGCCAAGGGAGCCCGAGGGCAGGCCAACCAACACAAGGAGAAGGATCTGTCGAAAGGCAATGGTTCATATTCCAATTATACCGACTATGGGCCATGGGAATACCATGCCAAGGGATGGTAGAGACCTCGTTACTTCTTCATTTCTCGACTTCCTCTTCATATTCCTTTCTTTTCACCGGGTCACGACTCGTATATGTGCCGCTTCGTTTTTTCTGGATGGGTTAATGTGTTTCCTGACCTTGATACCCGATTCTTTACCGACTTTGCTTCACGTCTTTCCTCAGTAAAGACCACCGATAGAATACCCTTGTGACAGTTACGATCACGACGACTCTGCATAGCATCTTGGCGCTCTTGAGGGATTTATTTTACGTTCATCTGTGGTCTTATTTCTTCGTTCGGTTTTTTTTTTTTTTTTTCCTACACACTGCATGGCCTCGGCTGTTTGTTTCTATGATCTGGGCTATTTAGAGGACTGCCTCTACGGAATTAATTATCTTGTACAGTTTTGTTTCTTCTCGGTTGCACGGCGATGGCGACGAGCATTTGGGTCACAGTGGTTTTGTTTTTCATGTTTTTTTTTTTTTTTCTTGTGCTCAGGAAGGCTTTTTCGGCATTCAAAAATTTCTTTCTTCGACGGCCTACGACTACGCCTGTCATCGCTGCAACTAGGGACCCGGCCTTATTAGGCCACTAAAAATGCATCTTTACTTTTTTGTCACTTTCAGTTTTGTTTTGATACCAGATACCAAACAGTTTTTCTTGCGAGTTTTTTGGTTCACATGTACCTTACTATCTCCACATCATCATAGAAAAAGCATATAAAAAGTTCAAGATCATATGATGCCATGATTATCGAGTACACCGTAGTTTCAGCCCGGGATGCTTCCCCGGACCAGGATAGGTTGTCAATGAAGGTGTTCTAGAATCGCACTGATCGCTTTGGTATGCAGGATGATGGGATGGTTACTTTCATGCAGCCATGGCTTGTTTATTGAAGAGGCATGCCTTGTGACTCTCAAGCCCAGTTACTGGAAATGCGACCCGAGGGAAGGGTTCATGATGATGTTTGATTATTCGGGTACGCCTTTTTTGTACAGTTACTTGTAGAGAATGCTGTACAATAGGCGACTTTCGCTCATTATTCGTCTTCAAAGCAAAATAGATGCAGTATTCCGTACAACCCTGCACATTCCACTGAAATAATGCTGCACCCAATCCACCATGAGTGAATAAATACAACATCTTCCAAAGCATTCTTACCTATTCGAACCAATTCACCCCAGGTCTACTCAGCAGAACCATCGACCCAGATCCTCGCCACCTCATGACAGTCCTTACCATTTTCGGCGACCCAGATCGAGTATCCCCCGGCCGGGGATGCGGGAAAGACGGAAGATAAAAGATGCGCCTTCAATGAACTTGATTCTCCATTGTATAATCCGCCGGAGTTACGCCGCCGCCAAGTAACTTTCCATCATTGTATGGGGTAATACAAAGTACCATGTTAGTCAACAGTCACCTGACCAAGCTAGAAATAGAGATGTCTTCCTATTTCTCCCGAGAGCCCCAAAGGTGCTGGCCAATGGATTCATGTGGATGAGGGTTTGAGAGAGAAAGAAAAGTAATTGTATTAGCTAATTGGCTGGACCCCACGTGCAAAGAGCCCTGTACAAAGAAAATTTGCGGCTCAGTTTATGGGTCTTGAGGGGTGGTTGTGATTCGTTGAATTCAATTTTACAAGTTTGGAGTTCTTGGTTTTGTTTTACTGTACAGGTACCGGCTATTGAGTGTATAGTATGTGTATTTGAGTGTATAGGTACTTGTACGGCTATGGACATTTACGGGTATGTACAAGTACAGGTACATGCACACAGTACGGAGTGGATCAGTACTGACACCCGCAGTCATTATGGGGCTTATGGGGATTTTGTAGATGAAGTCGATGGCGGGCTAGAGCTGAGCTGGTTCTGACCGTTGTTTGAATGGGAATTTTCGGTGATTTGTTGGCGTTTTGCACGGGCGCAAATGCCTTCTCTGGGCTGCGGAAGACTCATGGGCCAAACACGTACAGAGTACATTGTTCTCTTCATTTTTGATTCTCTCAACCAGTATGGCCATTTATTTTCTATTATTTTCTTCTTGGTTGGACAGGCTACGCGCAGACTACGTTATTTTGATGGGTCGTCGCTGTCGGCATGACATATGCACGGAAAACTCCGACCAGAATCCAAAATTGCCGACTGAGAGTCTCGGCATGCCGAGGACAAATTCTCCGGGGCACACCGGGCCGAGATCATGTTGGTTTTCACGCAGAAGAGTTTTCACTGTTTGCTTTTTGATATTTCTTTGTTTACTATTTTTTTTATTTTCGCTTCTCGTTTATTCAATTCCCAAACTGCCAATATTCTTGCGTAAAGAGTAGACAAAATTGATTGCTGCAAATATAACAGCTCATATAGATAACACCTACCCCTACATGTACTGTACTCTGTACACCATAAAAATTTATCTTGATCCAAGCGTTCCAGCTCGGGCTATCGTCACGGACCACTGCAATCCGACGACTCGGGTGGATGCCGGGACATCGGACTTGTACGAATTGGTTCTAGCACTCACTTGACCGTAGTGGAGCTTTGACGGACAGGACCGATATCAGCCATACAGACTATTTCTTGCTTGGATAGATAATATGGTTTAGTTGGATGGGTTTGTGGGATGCATGTTCTGGATTGTTGGGATAGGTTGAGTTGGATACGTAGCATGGAGTATAGCGCGTTGTTGGATGTGGTTGGGGGTTATGGAAACTGTAAATGTAGTAAAGCATACCTTGATGCTAGGGCATTGGCAGAACAGAAATTAGTTATTTGCGCTTTGATGAGTTTGCTTTAATCGATGCCATATGCTGCATCACAAGCTCCACCTAAGTACTCCATACAAGTACTTGATCGGAGACTTGATTATGTAGCTGTTGTAACCCTGATCCATAGCTTGGCTGCATTGGCACTTTTACCGGCTACTCTATTGGACGAAATACTCTTGTTAGTGGTTATTCGCAGTGTTGGCACAGTAATTGTTCCTAATATCTCGTGAAACCAAAAGGCGATGTACTCTCCGTATCAAGCACGGAGTACTTCGAATCCACTTGATCGAAGGTACTCTGTAGAGTATCTACAGATCGGCTCACTCATCTGACCATAAGCAGACATATCCGCGACAGACAACGACTTTTATACTCCAAAATAAACAGCACAAGCCGAAATGAACACATTCTGACTCGTAGGCCGTTTCGAGAAACATTCTAGAAATGCGCTTTTCCGAATGCAGCTAGGGCTTGTATTGACGACCCTGGTAATACGCACAAAGTCATATGTAAATTACGGTATTGTATGGGGTATTTTACAAAATTCGGTACTAGTCTCAAAGTACTCGATACAAGTCCGTAAATGGGTTTATGTTTTGCATAATTCAACTCCTCGTCGAAGTTAAGGCCTTGTTATAGAAACCGGATGAGATTTACAATTGCTGAACGTCATATTGACATCCGCCTGTACATGCCGGAATATGAACAGCCGAGGAAGCATTCCCCGAATTTTGTACTTGTATTCCGCATTTTACCCAAAATTCACGTGTCCTTCTGAGTTTTCCGCTACAACGTCCTACTCATGTATCCCGCTCTATTGGATTCAAGCTCAAGCTCAATTGAGCTCTCCGACGAATCCTTCGACCCCCATTGGCTTCCAACACATAGACTCGAACAAAAACCTGCTTCAGAAAATAAATGATTTTCGTCGTAATTGCATATTTTCGTGTAATGGCGGTAAGTAAAGTAATTCTAGAAACGTAGGAAAAAAGTCTTCAGGTCCGGTGACCTCTTGAGGATCCCAAAGAAGAAAAAGCTTCCTGAATATTTTCGTGCGGTGGATCGAGGTTGCATTCCCGGTGAACGGCGCGGGGCATTTGGCGGGGAAGTGTTGGTGCCTGGTGGAAAAGGCAGGAATTTCAGCCTTATTTTATCGAATGGGATGCCTGTCGGAGCACTATGTTCCATGAATGTTCTGGAGGTCTTGCCGGAGTTTGATTAGTGCACTGCATGCCATACTCCATACTCTGTACAAGGCACCCCGGTTTCATTCAGCATATGCTCGCTATGATTCATATTATTAACCGATTGCCACCAGTCGATTCAGAAGTCAATCCTCCATACAAACCCCATAGAATGCTAAGGAATGAATATGTATCAAGTTCCACTTCGATTCATACTGAATCGTCATGACTCACGGTGGCGTTGACTATCCTTCAACTGTCATTTCCCTTTCTGGCACTCTAGTCACGTGATCACCCGACCGCCAACGACCACATCCGTACTTGTATATAGAAACCATATTGGTCACTGGCTATATAACGCTATAATCACTAGTACCGTGCCTCTCCTTTAGAAAATCCCTCGCTATTCTCCTGCATTTAGCACCTGCATACACCGCGGGGAATTGGACCTGGTCACCAGATCTCTGAGTTGGCAGTTCGATCAACTGGGATCTATTCCTGCCCGAGCTTGTCGCCCGTCCATGCGAACAAGTCAGCGTTGATAATTTCCCATTATCAGCAGGCCCCCCTTCTTACGCGCCGCACTTGCCGGTAAATAATATGTTCCTATTTGCTTCGCGTGATTGAGCTGGTTGGTTACTGACCGCTTCTCAGGAATCGATCCATGACACTGTGTTCGGCTAACGAGTCGGTTGATAACGAGATATCCATTGGAAACATGTCTGAGGGTAAGTTACTATCGACGTTGGGGAAGTCATTTCGAGGACCACGTTGTCTGCACGACATCTGTTATTTCTCCCGCTGCAAATGCGCGGCTATGACAAAAGCCCACCCTCCATGTCACTGTATTCCAGACCCAGGGCTAGTCGATCGACGCATGGCCCATCGTCTGGCTGGCTGAACGTCCGTCATCGCGCAGACGTCGGGTGGCTGCTGTGGTCCAGGCGCCGTGCCCGCATTATCTTCAGGCGGCTCAGCTCGTGTCTCTTTCTAAACTTGACAACCCGGCCCGCAATCTTGATCACACGGTCATGCTGATATTTTTATGGCGCAGGTAAACAGCCTTCGAGAGTGGGTGCTGAGTTGGCAGCCGCTCAGCCTCCAGCCACTGCAGCGCCTAATGCTCAGCAAGCACCGGCGAAAAAGCAGAAGTGCCGCTTCTTTACTTCCCGGAAAGGTGGGTACAGTCTGTTTGCGATGTTTTTTTGCCGCACCACTGTTTTGACTTCATGTAATTCCCGTTTGCATGATCCTGGTCATTGATTACGGTATCTCGCATACGGTCTGGTTTTTACATGGCTGTATCAGAGCTGGACCAATGCAGCCAAGCTATTTGTTGCTTGGTTCTGTTATTGTTCCCTCTGTCTGCCTTGTTTTTGAAGTTTTCCGCATGATATAGTCATTCTTCCGGACCGCCATCTGCTTTGATATTCGTGTATCGTTGCTAACATTCGTCAAGGATGCCGGTCTGGCAATTCCTGTCGTTATCTCCATGACACTTCCGCGCTTGAACAAACCCGTTCATTGCCAGATAACGTTGTCGACCAAGCCAATGGCGCGTCCCAGATAGATGACCCTGTACAGGGTGTATCTACCGATTTAGGAAACCTGTCGGTGGGATCACGACCACGACCAGTTTCCAAACCGCCAGTCATTTCGAATCCCGCCCCTGCTCAAAGACCAGTCTCCACAGCTGAGAGCCAAAATCCACGAGAGTTCCAGATCAACCAATTACGTCGTCGTTTCCGTCCAACGGAAACCAATGATGGCTCCGGAACAACATTGGAGCTGGAACTGGCTCCTTCAGACCCTGATTTCCCGTTTGAAATGGACAAGCTGCAATGTACCCTATACGTTCCACAGTCGTATCCCGCACAGGAAAGACCGAAGCTTAAGGTGACCAATACGGACATGGACGAAGTCTTCCAGGATAATGTGGCAAGAGGTTTTGACGATATCGTGGATACGTCGATACGGATGAATAATCGGGGAACGTTGTTGGGGTGGATGAACAGTCTTGACCGTCAACTGGAGCGTCTACTCACAACAATCGAAAGAGGACCCACGATCAAATTTGTTGCAAACGTTGGCAACAGAGAGCCACCAGAGGTTCAAAAACCGGTGCAAGGACAACAGAAGGTTGCCAACAAGTCTGGGCAAGTTCCCCCTGCGCCAAGGCCGCAGCCAGTGGCTGCACCGCCGCGTGTATTCACTGGAGAGGAGAAAGCACAGGCTGAGAAGAGACGAGCAACCGAGACAAAACAGTTGGATGCTCGTCTTGGTAGACTTCCACTGTTCCACAAATCTGGTGATGGGCTTTCTTTCACTGTGCCCGTTCAACCAACCAAGGTAGATCGACTCCCTGCTTCGCTTCGTTCCATCAAGACAGCGAAGCTTGGGGTACCGCGGTTGTATCCCTTGGAGGCTAGTACAGCTAAACTACTAGGGGTCGATGGTCCTGAAGCTCAAGCTGTAGAAGTCGGTTTCACACAATGGGTTAGGGAGAACAACCAACTCAATTTGATGTCGCAAGTCAACTACTTGACCAGCAATATGCACAATCTTGCAAAGACACCACTCGAAACGAAACCTGCTCCAGCCCCAGTTGAGAAGCCAGCACAAGTTGAACTCCCACAGCAATCACATACTTCAGAAATGGAGCCTACGGCTGGATTAGAAGACAAACCCCACGTCCATGTTATCCCACGACCTCCAGAATGGTCAATCCCTAAAGTCGAGGGTGGCGGCGAGGAAGACTCTAGTGATCTTACCGATTCTGAAGAGTATACAGAGGATGATGAAGACGGAGGTGCCCCGGTGACGGTTTCAGACCTTAGCACGGCGGAACGGGGTGTTGCACTGTCATTCCCGTTCTTGGAGCTTTATGGGATTGAACTTTTGGAACTCGTGGGTCTTTACATTACGATACGATGCGAGCGGTGCAAGGAAACGCTTGATGTAAAGAATATTCCTCAAGCGAAGGATAACAGCGATGCGTACACTCCCAAGGCTGAAACATGCAAGAAGTGTGCTAATTTGATGAGTGTTGGTGAGTTGACTTTTAACAGAGGTCATTGGCTTATGGACAACATAACTGATTGGCGCACTATTCAGGATTCCGACGACAGCTGATGCATCCTCATTCAAGCCGTGCGGGTTACTTGGATTTAGATGGATGTACCGTGGTTGATCTGCTTACCAGGTAGGAGCCCCTTTTTTGACACCTTGTAACGCCTCGGCTGATTGAAAATCTCTCTAGCAACTTTGTCCCAACCTGTGCGGAATGCTCTACGACTTTCCCTGCACCAGGCATTGCTTCGGTTCGCGGTGAAAGCTCGACTGCTATGTGTCGTGAATGCCATCGGAAAATGGGTATGCACTGTTACCTTCATCTTGCGCATATATCCTCTGACAATTGAAAAGTAATGAAGATTCCGGAGGTGAAATTTCTGAGAATTGCGTCTGCTGCAGGTGGGTTTTGAGATCACCAATTCGGTTTACATAGATGCTGATAGTCCCAGTTACTTCTCGCGACCGTGCCCCACGACGAAAGGTTCGTATTTTGCATATCCACATATGAGCAAGGAGGCTAATGTAAACAGCCAAAGGAGGTCCTTGGTATCGTTGCTGGCCAGGAACTACCCCGGCGCGGCCGCTGCACGCATTATGCGAAGAGTTACCGTTGGTTCCGGTAAGTGCTTAACCTCCATTTGACGTTGTCGCGTATATTTGCTTACAATAAACAGATTCAGTTGCTGCGCAAAGGTCTTCCCTTGCGACAAGTATGTACCTCTCTTCCTACCACAAACGAACGCATACTAATAACTTCAGATGCCACGACGCAGAAACAGATCACCCCAACGAACACGCAAACCGCATGCTCTGGTAAGCCACTCGCCACCTTCCCTTCCCAATCACCAAAGGAACCAGACACAACTAACAAAACCAGCGGCTTCTGTTCCCGCGAACAAATCTACCGCCCCGAGAACTGCGGAATTTGCCACGCGATCCTCATCGGAAAAGCAGGAAGTGGATTCTGGGAGGGTGGAAAGGGGACTCGGAATCGGGTGTTGATGAGTCGGAAGGGTGTGTATAGCCTTGCTATTTTTGAAGTTGGTTATGAGTTGTTTTACTGACTTGGACAGATCCGCGGAAGTTTAAGCGTCGGGGGGGTACGACGGCGAATGCGTCGAAGAAGAAGTAGGATTGTTGTACAGCGATGGTGGTTGTATGAAGGATGACTCGTAGTAATGTATATATCTAGCATTATTACTGAACGAACGAGATATTTCTGTTTACAAGCCTTAGACAAACATAAAAGCATTCTGCATAACTTTTCTTATTCAGTGATAAAAGAGAGAGCATAGTAAGCAGCATAGTATCAAAACAACCAAATCCGGTAAAGTCTAAGTGAAGCAAAAAATTAAAAAAAGCATCAATAAAGAATCGGACATGGAAGGACTCGAACCTCGGACCATCACCAACCTATTTGGTGACGCTCTCCCATCTGAGCTGCATGCCCAATCTTCAATAGACGCACACACGCTTAGGTGGCTCATACGCTCGCAAAAATAAGACACACCCCCAAGTTTTAAATTACACCATAATAACCACGAATATGTATGGCCATTGTAAGATGCGAATTGATTATTCACCGCAAGAGTAAATTAATTGGGGGAATGAATAAAAAATGACAAGGGTGGGGTTCGAACCCACGAGATCTTACGATCAGCAGAAACCTCAGATTGCGTGTCTGACTTAAGTCTGCCGCCTTAACCACTCGGCCACCTTGCCACAGGTTCAGCTACGTTTTCAGTTAAAAAATTCATGTACCAAAATTGATTGAAACGTGTAAATTAGGCTTGGGGTTATTTTTTATTTTTATTTTATTTCGTAAACTATGGCTTCTTCACCTTCGTTTATTTTTCGCTTCTCGAATAGCTTGTTTCAAGAAAAAAAAGTTTAGTTACGGAGGGACAGTTATGTGCCAGCATGCTACCCAAGCAAGTCATCGAAAGATGTTTGAACTGAGATAAACCATACACAGGCAAGTCATAATTCATATACGATATCAGTCAAAAAGCCAAGCTAGATACTATACAAGGTTCCCACGCAGCTCCTGTTCCCGCTCAAGTGCCTCAAATAACGACCTGAAATTACCAGCCCCGAACCCAGAAAAGTTATGTCGCTGAATGATCTCAATGAAGACTGTCGGACGGTCCATCAGATGCTATACACCGTCAGCATACCAGTCCAGCCCTTCCAAGGTCTTGGGGTCCTACCTTCGTAAACAACTGCAACAAATACCCACCCTCATCAAAATCAATCAAGATATCCAGATCGCGAATCGTCTGAAAATTCTCCTCCAAAACGAGACCGGCCTTCTTAAGTCGTACCTGCACATCCTCGTAATATGTGTCTGGGACCTTGATGAACTCAACCCCCCGCGCCTTGAGGTTCGTGATGTCGCGGATAATATCGTCTGTTAGGAGGGCGATGTGTTGCACGCCAGCACCGTTGTAATAGTCGATGTATTCTTCGATTTGGGACTTTTTCTTGCCTTTGGCGGGTTCATTGATGGGCATTTTGACGATTTCGTTGGGGGAGGCCATAACGATGCTTTTAAGGGCGGAGAATTCGCTGCATTCATTAGTGTAGTTCTTATGCTGTAGAGAAATTTATACGCACGTGCAAACCTGGCTGTCATCAACGGACCAGAAACGGTGGAAGCCAAGGGCTTTTTCATAACTGAAAAAGGTCAGTCAATCGTCTCAAACAGACAGTTGAAGAACATACTATTCGCAAACCTCCTCCATCTCATCCCAATCCTGGTTCCCCACACAATGATCAATCCTCTTCAAAAACACCCCCGGCAACAACTTCTCAACCGGATCCTCTACCCCCCTCTCCAGTCGATACCCCGGCAAAAACGCCCCCCGATAGCTCCCCCTCTCAAGCAATGTATGTGTCGTCTCTCCATACGTCCGCACCCTCGCAACCTTAACCGTACCTCCTTCATCCTTCAACCCCTGAACGTCACTCACAACCCCCGCCCCATTCTTCACCGCAGCCCCAAACACACTCTCCACATCATCAACCTCAAACGCAACATCCTTTACCGCGTCACCGTGTTTCTCGAGATGTGCGTGGATCTCACGGAGCTGGTCCTGTTCTTCGGCCGTGAAGTGGTCGAGTTTGTCGAGCGAGCGGAGGGGCGAGGTTAGGATGAAGGTTATGGAGCCGTTGCGGATGACGTGCGAGCAGGTGACTCGAGATCCGGTTTCGAGGCCGCGGTAGGCGATGCGCTTGAAGCCCATGCGGGTGGTGTAGTAGGATGCGGCTTGCTTGGCGTTGCCGACGTACCAGTGGACATGGTCGTAGGCTTTGTAGGAGGCGAGGGGGGAGGTGACGCTTGTTGGGGTTGGGTCTGGGAGAGCTGATGGTGCCATTTTGTTCAGATATCTCCTTCAAGAATTGAAATGATGAACAATGTGTGTTTGATAGTTCAGCTGTTTGGATGATGCTGGGGATGACCAGTAGATGGTGTAGTATTTATAAACCATGGTTGATACGGTTATCATCCTATCTTTGATTTCCTCCTTTCTATGAAGTAGCCGCGACTGATTTGGAAGCCATAGACCGGGCAAGACACGGCAAACAAAGGATGGTATCGGCTGTTAGCGGGTATTTTACGTGCGGTGCGGCAACTAACGGGTGTTTGCGATATCCGGTGCGGTTAGATGCGATGACGACAAAAACAAATGATATATATCCCATTCCTCTATTCTCTCTTCGAATTTCCATAAACTAAGCTTCTCCTGTATACCAGCTATACAAACATATGAACGTGAAAATGCCAACCCTAACAACCAACGACTCCGCCGTCCTCCACGCCCTCTTCGACGCCGAATCCTCCCCATCCTCAGCCATACAAATTGACACAACCCTTCCACCATTCCCTACAACCCTAAAAATAACCCCAGAAGACTATGAATCCCTCAGCGCCCGCGAGAAATCCATAATCAGATCCCTCCAAGCCGACAATGTCTCACAAGAAACCATCCACTCCGCTATTGCAGCCCTAGACGCTCTTATTGACGATCACCTGACGTACCCGCCTGCCTATGCTAATAGGGCGCAGGCGCTCCGGATGCTTGTTGATAAACAAACTAGTCCGAGTGAGAAGCCAGAGACAGGAGCGGGCGATGTGATGTTTACGGATCCAGCAAATACGGCCATTGTCTCGCGTCTCTTTGCGGACCTAGGCCAGGCGATCAATCTCTCCACACCATCGTCACCAGCAGACCCCGTCTCCCCCATCCAAGCGCGCATCCTGGCAGACACGCATACGCATCGCGGGTATCTGCTGCTCAAAGCCGCTAGGGCGAGGAAGGACTCCAAGATTCAAGGGTCGGGGCAACTATGGGAGTTGGGATCTGATCAGTTAGAGGAGATGGCGAGTAGGGACTTTTTCTTCGGAGGGAGGTATGGCAATAAGATTGCGCAGCAGATGGCGGTGCAGACGAATCCGTATGCGAAGATGTGTGGATCTATCGTGAAGGAAGCGATGAGGAAGGAGGTTGCGATGAATTGACGGTGTATTTTTGTATTTATCAGCGTACAAGCGTGCTACTGGATTCTGGCGGTTGTATTCAGCATGGTTTTCATAAATGTTATTGCTTTCACGATTTCTACTAAAACATTGCTATTAAATACATCCGCTCATGCCTTGCGAGGATCCTTGAAGTGTCTCTTGAGCGGACGCCAGCTGTGGTCGTTGTACTCTTCTTGCACCTTTTCGCAAGTCTTCAGACCCCATTCCGATACACCAACCATGAGCGAGCTACACACATAGGTTAGCAGGATATTTTTGTAGTAGTGCTTTTAAGACGAAACTCACCTCTCAAACATGAATGCCATACTTCCCTCTCCGATCTTCTGAGGCTTCAACTCCGCATTGCTCGCCCCCTCAAAGGCACTCATATCCGGACCGTGAGCGCTCATAACATTGTGTAAGCTGGCGCCGGCGGGTTGGAAACCACCACCAGTCTTCGCATCGTAGTTTCCGGCGATCAACCCCATGAATTCAGACATGATATTACGGTGATACCATGGGGGACGGAAGGTGTCTTCTTGTACGAGCCAACGGGGAGGGAAGATCACAAAGTCCGCGATCGCTGTGCCAACATGGTCCGACGGGCCAGTCAGGACAGTGTAGATCGACGGATCGGGGTGGTCGAATGAAACGGAACCAATTGTGTTGAATCGTCCCAGGTCGTATTTGTAGGGGTAGTAGTTGCCGTGCCAAGCGACAATGTCAAACGGAGAGTGGTCCTGGCGGGTGGAGAAGAGGGTGTTTGCGAATTTGCTGTACAGACGGAACTCCGACTCATCGTCTTCAAAGGAAGCCACAGGAGCCTGGAAGTCTCGTGCGTTGGCGAGACAGTTGGAGCCAATTGGACCCAGCTCAGGAAGCTGGTAGTGACCCTGGTAGAGCTCGCAGATGTACCCTCTCACTGGACCATCGGGAAGAGTCACGCGATATCTCACACCACGAGGAATCACGCAGACCTCATTCGGACGGACCACCAGTCTTCCCAGCTCCGTCTGAATATCCAACACACCATGCTGAGGAACAATCAAAAAATCTCCATCAGCCGAGTAAAACGCCTCCTTGCCCATATCCTTCCCAGCAGCATACAGCAGAATTCCAAGACCTTGTTTCAGCGTGGGATCCCCTGCACCCGCCACAAGATGCAACCCATGGACCCAGTCAACCCTCTCATCCAAATCAAATGGATTCCATCGCAGCTGGTTGGGGATATGGTGCAGTTTGTGGGTTTCGGTTGTCATGCGCGTGTGGTATGTATCTGATTCCTCGGCCTTGAAGTTCTCGTGCGATGCGGCAGGGATAATTCTGTAGACCCATGTCTGTTTGTTCTCGTGTCGGGGAGCGGTAAAAGCTGTTCCAGAGAGCTTTTCGGCGTAGAGGCCATATGGCACTTTCTGGGGAGAGTTGTGTCCTATTGGGAGGGCGCCTTCGATGGCCTCGGTTCTGTTGTGGTTGTTAGTCCTATCACATATCTCCTTTCTGTGGTTTCATCGCATACTCATGATAAGAGTCGAAGCCATTCTGGTATTTGTATGGATCTGGGTGTTTGAACTGTGTGATCGGCATTGTGTTGGCGGTGTTGTTATAATAGTGGTGTTCCTCGTGAACAGTTCTGAATAGTCAACCTCTAGGAAGGGCAGGCTCAACTGGGTTTCCTGTGAAATATATTCATCATCCTCTCCCTTCCACACACTCACTATTGCGATTTCATCCGTTGCGACGGGAATTTTCATCCGCGTAAAAGCAAGGTTGCGGGGAAGCCGCGGAATATAGCCGGCAATAAGCGGGGAGAGGGGGCGGACTTGATTCCGCAGTCACTGGACGACGGAAAATTGACGACGGCACAAAGAGAAGGCGACACGGTTAGAGGAGATGACGAGGAAGGCAGAGAGACTGTGATTAAGGAGGGGCAGTGTCTTTTTAATCGGTCTTCTTGTCGCTCTCCAAGTTCTTGAGATATCCTCATAGATACCCCTTTTCAAGCTTCAACCTATCTATATCGAAACAATGGCTTCGTGGCTCCAGATTCCCAAGAACTCGCCCTTTTCGCTGGCCAACATCCCCTTTGGCATTATCTCCTCGCCCAAGGCATCTCCTCGTGTGCCCGCGATCGCGATTGGTGAATATGCATTGAATCTGAGTGCCTTTGCCTCGTCCTCTGGCTTCTCGCAGCTTCCCGTGATCCAGCCTCATCTCAGCGTCTTCAACGAGCCGACATTGAACGCCTTCGCCGCTCTCGGTCGTCCAGTACATCGCCAAGTCCGTGAATACCTTCAAGCTGTCTTCCGTGCCGACACCCCATACCCTCAGGTCCTCAAAGACAATGCAAGCTTGCAGAAGGAGGCACTCTTGCCTTTGTCGGAAGTGACCAACCACGTCCCTCTGCAAATCGGTGACTATACGGACTTTTACGCTGGTCTCAACCACGCTTACAACGTTGGTGTGCTCTTCCGTGGCCCGGAAAATGCTCTGCAGCCCAACTACACACATCTTCCGGTCGCATACCACAGTCGCGCATCGTCTGTGGTTGTTTCGGGCACACCGATCCACCGTCCTAACGGTCAGATCCTGACCAACCCAGCTGCCAATCCTAAGATTCCTACCTTCTCTCCGTGCAAGAAGTTGGACATTGAACTGGAGCTGGCCGCGTTCGTCAGCACGCCCAATGGCTTGGGCAAGCCGGTCTCCATCAACGAAGCTGAAGACCACATCTTCGGTCTGGTGTTGATGAACGACTGGTCTGCTCGTGACATCCAGGCCTGGGAATACGTCCCTCTGGGACCGTTCAACGCAAAGAACTTTGCCACCACAATCACCCCCTGGGTTGTTCTCATCGATGCATTGGAGCCTTTCCGCGCGCCGGGTCTCGAGCCAGGTGACCGTGAGGCCTTGCTGCCCTACCTCCGTGAGAAGCGCGCCGTCAACGCCTTCAACATTCCCCTTGAAGTTGAGATTACTCCCGATGGTGGAAAGTCGACGGTCATCTCGAAGAGCAACGCGCAGAACCTTCTGTACTCGTTCCCTCAGATGCTTACGCACCATACCATTACGGGATGCAACATGAACACTGGTGATCTGCTTGGTAGTGGTACTATCTCTGGAAAGGAGCCCCAAACGCAGGGTAGTATCCTGGAGCAGACAAACGGCAAGAACCCTATTAAGCTGAGTGATGGCTCGGAGCGTATCTTCTTGGAGGACGGTGATCGTGTTGTTCTGCGCGGTTCGGCGGGTGAGGAAGGAAGCTATGTGGGCTTTGGAGACTGCGAGGCTACTATCCTTCCTGCGTTGAAACTCGAGTTTTAGATTGCTTTTTCTCCGTTTTTATCTTGAATGCTTGCTGTTTAAAAAGTGAAGAACATGACACGACTATGAATCTGAACATTGAAGTAGAATCTGACAGCCTCACGCAAGTACAAACAAATCTCCTATTCACACTATCTATCTACTGGACCTTAAACTCGCCCGGTGTATCCTCCTGTGTCCTCCAATGCCCCCTCCTGACACACTCCTCCTCCTCCAGCCTCTCCGCCACCCCCCTAATAGTCGGAAACTCCCCCATATCAACCCCGACCCTCTCCGCCCCCCAAACAGCCGGCACCAAGCAAACATCCGCCATCGTAATACTATCCCCCACACTGAATTTCCCAGCCGACTCCACCACAATCGCCTCGTACGCCCTGAGCCCCTCGATAATAAGATCCTTCGACCATGCACCCCGGTCCATACCAAGCGGTCCGACGCGTTTGAGGATACGCAGGTTCGTAACGGGTTGTACATCGCAGGCGATTATGGATGCGAGGGTGCGGACTGTTGCCCGTGTCTCTGGATCGGAGGGCGGGGGGAGGAGAGAGGGTGTTGATGGGGAGGTGGTGATTTCGTCGAGGTATTCGAGGGCAGCGAGGGATTGGGTTATTGTGATGGTTCGGCTGGTGCCGTGTTCGATGATAAGTGATGGGACGGTAAGAGAGGGGTTTAGGCTGCCGTAGTCTGGAGCGCGCTGCTCGTCTTTTAGGAGGTTGATTGGGATAGGGGTGTAGGGGAGGGATTTTAGGTGTAGGGCGATGCGGAGGCGCGCTGAGCAGGAGGAGCGGAAGTAGGTGTAGAGGGTTATGTTGGTTATGTCGGTCATTTTGATTTGTTTGTATGGCTTTGGCTGTGTATAGCTGGCTCTTGTTTCCTGTAGTGAATTGTGGTGGTTGGGTTTTAGATGTTACTGTCTAGATATAAAGGTCTAGTACTGTAATGTATCTGTCTGACTTCCCAATATGGTAGAGCGGGATTATTTCCGGGGCTTTGGGATACTCACTGACCAGTACTGACCACGCACTGGGCTCTCTAAAGCTCACTTAGCAGTGCGGGAACTTGATGTACGAGGGTATTATCGTTGATGTTGCTGAGGCATTTTGTGTATGGGCTGATTCCAGTTGACATTCTTCTCTCGATAAGCCAACCGACCTACTATCATTTCTTATGATTATGGCTGATGGACATCAGAGCCTACAATCTTGACTTACAAGAAGCAAGATGCTTCTGACAATCACGAAGTCCGCCTCTTCCCTTGGCCCAATGTCCGCTTTGACATGTACACTCACCCCTTCAACAAGCCGGCGACTCAGAACCAGTCCGTGTTTTTCATAAATAACTCAGAGATACTCAGGCAAGTTCTTGACATCAAAAACCACCTTCATGCCTTTGCCAGCCCATTCCTCAAGGGTGATAATCATGGCACTAGCTGTGTCATCCCAAGTACCTCTCAAACAGTTGACTCCTTGAGAATAGTCTATTCCATTCACCCACGGACGACTGGCCAGATCCTCCTTTTTCCATGGAGAGTACCATATCTTCTTTTGTCCGTTCTCCACGTTTAACCTAGCATATCCAATAGTTACATTACCCATGAAAAGATCCATATGTATCCACCGTCCTTTGAGGTCGGTTTGCTGGTCATTTCTCGGGTAGTAAAGACCACCGTTTTCCCACGTCGACTGTAAATTTTTGTCGATGTATTCTAGAAGGCCATGTAGTTCAACGGATTTACCGAGTTCCGAGAGCCACTTGACAATATAGCTCAGAGTCGGCTCCTTGTATGGGAGTTTAATGCTGTCCTTGTTTGCTCTGTAATATTCCCGAGCTCCCTGAAAAGCTTGTCGTGGATCTTGTACATCCTGCTGTTGTGCGGTCACCTCTCTGTATGCACTTGCTACCATAGGATGCTGGAGCTCGACTTTGCCATCAACGTTGGTTATGAATCCGCGTGCGTGGTTGTTGAATCCTGATTGGACGAATTCTGAATTCCAAATGTTCATGAACACCGTAGCCCTGCTTATCGCCAGTACAAGAACGAATACAGATTTAAGGAATATCAAGGTCTTACCATGCAGTGAAGCCTACACTTCTGGCTGTGGCCGTGTCGTCTTGCTTAACACTCACCCAATCCTTGTGCGTGAAATCATACTTTTCTTCTCCAATGCAGCCTTGTATATGTCAAGTACTTCGTCCAATACATTCTTTCCGTGGCGAAAATCATCCAAGCGGATAGCAATAATCTAGAGCAGTGCGTAAGTAATCCACCTCACCCCATGATATCGCTAGCCATGATATAATCACCAGAAACTGATTGCAAGCCACGAAAAGCAGATTCGGCTCTCCATCTATCGCGGCGCTTAACTTATAGAAATGTTGGAAATGTCCTGCTTGCTTTGTTGACAGTTTGGGATACCTGGATAAATCTACAGGCAAGCTGTCACCGACAGAGTCGAGAGATACCATGGATATTGTAAACTATGGGGAAATCAAGGCGAAAGGCAATCTAATAGGAACCTTTAAATCTAAGCGACGAGTTTATCAGATGGCAGTCAAGACTATTATGTATTGTCTGGGGGCAGAAAGATCACGGGCCGAATCAGATCTGACTAAAAGACGATTGCTACTTCTGCATGGATATACAAGAGAGTACGAGGACGACCGATGCAAAAGCTCTGAAATTTGCTGGAGAACAAGGAGTGCATGGTCGATATCATCAGCGAGTATGACATGAGCGGACTTACGCCAGTATACGAATACAAGGACGTCAAGGCTGTTAGGGTGAGATAGGAATTGTGATTTGCGTCTTTATGAACAGTAGTAGGATTTGGCTTTGCGTGTTTTAATTAAGACTACTGCGGTGATAACACACTGAGCACCCAGGGCACGCACCTGAGCGCTCGCCCCACGACCCAGGGCTAGAAGTATAAAAGCAGAGAGCGGATGCAAATACAAAACCTGACCCGGCAATAGGCGTACAAGTTTCTAACCGGTTATACAAGGGTACCCTCCTAAACCGATCCATCATTCTTCTCGACTAGTCAAAGTATACAGTTGATCGTTGTATTTCGGACAGGCGGTTGCTTTCTGCACGGCTGTTCGAGGGGCGGGAATCTTCCGCTGCTGGAATACCCGAGCTGCATGGATGGGTTTCCGCTTGTTTCCGTTTTCTGGATTATGATTTGCCATCTTTCGTTGTTATTTTTGAAATTATTCTAGAACTATTATTATCAATTTTCAAATCAAGAAAACTGCAACTTTTACTAGGAGTGTAAATTTACATGAATACACGTGATATATATCATAGTCAGTTACTGACTATGTCCACGAAATAATACAAAGTAGATGGGAACTTACAAACTATAACATTCACATCCCAATCGCATGAATAGATATTAACTATTTGCAGTAATTCCAAAACACGATCGCCAATTGGACCTGGGTGTTAGGGCTACCCTCCACCGGATGTTCCAAACACCCGCAGTCGGCAATCAGCGGCTATTTCGCAACATCCGCCCCGCACCTCCTTTCCCGGATATTTTGATACCATTCCACCATCTGTCGTCTCTCGGCCTGGAACGCTACGTGACCTCATATCGCCCCAGACGAACCAGATACCAATCCTTTCAATGCTATTGGCCAATTCGCCACCCTAACTGATATGGAAATCAGAAGGCCATCCCGTGGAGAACACACCGCGGACCGGGTGTACCAGCGCACCTACAAAGCTTGTATCTCCTGTCGGCAACGCAAGGCTAAATGTGAACTCGGGACGGGAGAAGATGGTGCGGCAGTCGGGCCTCCGTGTGCGAGGTGTCGGAGGGAGCAGAAGGAATGTTTGTTTAGTGAGAAGAGGGCGTGGGAAAGGGGGAGAAAGAGATGTGGGTTGCTGTCCGGGTCTGGTTTGATTGTGATGAATTTGTACTGATGTGGGTTTTGCTTAGGTGCAGAAGATGGCGTGGATACGCCTTCACCAAGGACGAGAAGGAGGCGGTCGAATGATGCTAGTGACAGGCATGACTCGTATGACATGTCGGAGTATGGACCTAGCCCAGGAAACGACGAAACCACAATCACAGAGAATACCGTTGGTGTTAATGGGAGTGGTCAAAATACACAACAACCTACCTCTAGTCTCGGCAATTCGATGATGCGCACCGTCGTGGCCAGTGGGAATGATGCATTGAATATCCTTTTCGAAGCTGCTGCGGCGCACAGCCGTGGAAATGGCATGACCACGGGCTCTCAACCAGGAAATGCTATATCTTCTGAGAGAAGAACCACCAGAAGCGAAGACTCATTAGAAGGCGGTTATTCAGGTCCTTTTGAGGGTTCAACGAGGACGGTGCACCCCGTGGAAATCTCTCGGGTGGCAAAAGAAGTCCTTGATGTCTGGGAGTCATGCCGCTTTGTAAAGATGGGATGGTTTACTTCCAGAGAAGCGGTGACATTTATTGACTTGTGGGCCTCATTCTCACCTTGGGCACTGTCTGTACAGAGCTAACTTGAGCTTCAGGTTCTTCAAGAACATGTCTCCTTTATCCCCGATACTTACAGACTTCTACGTAAATCATGCAAATCATTACTGCCTCCTTACACGCGATCCAGTCCTCTGCTGTACAATCCTGATGGTATCTGCTCGCTATCACGTATTACCAGGAGCTGGTGGCGAATCAAGGAACTTCTTCATCCACCACCGTCTCTGGCAGCATTGTCAGCAACTAATCACACGCCTAATATTTGGTCAGGATAAATCTACGTCGTCCAAGATTCGCGGCATTGGTACCATCGAGGCTCTTCTATTGATGTCCGAATGGCATCCCCGTTCACTGCATTTCCCTCCGGAAGTTGACGGTTGGGATTGTGACCTGATGACAGGAACCACCGATTCTCGCACAAACGCCGATGAGGAAGATACGCTGTCTGCTGACAGGTGGCTAGAAGACATGATTGAGCCTGCTAGAAGATCAGACCAGATGTCCTGGATGCTACTTGGATCTGCATTGTCGCTTGCACATGAACTCGACATCTTTGAGGTTGGGGATAATGAACCGGACTCTCTATCAGAGCCGGAAGGGCTCATGCCCAGTGACCAGATGAAGTTCCGCAAACAGCGCGTACAGCGCCTACTATACGTATACATTAACCAATTGGCATGGAGGATAGGGTGTATATCGCTTATGCCACAGAGTCTGAACCATGCGATTATAGGAGGGCAAGCGACGAGAGAGCTCAGCCGTTCTGGAGATGGATGGTTCATGTTCATGGACTCATGGATGGATTTGACCAAATTGGCTAAATCGGTTACTGATACTTTCTTTCCTTCTGTTTCATTTGCGAGGCAGCAATTACACAGTGGTCGGTATATCGATCTATTGGATCATTTTCGCCCGTTGCTCACTCAGTGGAAAGAGAAGTATCTCCGACCCCAATGTGAGTATCCTGTTGATACCGTGTTCCATGGAACATGGACTGACTACGAGTGCAGTGGTGGAGAAACCATTCTTCAACATCCTCTTTATCGAATATCACTTTGTCCGCGTTTACACCCACTCAGTCGGAATGCAAGCTGTGGTAGAACGTGTTCTTGCAGACGGTGAACCCAACCTGGAAGAAGTGCGCCCTTTGAACATCGACTCCATCGATTACGAGTATATCCAAGAAGTCATCGACGGATGCTGCCAGATTCTACAAAAAGTCAGTCAGCTCGCAGAAACTGGAGCTTTGCGATTCTCTCCGGTCCGCACATTTCTGCGCATAACAAGCTCGTCTATATTCCTAATGAAGGCCCTAAGTTTGGGCGCGCGCCAAGCAAAACTCCGCGAATCACTCAATATCCTTGAAAAAACCATTCAGGCGCTGAAGTCAAATTCACTAGATGATATCCATCTAAGTAGCCGCTATGCTACACTCCTAGACCTACACGTCTCGCGTTTGCGACGCAACCTACTAGCATCATCAAAGGGCGTGAAGAACAGCCGTGGAACTACCACAGCATCTTCCACAGGACCACCTCCACGGCCTGATAACGTGACCGATATAAGCAATGCAAAAATGGTGAGCAGTACGCCGATATCACAGAGCATGTCGGATATCAGCTTCATTCCATCGTTGAATGATATGGCTGCGGACGATTGGCTTTCGTTGCCGTTCGATCCGTCGATGGCTCCGTTTGGTATTAGTAGCGGTGGACAAATACCAGCGCTTGAAGGGGGTGCATTGGACTTTATTTGGAACTTGCCATCATGACCATAGACAGACTGTGCTGCAAGAAGCTGCCAAGGTGGCCATTGAGTGGGGGCATGGTAATGTGGTCCAGTTTGATGCGGGGAAAACAGAAGCAGTCCTACTTACTCGCAAACGGGGCCGGGAACTGAAAGATCAGATTCAACGAGCACAAGTGGAGGTAGATGGCCACTGTGTGCCCTTCAACTTAGAGGCAACGCGATGGCTTGGTGTCTGGCTTGATTCTGGGCTGAATCTCAAAGCCCACTATCAGACCTGTATGCGCAAGGCACGGGCTGCAGAAAACAGAGTACAACGCCTATGCCAGAGTCATGGACTGGCCCCAGGGCTAGCTCGTCAGGTTCAAGTAGCAGCAGTGCAATCAGTAGCTCTGTATGGAGCAGAGCTCTGGTGGCAGGGCCAGAAGGATCGGCTAGTGGGTATACAGCTCATGATCAATCGACAGGCCCGTGCAATTACCGGCATGTTGAAATCCACTCCTGTAGGGCCACTAGTTCGTGAAGCGGGCCTGGCACCAGCAGAGGCCCTGTTGGAGGCTCGACAATTGAAATACACTACCCGGCTGCTCAGCTTACCGGAGAACCACCCAGCTAAGGAGATCCTCCCAGTGAGCTTCCGGGAAGGGGATCAGCACACCCAACCTGGGGAACAGACCCCAGGGAACCGACAATGGGCTGAGAGAAACAACCAAGGCCCATGGTCCCTGGGACAACACCTTGCTCGACAACTAGCCAATATTCTACCAGTGGACCCATCTGGGGGCTTTGAGAGCACAACACAGACAACCAGTAGCCAGTTTCCAGGCCAAATAGAGATGCTACCAGGTCCAGAGGCCCTAGCAGCGGCGCAATCTCTCCCTCCAGAGCTAGCAATCTGGTCAGATGGATCAAGATTAGAGAATGGCAAAAGCGGGGCAGGGACTGCTTGGCAAGAGCCGGGAGGAACATGGAGGACCTGGGGGTTCCCATTAGGCAAGGGATATGAGGTCTTTGATGCAGAGCTTCTGGGCGTTGTGCGAGCACTCCAGTTAGCAGAGAAAGTGGGGGATCAAAGACCAGTCACTATCCTGTTGGACTCCCAAGCTGCCATTGCAAGGATGCGACACACCCAGCCAGGTCCAGGCCAAGCATTAGTGATCCAAGCACATGCTATAGCCAAGAGACTACATGCCCGAGGTTGCCAAACCACTATCCAATGGGTGCCGGGACATGCAGGAATAGAAGGGAATAAGAGAGCTGACCAGGCAGCAAAACAGGCAGCCAGTAAGCCACCAGGAAGAGGCCCAAGAGAAATATCCCTGGCCTTCACCTGTAGAGCCCAAACAGAAGCCATTATAGCACAAAGGCAGAGATGGCTCAACAAAGAACTTGGACAGCGATCCCAACAAGGTCAACGAACATACAGGCCACAGAGGAACTGGCGGCTCGACCCGGCAGCTGCAATAGCTCCCAAACACCTAGCAAGCCGTTATTTTCAACTGAAGTCAGGACATGCCGCTATAGGAACATACCTACATCGGATCCAGGTCCGGGAGGATGCAACCTGTGAAGGATGCGGTATATCAAGGGAGACAATACACCATCTTCTCTTTGAGTGTCGGGAATGGCGACACCAACGAAACAGGCTCTACAAGGGCCTAGAGACTGACGGAGTCTTGAGACCCACCACTGCAGAAGAATATCCACAAGGACGACTTTTAGGTGAGCCTAGAGCTACCAGAGCGCTGCTGCGATTCCTAGCCAGCACCAGCATAGCTCTACCCCGGGCGCACCTACGGCAGACGGCAGAAAGGGCCCAAAGAGATGACGAATGGGGACTGGAAGCATTGGAGGAAGCAGTTAGAACAGGAGAGGGGTAGCAGGGAGGGTAGCCCAAGGCTGAGAGTCAGCCTAGGCCACACCCATCTTGCTCCAAAACACAAGGAGAGCACGGTGCTCAAAAGCCCTGCGCATACAGGCGGTCTGGGGCGAGGAAAAGGATTGGAAAGATGTTAGAAGGGGGCTAACGCCTCAGGAACCTATGGGGACAAGAGACTGTAGAATAGCCACTGACCTCGAGTCCACGAATCATGGTCTATCATAGCTCTAGGGCTCGGTATGGACAATAAACTTGATTAAATAATAATAATAATAGACAGACTGTAAATAGCAGTAAGCTTGCAGAAAAGTGACGGAGTGCTATGATTGATATGATTGGTTTTCAATGTTTAGTCATCAATAAGTCACATGATGTGCCCCGGCCAAAGTCACGTTTTTTCCCGCCGGAAGAGAAAAAGTTGTTGCGATCCGCAAACTCCATTGTGCCCACCCTCGGCCTCGTCGCCTGTCTAAAACATCGTCTCGCCGGCCTCGCAACAGTCTAGGAAGACTTTCGACCTGTCCATTTCACCACCGGGACGTACAAACCTCGCTTCCCGTGTTCCGCTCAACTTTTTTGCTCTTCCGAAACCGCACATTTCTTTGAACTACCGGCTTCACGGCTACGCCGAATTAGCGACCTACCCCTCAATCCGGTTCTCTACCTTTTTCTTACGACTTGCAATAATTCGCTATGGATCACTCGAGAGATCCTTGCCCCTGGGTTGCCCTGAGCGACTTCGGTGGTGCTTTCTGTATGGGTGTATGTCTTTACCCGGACCCATGAAGCATGCCCCATTGCACACCCGGATACTGATATCTTGTCTCTTCTAGGCAATCGGTGGTGCAGTCTGGCACGGTGTTAAGGGATTCAGAAACAGCCCCTACGGAGAGCGACGGATAGGCGCAATCACAGCCATCAAGGCACGAGCACCCGTTCTCGGTGGTAACTTTGGTGTCTGGGGTGGTATGTTTTCGACATACGACTGTGCGATCAAGGGAATTCGCCGAAAGGAGGATGCATACAATGCCAGTCAGTTTACCCTTTCTGCAAATAGATAGTGGCTGGTGTCGGATTTTCGGAGAAAAGGAAGCCATTCATTTAGCTAACTGCTGGTTTGAACAGTTATCGCTGGTTTCTTCACTGGTGGTTCCTTGGCTATCCGTGGTGGTTACAAGGCTGCTAGGAACTCGGCTATCATGTGTGCTGTTTTCCTGGGTGTTATCGAGGGCGTTGGTATTGGTTTCCAGAGACTTATGGCGGACAACACAAAACTCGAGGTGAGACTCGGTTGCTAATTAAGCGCTAAAACAGGCGTGCTCTTGAATGGCTTGGCTGACTTTTACCGATTTAGCTCCCCCCTCCGCCTCCGGCCGAAGGAAAGGCTGTCATCTAAACACCTCCCTAATATATCGATTCGAAGCGAATATCCTCTCGTCTCGCAATCTTCGATTTATACCTTGATACACTCTCATCTCTTCTCTCTTCACTGGTGTTGGGTCCCGGTCATTGCTTTTTGCTGCTTTTTTACAGGGAGCGTGGCATAGAGTTTTCCTTTCTGTCTTCGGCTTCCATTTATGTTATAACTACTCACTATTTTGACGGCGGTTTATGGATTTCACAGATTTTGCATTATGATTATGTTGTGTTGCTGGGAGATCAAAAGCAGTTGTTCGGAGATGTCGGGGTGATTCGTTCGCCTGGGGCATTTCCATTCTTGTACATTATCTTGCGGATTATCAGGTATAATGCGACATTTGGATGCACTATATGTCACATTGTTTCCATGTACCACTATACACTGTAACCGAGTACTCGCTTATAGAACTGCAGAATAGGAGTTTTTCTGTTCGATGTTGGCACAATTTATGAACAATCAATGTCCGAAAAATGGTCCACCGCCTCAGCCTCTATGCTTCGTCTGACAGCTGTATTTCCCAAAGGGGAAAAGCTCCTGATAAGCACGGACAACGTCATCCATCCCCGAATTCACATCGCGCGACACCGATATCCTGTACCCCAGGGGTAATTTATGCCGGGGACCCTTCTTCTACTATAAAACTGCAGGTTCCCGCCTCCTAGAAATATACAACCGGGCGCACTGACATGCTACGCCCAATGCCCCTCTTCGTACCCAAGTATCTCTAGCCGCATACATCCGAAGACCAATCCCCTTTAAAATAAAACCTCGCAGCGACATACATACCCCTAACACCGACCTAGCATCCGACATAATGGCTAATAAATCGGCATCACCAACTTTCAAACCAACTCTAATCCTCCACGGCGGTGCCGGCGATATCCACCGCTCCACACTCCCCCCAGACCTCTACGAGAAATACCATGCCTCATTACTATCCTATCTCCGCTCGACGAAGGACCTCTTACAAGATGACGCGACCGCCCTAGATGCAGCCACTCACGCCGTCTCACTAATGGAAGACGATGAACTCTTCAACTGCGGTCGTGGAAGCGTCTTCACCTCCGCCGGGACGATTGAGATGGAAGCTTCGGTTATGGTTACCTCTGTTTGTCGAGACGACGATGAAAGCCGGGAAAATATCAAAAGAGGAGCCGGGGTTATGGGACTCCGGAACGTGAGGCATCCTATTCGTCTTGCGAGGGAGTCGTTACTCCGCACGGGTTATGATACGGACGGCAAGCCGAATGGCGATGGCGGGAGTATGCATATGCAGCTTGTGGCGCCGTATGTGGAGGAGAGGGCGAGGGAGTGGGGGGTGGAGATTATGCCTGATGAGTGGTTTTGGACGGAGAAGAGGTGGAAGGAACATCGCCGGGGATTGGAGGGGAATGGTAAAGCTGCTAGTGAAGACGGAGAGGAGGAGGCTCAGGAACTCATTCCCATGAGCCAAGGCACAGTTGGCTGCGTGTGTCTTGATAAATGGGGGAATTTGGCTGTCGCGACGAGTACCGGAGGACTCACGAATAAATGGCCTGGGAGGATTGGTGATACACCGACTATGGGTTCTGGGTTCTGGGCGGAGGCTTGGGATGTTAGCTATCCGTCATATTCTGGGGAAGATGAAGAAGCGGATGTTCCGGACGAGCAGGAAGCATTGATCTCTCCAACAACGCCAAGTTCCCCAACCTGGGGATTCAAAAATATCCGCTCTTTATTCTCAGAGTGCACGCCATCATTCATCAACAAAAGAAATAGTGCATATACATCTATCCAGGCAGCCAATCCTGATAGCCAGCACACCCCTGACAATGATGAGAAGGGCTACTCAGACGAGGTCGAGTCACACGCTCGCACCACCAGACGAGCAGTAGCCCTCTCTGGCACAGGGAACGGCGACTCTTTCCTCCGTATTGCAGCAGCTCGCACAGCAAGCGCAATGCTCCGTTTTTCACCACCCGCTTCTTCAACTACCCTTGCTCAAGCTATCACAGCCATTGCAGGACCGGGTGGCGAGTTGCAATCATCTGCCGGAAAGCGATGGGGCGCAACTCGTGAGGGAGAAGGCGGGATCATCGGAATTGAGGCGGAGGCGAAAGTCGATGCGGAAAGTCAAGGGCACAGACTACGACATGGAAAGGTCGTGTTTGATTTCAATTGTGGAGGGATGTGGAGGGCGTGGATTGAGGAGGATGAATATGGTGAGACTGAGAAGGTTATGGTTTTCAGGGATGAATATCGTTAAATAGCATAGCCAATTAAGAGTTCAACACAAAGAACACTAAATGGGCATTGAATAAAAATGCAAAAGTAATTGAAACCTGACGGTTCAAAAACAAAAAGAAATCGTCGATATGTTCCGACACGGGGAATCGAACCCCGAGCTGCCGTGTGAGAGACGGCGATGTTAACCATTACACCATATCGGATGTTGTTGGAACGAGTTATGATGCTTCAAACTAAGTGCCGTAAGCACCCTCTTGCCCATATAAATCTGTGACTTATCTACCCTCTGAGGTTGGGCGCAGACAAAACTTCTCCTGTCACGACAGCTTTTGGCTCCCGGAATTCACTCAAGGAATCCCAGAATGGCGACTAAAATTGATGAGCGAGACTCTTACTGAGCCGCAAAGATATCTTTCTACGAGAGACGGCGACTATGGCGTGAGTCCTCTTGACGCCCCATTCTGCAGAATTATAGTAGCCATTGAATTCGGTTATATTAGTAGGAAGTTAGAATTGCTATTTTACCTTGGAACGAGCCATTCGCTTTTGAAACTCTGCCGTTAGAGAATACAAAGTAGAACATATGATTGGCTAAACAACAAACAAGATATAAACAAAAGACAAAGACCACCAAACGCCTTCAACACTCTAGCTCTAAATCCAAATCACCACCCCTCCAACGGCGTAAGCCTCGCCATAACCCCATCCTTGGGATGCACCGTCGCACCCTTCCTAATCTCCAGCTTCGCATCCGGATCCCTCAATTCCATCTCAAACTTGCCTACTATCGTAGCAACCAAGCAAGCCAACTCAACCTTCGCAAATCCTTGCCCGATGCAACTCCTCGGCCCATGGAGGAAGGTCAACAAAGCGTAGTTATTGCTCGTCCCGCCTGTCTTATTCGCGCGCCCTGTGTCAGGGTCG
The DNA here is from genome assembly GCA_039880875.1 of Aspergillus pseudoglaucus. NCBI lineage: Eukaryota > Fungi > Ascomycota > Eurotiomycetes > Eurotiales > Aspergillaceae > Aspergillus > Aspergillus pseudoglaucus. The sequence goes on along the minus strand of JBDODC010000030.1, from coordinate 120,993 downwards.
ATCCATCGTTCTGGGTTGAATGTAGCTGCCTCGGGACCCCAGAATTCTTCCTGTCGGTTGATGATGTGTGGAGAGATCATGAAGAAGGTATCTTTGGGGATGGGGACGCCGGTGATGGTGGTGTCGCGGGAGGCGATGCGGACAGTAGCGGGGACGGAGGGGTAGAAGCGGATGACTTCGTTGCAGACGGCGTTGAGGTAGGGGAGGGAGTCGAGGGTTGCAGCGGATAAGGGAGCTGGTGAGGCGGAGGAGATGGAGGGGAGATTTGTGCGGATTTCTTCGCGGAGACGAGTTTGGATGTCTGGGTGTTTGCAGAGGGCATAGATCGCCCATTGCATGGCTGTAGCTGTTGTTTCGTGGCCAGCTGTTAGGAAGGTCATCATTTGGTCGACGAGGTTTTCTTCTGTGAACGTGCCGCTTTGTAGGGCGACGGAGATGATGTCGACTCCGTTGTTTTCGGTTTTGTTTTCTATTTTTTGGCGCTTCTCATGGATGATTTGGCGGGCGACGCTGCGGAGGAATCCAGATGTCTCTTGAGCTATCTTGTTGCGCCGGACGGGGAGTTTTTGAAGGAGTTTTAGGTCGACTGCAAACAAACCAAGGAGCACAATGATTCTTGTCATCTTGGGGTCGTCATTGAAGAATCGCCGGTACTGCCGGTTGAGCTCATTATCGGGGTCTCGTAGAGATTCAAAGTCATGATCCATTCCTGCGAGACCGACAATATCCAATGTCGCTCTGCTGGCCCAGTTACCGATCTGGACGATGTTGTCTTCTGGGTTTTCCCGAGATTTGATTTCTTGTTCGATCAGCTTCGCCATTTCGGCGCTCTTGGCCCAGAATACCGGGTAAAGGTCTTTGACATGGCGGTAGGAAAATGCTGGCATAAGATTCTTTCGTTGTAGCTGTAGATGCAGTTAATACATTGTTTGGAAAGCAGTAATGAAGGGTCGCACCTTATGTTCATCCCCCTCCGCGAGAAGGAGACCGTTTCCGGTAACACGCCTCAGCTGGAGTTGGACCAGTTCCGGCTTGCAGAAATCATACGCTTTGTGAACAAGCACCTCACTGAGGGCTTTGGGGGATGTCAAAAGAACACGTTCTAGGTTTCCAACCATATAATAGCGGATCAACCCGTCATTGGGAACATTTCTGATCCAGTCTGCCATTTCATCCAGCGGAGTCTCTAGGAATATAGATTTTGTGTTGCCTCTGAGCCATGTTCGTATCTGATTCGATAGTCAGAACAACCCCCTTCACGAGTTAGGAATGGACAGGAGATCTCACCGGTGGTGTCGGCAGTTGTTTAAGGGGGGTGAAAAATCGAGGGTACAAACTTAAGTCATAGATAATCCGGAGTGCTGTTGCAATAATTGACAACCCGATGAACGTCAAGACAGATGAGTTGAGCACTCCATACTCGGGTTTCAAATGTACCAGAGCTGCGATACTGAAGTAAACAACCCCGAAGTGGATACTGGGTCGCGACATTTTGGGAATCAACGAAGATCGGGCATGCGAGTGACAATGGGAATTGCCGGTATTCCGTATATTCCGTGGTTTAAAAGAGAAAAGGACCGGGTATAAAGAATTTTCATGTGAACGGATCCCGCGTCAATTCATAACCCACTCGCACCAGGGACTCATTCACCCTTTTATGCCACTGACATTAGAGCCAAAATAATCATAAAGCCCCCTTCCCTTCAAAAAAATCGCACTTGGTCAATGCTGAAGACCCGCAAAGATCCCCCGAACAAGTGCGAGATCTCGGTCCCACTCTGACAGGAGAGCCCGGCCGAGATGCCTAGTCGGTCGTCCAATCAATCGCCCGAATAATCCTTCAACTTATGCTTGATTTAAGATTCGACCGGAGCTCGAGATCCTGCAGCATACGGATGCAAGGCGTATGCGTATACAATGCGAGCGATCAAATGGCATGTCACCATATCGGAGGCATCTCGATCGCTGTTGTTCGGGTGAAGTGACGGTGAGAGGCTAGCTTGTCTTGCCCGTTGGAAACCATTTGCAAGAAGCGGGGCAAATTCCTGACTATCTCGACGTGTTCATTGCACGAAGATACATTTTAGTTGTCGACCAAGGAAAAAGATCCCGAGGTTTTCATGTGCATCTACTTACATTGGTTAGTCATCAACATATTTATGAATGCACAAGTCAACCCTTAACCACCGCTCTGTTATTATTATTATTTAATCAAGTTTATTGTCCATACCGAGCCCTAGAGCTATGATAGACCATGATTCGTGGACTCGAGGTCAGTGGCTATTCTACAGTCTCTTGTCCCCACAGGTTCCTGAGGCGTTAGCCCCCTTCTAACATCTTTCCAATCCTTTTCCTCGCCCCAGACCGCCTGTATGCGCAGGGCTTTTGAGCACCGTGCTCTCCTTGTGTTTTGGAGCAAGATGGGTGTGGCCTAGGCTGACTCTCAGCCTTGGGCTACCCTCCCTGCTACCCCTCTCCTGTTCTAACTGCTTCCTCCAATGCTTCCAGTCCCCATTCGTCATCTCTTTGGGCCCTTTCTGCCGTCTGCCGTAGGTGCGCCCGGGGTAGAGCTATGCTGGTGCTGGCTAGGAATCGCAGCAGCGCTCTGGTAGCTCTAGGCTCACCTAAAAGTCGTCCTTGTGGATATTCTTCTGCAGTGGTGGGTCTCAAGACTCCGTCAGTCTCTAGGCCCTTGTAGAGCCTGTTTCGTTGGTGTCGCCATTCCCGACACTCAAAGAGAAGATGGTGTATTGTCTCCCTTGATATACCGCATCCTTCACAGGTTGCATCCTCCCGGACCTGGATCCGATGTAGGTATGTTCCTATAGCGGCATGTCCTGACTTCAGTTGAAAATAACGGCTTGCTAGGTGTTTGGGAGCTATTGCAGCTGCCGGGTCGAGCCGCCAGTTCCTCTGTGGCCTGTATGTTCGTTGACCTTGTTGGGATCGCTGTCCAAGTTCTTTGTTGAGCCATCTCTGCCTTTGTGCTATAATGGCTTCTGTTTGGGCTCTACAGGTGAAGGCCAGGGATATTTCTCTTGGGCCTCTTCCTGGTGGCTTACTGGCTGCCTGTTTTGCTGCCTGGTCAGCTCTCTTATTCCCTTCTATTCCTGCATGTCCCGGCACCCATTGGATAGTGGTTTGGCAACCTCGGGCATGTAGTCTCTTGGCTATAGCATGTGCTTGGATCACTAATGCTTGGCCTGGACCTGGCTGGGTGTGTCGCATCCTTGCAATGGCAGCTTGGGAGTCCAACAGGATAGTGACTGGTCTTTGATCCCCCACTTTCTCTGCTAACTGGAGTGCTCGCACAACGCCCAGAAGCTCTGCATCAAAGACCTCATATCCCTTGCCTAATGGGAACCCCCAGGTCCTCCATGTTCCTCCCGGCTCTTGCCAAGCAGTCCCTGCCCCGCTTTTGCCATTCTCTAATCTTGATCCATCTGACCAGATTGCTAGCTCTGGAGGGAGAGATTGCGCCGCTGCTAGGGCCTCTGGACCTGGTAGCATCTCTATTTGGCCTGGAAACTGGCTACTGGTTGTCTGTGTTGTGCTCTCAAAGCCCCCAGATGGGTCCACTGGTAGAATATTGGCTAGTTGTCGAGCAAGGTGTTGTCCCAGGGACCATGGGCCTTGGTTGTTTCTCTCAGCCCATTGTCGGTTCCCTGGGGTCTGTTCCCCAGGTTGGGTGTGCTGATCCCCTTCCCGGAAGCTCACTGGGAGGATCTCCTTAGCTGGGTGGTTCTCCGGTAAGCTGAGCAGCCGGGTAGTGTATTTCAATTGTCGAGCCTCCAACAGGGCCTCTGCTGGTGCCAGGCCCGCTTCACGAACTAGTGGCCCTACAGGAGTGGATTTCAACATGCCGGTAATTGCACGGGCCTGTCGATTGATCATGAGCTGTATACCCACTAGCCGATCCTTCTGGCCCTGCCACCAGAGCTCTGCTCCATACAGAGCTACTGATTGCACTGCTGCTACTTGAACCTGACGAGCTAGCCCTGGGGCCAGTCCATGACTCTGGCATAGGCGTTGTACTCTGTTTTCTGCAGCCCGTGCCTTGCGCATACAGGTCTGATAGTGGGCTTTGAGATTCAGCCCAGAATCAAGCCAGACACCAAGCCATCGCGTTGCCTCTAAGTTGAAGGGCACACAGTGGCCATCTACCTCCACTTGTGCTCGTTGAATCTGATCTTTCAGTTCCCGGCCCCGTTTGCGAGTAAGTAGGACTGCTTCTGTTTTCCCCGCATCAAACTGGACCACATTACCATGCCCCCACTCAATGGCCACCTTGGCAGCTTCTTGCAGCTTCTTGCAGACCTCTCTAACTGAATATCCTGGAGCGAGCAGGCCTATGTCATCTGCAAATGAGAGACACTGGATACCATTCACTCTCCTCTCAATTGCATCAAATACACCGCTGAGGTAGATAATGAAGAGAATTGGTGACACTGGCGAGCCCTGTGGCACCCCGGAGTTAATTGGGTGTGCTGGGCACTGTGTGTTGTCGATCTGTAGCTGTACCCATCTGTCGGTCAAGAAGGACTGTACCCATCGGATCAGATCCCCATCTAGGTTGAATTCAATCAGTCGGGCTATCAGTCGGCTTGGGTTCACATGGTCGAATGCTCCCTTCACGTCAAGGAATAGTGCTCCCATAAGTTGTTGGAGTTTCCAGGCTTCATGGGTGTTCTGTATTAGACATGCCACTGCATCAATTGCACTCCGTTGCTTGCGACTTCCCATCTGTCCTGGGTGTAGTATTCCCATAGTCTCACAGTGGTGGGCAATAGCATCTGCCGCTATCTTTTCAACCACCTTCCCTAGGCAGTTTAGTAAGCTAATCACCCGGTAGGCCTTCACAGCTGCGTAGTCTGGTTTATTAGGTTTCCTTAACAGAATACCCTTCGCTACCTTCCATACTGGTGGATGTAGACCCAACCGGAAACATTGTCGGGCCAGAGCAACAATTCTAGGACTGTCCCATTCCCACAAGAGCCGGAGGGCTCGAAAATTCAAACGATCGATTCCTGGAGCCTTCTGTACTGCCTGGTAAAACAGAGCATGTCTCACTATTCCTTCATCCACCTGACTATGCCAGGACCCTTGGGAGATCTCAGCTTCCTGGCTATCTCCTGGTACCTGGGGGAAGGCTGTTTCCCGAATTAGGGCCTCCTTTTCCTCAAGGGAGCTGGCTAGCTGCCCCTGGGACCGCTCTGTTGTGGTCCTGGGTCTAGCGATATATCACTGAAGTGCAAATGGCGCTTCGTGACCCTTTTTTGGGTTTGGCAGCATCATCTGCATGTTGAGTAATGGACTGTTAACCAAAATATATTTCTTCAACGCAATGCACAGATTTCTCATCGCGGCTGGGACTTGGGTTTGACTCTGTTCAGTACTACTTGTTTTTCTCCAAGGAGCTCAGGTGTTTCGGAAAAGAAAGTCTTCAATAAATATTGGCGGCACGGAATAGCAGGCGCATGTCGATGAGAAATACGAGAAGAGCTAGAGGAAAGGCAGTATGTATGGGTAGGATTCGAATAACTAATTGCATTGTGACTATTTTGGAACATATAAGTCCTTTCCCGAGAGTTTACGGAATATTCGTCAACACATCATTGTACGCTTTTTTAGACCGAAAAATGTCCATCATCATTCCACCCACAGGAGCCTCACTAACCAAAGGCCTTCTTTTTTTGCATCTCCTGAAACAGCCTCTCCTGAGCCTCAATCAACCCTTTCACCTTCGGCCTCTCAGACATCCTCTTCAACCACGCCGTCATACGCGGAAACTCCTTCTCATCATACCCCTCGTCAGACAACATGGTCTGCACACTATTCTGCCACGGCACGAAAGCCAAATCAGCATACGACAACTTATCACCAACAAGCCACTCCCTGCCCTCCAACCACTTGTCCAACACCTTCGATACACGCTTGATCTCATCCACGTATCGCTGCACTATCCACCTGCTCTGCATGGTAGCGCTTGAACCAGACAGCCTGGCCGTAGTACGGACCCTGACCAGTGACCTGATAGTAAAGCCACTGCCGGGCGTGATAGAATTCCTTCGTTCCAGGGGCGAAGCTGAGCTTGTGCTCTTGGTCGTAGTTGTCAAGGATATACTCGAGGATGGCGCCAGATTCCCAAATGGTGATGTCGGTGTTGGGGTCGTGGATGGCTGGGAGGCGGCCGTTGGGGTTGATGATTTCGTATTCTGGGGTTTTGAGCTTGGCCAAATCGACAAAATTATTCTCGTAGGGGATATCAAGTTCCGAGAAGATGAATGATATCTTTAGTGGGTTGGGGCCGAGGTATCCCCCGTAGAGCTTGATTGGCTTCATGTCACGAGGCATTGCGATCGTTTGTAGTGGATTGAAGGCTTGACTACTCTGATTCTTGAGCGAGAAGGAGGTCTTGAATCCCCTTTAAATAATCAAAAGCGGAGATTTGTCTCTTCACTCGGATACCTCGTATTTATGCAGATCAAACTGTGCGCTTCTATGGACCGAAGAATGCTTTCGGCTTTGTATTGTCCCCGGGGCCGATCCTATTACGCCAGCACGGAGTGCAGATCTGCCGTCTGATATCATCTTGCGCCCTGGAAGGGCTTGTGTGATTGATCCAGTGTTGACATTTGCCTTCTTGGGTAGTCATTCATCCACTCGGTGACGGTGGGAATATCCAGAACTGAATAGTTTATTGAAGCTGATTACAAAGCTTCAAGAAGTTTCCAGAATCGAAGGTTGTCATTTGGAGATATTTGATTCAGATCATTGATGTTGGCCATTGGTAGCTAGCCTCCGGATGTCATTTCGAATTGGTCTCACCACTATATCAAGATAAATGATTAGGTTGAGGCGACAGCAATGTTTAGAAATTCTTAGTCTAATGTAAGTCTTTCTCAAATATATACACGCCACCCATATCTTGCGCTCTTGATTATTATTTTATGAAGAATGTCATTGAAGTGAATCAATTAGATTCCCATCCGTATATATGCATCTGTTACAATGTACCCCTCATGGCCTTCAAGCATAAAAGTCCCCTCAAACCAAAGTCTCCTTGTGCTTTTGCACATACTACTTCCAAGAGATCGTCTTCAAACCCAGTACCGACAGCAGCCTCTTGCTATCCTCCAAGCCACGACCGTTGTAATACCCGGGATCTTCAATAAACAGGTGGTTCTCCAGAAGTTCGTCTGCAGCCGGGGCCGGCAAAAATCCCTTGTATGTCTCCGCGTCTACCTGCACATATCGAGTCTTCTTTCCAGTAACCGCTTCGAAGTCAGCCAGGATCTGAGCGGGAGTATAGTAATCGACAGAAGCCAGAATCTGAGCACCAATGAGCTCGGTGCGCTTCTTGATGGCGGCTAGGACGAATTTGCCTGTCACTGTTAGTCGATTGTCCCATGTATACGGAGATGACAAGAGCTTACCGAGATCTTCAGGAACGTCAATTAAAGGGAACTTGGTGTTGTTGGTGACTGGATATGCGAGATTGTAGACGCCATCATCACCCTTACGGATCATACCGAAAGCCGCAAAATTCGACATAAAGTAACCCGGCAGAACAAATGTGGCTGGGACGCCAGACGACCGGATGTACTTCTCGACCTTTTGCTTTAGGTCGAAGTGAGGCACATGGGTGAGATGGCCATCGGAGGTCTCAGTCACATTGAGAAGAGAAGAGTAGATGACGTGCTCAACACCGGCTTCCTTAACAGCGTTGGTGACATTGGTGCCGTGGATTAGCTCAATTTCCGGGCCGCCTTCGTTATTACCCTATGGGGTAGTGATAAGGAACACCGTGTGAGAGCCACGGACTGCGTCGAGAAGGGAAGCAGTCGAGTCCATATTGGCCTGGTAAAATGGTCAGCCAGCATGACACTTGGGCAAGGAGAGCAAGAAATATGACGCACGCTTTTGACTTCAACCCCCTGTTTCACCAACTCCTGGGCTGCAGGCTTGGAGACATCCCGGGTGATACCCCGGATTTTGAACTCCTTCGACACCGCAGCATCTGCAAGGATGGCTTTGATCACGGAACCTCCCTGGTTGCCGGTGGCGCCAAAGACGGTGATGAGCTTAGACATAGTGGGATTATGCAAGAAAAAGAGATAATTTAGATCAAGAAATTTGAATAGAATGAATTAATTCAGTTAACTATGATATTCTATCCACCAGATACCCCGGACATCTTTATAGAGAGATACACGGAGTACAGAGAGACGGTGGCGGCAGAAATGAGTGTAAGCATTATACTTCGTACAGTGATACATGCGAGTCCGAAGCTATACCTTGGTAAGCCGGAAATAATTACGAAGCGGCAAGTGTTAATTACCCCGGACATGAATTAGTATAGTAGTCTTCGGACTCCGAGGTGGAGCTCGGACTAGGCTAATCCGCTGGCTCACTCAGAGAGCACTTAGTCACCTATTGGTAATCGACAGCCAGAACAAACCCGAACACTTGGGACGCAAAAAAGAGGTTCCGTGACTTGGTCTCACCGTCCAAAACCGAACTAGCTGCTCCGGACCGAGATCTGATGTAACTGGAGGTGATCTGGGGTACCTACGAAAATATAAAGTACCAATGGCTCCTCGCAATCCACACATCTTATCCATAAGTACTCTCTGTTCCACCGACACAAATTGCATGTTAATGAGCTGCCAGTGTAATGAATGCAGAGCCCGGAAATCGAAGGTGAATGTATAATGTAGCTCCGGTGGTTCGAGTCATGAACGATGCTGACGGCTTTGCAGTGTTCAAAGGAAAGGCCGACATGCTCGCAATGCAGGTATAACCAGAAGGAATGTATCTATGCACCGAATATCTCCCGAACCCATTGACCAGAGCGTGAGTGCCGGCTGATATTCCACTCAGTTACCTAGTCTGACCCTAGTATCGTAGTCATCTCACTGGTATCGAAGAGCGACTGGGTATATATGAGATTGCCTTGGAGCGGCTTTTTCCGACGGGCGATGTGGAACGAATTGTCCGTTCCCTGGCGGAGGACCAACGCGCCGAGAATGTCTTGCTACCCTTAGACAACTTTCCCCCGGGTGATCAGACGTCACTACGGCGCCGGTGGCGTCTCCCGACCAGCTCTTGTATTCGTTCTCAGCATCAGCCGACAATGAGTCTTCTCATGAAGTTGGTACAGCGCTTCCGGGACCAAGCCGAAATCTGGCTCAGGGGAGGCGTTGTCAACCCCCCAACGAGGAAACATCCGTCGATGCATATTTCATGAACTATCATCCGGGCCATCCCGTCGTACATCAGCCAACATTCAGAACTGAACTTAGCGCCCGCGCACTTAACCCTCCCAGCTTGGCGTGGCAGATTCTACACAAAGCGCTAATGACAATGGGAGAGTGGACTCTAGGAAATGTTCACTCCAATGCCGACCTAGACCTCTACCATCAAGCGAAAAATCTTCTGCAAAAGGTCTCATTAATGGAGACAGGAAGCTTGACGCTCTTACAGGCGCTCTTGCTTTTGAGTGATTTTGCACAAAAACGGGACATGCCTGACGCTGGGCTGCAGTATCTCTCTGTTGCTGTGCGGATGGCCATCGGCCTCGGGCTTCACCGGGAGAGCCTGGATTCATCCTCTACTGTTTTTGAAAGAGAGATGAGACGGCGAGTGTGGTGGACCATCTACATTTTTGACAGCTGCGCCGCCAAAACCTTCGGCCTCCCTCTCCTGCTGCCCAACAACAGTGAAATAAACACTAGACCGGTGCTTAATGTGCATGATGAGGTATAGTTGTGTCATTGGGTCTCTCAATATGGTCGATTTCTAACAGCTGGAGGAAGGACCTCGATGCCACAACCTCTTCGTTACCGTTAGAGGTGAATGGGCCGACGCTGTATTCCGGCTTGATTGGTCAGTCCAGATTCCACGCCATGGCAAACGGTATCTACCATCGTCTAGTCGCAAAGCCAAATATTTCTGTCGCCGAGATGCAAGATATGGAGAAGATGATTGATAATTGCCGGGCCTCCCATCCATCCTACTTGATAGACGAAGATTATGCTCCCCGACCAGAGTGGTTGAGATTCTCTGGTGACCGGCTTCAAATCTGCGATAGGAACCTGCGGATTATATTGTGGCGTCCGTATCTCCTACAGTGGGTCAAAATTAATAGCAAAGGTGAGGGGTATGAGGACGGCGCGAACGATATCTTTCGAGAGAACGGACTACGTTGTTTATATGCTGCTCGAGAATCCCTGAATCTAGTCCGCAAGGCCATTGAGGGTGGTGCACATCTACGACTCGCCGCATCCTTCCTATTGTATGTTTTGAGTTAAACTCCTGTTAAGTCACCCTCTGCTAATCGGACAATAGGTACTGTCTCTTCCACATAACGCTAGTATATGTGATTTTTTTGCGGCTGGGTCCTGCCCTACCAGACCCCTCCAGTCTCCTACAAGATATCAGGACCATCAAGGAACTCGTGTCACAGACATGGCTCGTCAATGATGCACAAGCCAACAACTTTCTGAACCTCATCAACCGTCTTACTCTCCCGTTTGATGCTCCCATGGAAAACGCCTTAGCGAATATCTCGCCCAGCGAGATATTCCTGAACAAATATTATAATAGATCATTGTCCTTCGGGCTGGGTAATTAGCGACATGTAACTCTGTTTCTACACCTTCTTGCTGGTTCATATAACCATAAACCTATAACACGCATGCTAGTTACACTATCCCTACCACAAATCTAAATATAATAAACCCCACCACCCCCCAGCTTTCCCCGATCCCGTAATCCATTCAAATACTCCCTCACCCTCCTCCCCACTCCCGCTCCATACGCTTCCAACGGTGGCAGCGGTCCCGACACATCCATCTTCTCCACCTTCAACCAGACAACAGGATCAAGACCACAGCAGGCCTCGCGCATCATCTCCATATCATGAACCGTATACCCACCACCAACCAGGACGGCCACGGGCGCTGGGGTCGAGACCGTAGAAGCAGAAGCAGTAATATCACCACCACGGCGGAGGAAGGCGGGGATGCTAACTATGCCGGCTTGGGGGGATGAGACCGAGTGGATTACTGTGTTGTTTAAGGGGTTTCCGGTCAATTAATTGATAAATCAACGGGATTAATGATGCGATTATGGCCATGATATACCGAGTACAGTGAGGCTTTGTTATAGGGTAATTGAGGAAGGAAGGGATTTACCGTCATAGTCGGGCCGCAAGCCGGCAGTTACGGCTGAAGCTACGCGGGGACTTTTCCCACATACCACTATTGGTAGAGGGGTCTTTGGAGTAGAGGTGGAGTAGATGGAGCGGATGGAGTGGAGGAAGCGGGATTGCATTGTAACGATAGTAGAGTAGTAATAGTGGTACTTGCTACTTGGGATTGTTAAAGAATGAATGTTTAGATTGATGTAATGCAGGAATACTCTAACATAGTCCGAGCTGACAAACGCGGAGGCCGAATGGCCGAATGTGTGACCTTTCCCATCCGTTACATGGCATTTTTGCAACGTATCGTGTAATGAATGCCCTACCAAATCCCCGGAATCAGAGAATACCGAACGCGAGATTTGACCTGCTTGTACGCATCGCCGTACTGGAACGTCATTAGTCAGTAAATATCAGGACGAGCCAGAAAGGAAACTATGCTTACTTTTTGCGTCATATACTCTTCCAAAACCGGAACCCCGCGGGATGCGAAATCATAGAAGAAGAAACCAAATGTCGTCGCTGCCCAAGCAAATCCACCACATACCATTGCATACCCAGCTCGCCAAAGGGTGTAGCCTCCGTAATTGATGTTAGTAGCTAGTGAGAACAACCCCCCACCGTAAGGCTTTCCTTGATTCTTGGGATCCTGCTTGAAACCCTTGCGCTGGAACTCCGAGACTGCTTCGACCAGCAGACCAACTGTGTAGGCCCCCAATCCGACTGCAACCAACGGAGAGGAGGAGAAAGTATCGGTCAAAGTGCCCAATTCAGGAACCGAAGAAACCGGCGACGTCACCGCCCACAGCGAAAGCAGGGTATTCACGGTGTTAAAGATAGTATTGAAAGCGGGAATAGCAACACCAGACCCAAGGCTCATAGCCTGCTCAGACACAAAGATGATGTGGATAATTTGCTTCACACTGCTACCAATAGACAACAGACTAACTAGTCCGTAGTAAGGCTGTAGACGGGTGACGGTTAAAGGATTGAAGACGTGTAAAGGCGACACGGCCTGGCCACCAAGTTTCTCGATCAGACGGAGGCCCCATCCTTGTGTGAGAAGGTTGTATTGCCAAAAGACGTCTGCTGCGCGGAGGCCCACGAAGAGGGACTTTCCAAGGGGCGAGGGCTCCTTGATGCGGGAGACATTGTCGCGGAGTTTACCAGACATGGTGGGATGTATGAATTTTGTGCAATGGGTTCCTGGAGATGGAAAGAAGAGGATTTATACATCTCTGGAGAATTGAAATTGAAATCAAAGTTGTCGATGATGATGCAACGTCATTGATTATCCAGGGTTCCAGGCTCGGAGTCGAAATAGTGTCCGAAGGGCCGAAACATTGAATTTATTTATAACAGTGATTTTTGCACCCGTTAGCAGTGTCAATGTTGGATATGCCGGCTGTTTCGCGAGGGATCCGTTGTTCCTGTTCACTATCAATAATGAAGCTGTCCTAAATGTCAGACCGAGACGAATAAAAGCCATGCTTTGAATTCTTCACGCATCGCCTGGTTGGACATTCGACCCTCTGGATGGACGATAACGGAGAGGGGATTCCACCAGGCCAGTGCCAGATTGTTCCGGACATTGTAGTATAGTATAATTGTATGATAAATAACAAAGATAGAAGAAGAGATGAAAGAGAAGAGGTGAGAATAATACTATCTTGAAGGAAGGCTAAATGTGGGTTGGCGGACAGAAGCAGTACTCGCTAGTTGAACCCCCACTATCCACGATTAGCATCCAAATTTTATAGCCCCAGGAAAATCTCTTGCCAGTATTCTTATTCACTGCTGCAATCGCCAAACTCAGACCCCGGGCACACCCAATCGTTGTTTCTCAACCCACGCAGTCCGTTCTGAGAAATGGTCGAGCTAGATGATGGGCTGCTCGCTGTCGAAGAACTAGGCGAAGAAGCTGAAGTTGCCGCGCTGCACAGTCAGTATGTGCTATCGCAGCTGGATGCATTGCAATGATTACCGCTTGACCCATTGCAGAGTTTTACTTAAAATCCTTTCTTAAACTTCGTAGTGTTCTAGATGACTTACCTGTCTCCATAGATGCTGCAGTAATGTCCGAACTCCGAACCAGTGCATACATAGCCGCTATTGTCCAAACCGCCCAGGTTATTAGTCGAGATATTGGATTCCATCGATGAAGTAATAGCACTACTGCCAACTGTGGATGGGGCTACAGTCACCGTGGATGTTGCCCCTGCAGTAGCGCCGATAGCACCGATGGAGGAGAGAAGATGCTATTCGAAGCCGGTGCATATGTGGGATACGTCAATCCTCATGTTGAATGAGACGGTTGGCAGGGCGCTGTTTAGGTTCAGCACGCAAACTCACTCGTATTCCGAATACCTGCCTGGGTCGTCAGCTATGTATTCGCCGAGTTCGTCGGCGGGGGTGATGCTGTAGTAGGCCAATGCCTGCTCGCAGAGAGTATAGCTTTGGGTGAGCTGGTAGTAAATGGCATTGTATGTGGCTGTAGTAGTAGTAATGGATGGGTAAGAGTAGAAGATGTGACTGGTGTGTTAGAAGATATTCGTATATGGACACGAGAACATACGTTGTAGTCCAATTGACCGCCCGTGTGATATTCAGATTCATCATGCTGGCCAGAGTCGCGTTTGCCGATTTGGTCGAGTATCTAGAGTAGACTTTCTCTGAGAAACAGCAATAAGAATTGATGCTGAAGGAAGGGGATTGCAGATCAGATGGAGGACGGCGCGGGCCGGGGTTCAGCGGGCCGTTGCTGCAGATTCCCCACAGCTACTTGAAGAATAGAATCACCTGTGCACGGCATTATTGTTGCATGAGAAATGCATATTTATGTATCTGCAAATTGAGCTATCTTCTAATTTATTTCGTTCCGTCCCACATCACCATGTCTATCTCACAAATACAAGAATGGTTCAAAGGCATACTGAAAGAAGGTTCAATCCTCGAGCATGTCATTTACATTCCTTACCAGCTTTCACAATAAGGCCGAAGATCTAGCTCATGCGTAAATGAGGTCTTTGTCTGCGTGTGCAAATACCAATATGCCTCCGCAATCTGTAGCAGTGGTTAACTACCGGCGCACTGCTAACGGAAAGGAAGGAGACACCCACTTGATCCGGGCTAATCTTAGACTCAGGCATTTCCTCATGAAAGCCTTTGGTTTGCTCCGTGTCAATAATGCCATCCACAATAGCATGTGCCACATGAATACCCTTGGGCCCGAATTCGCGGGCTAGCGACTGTGCCATTGCTCGCACGGCAAACTTGCTCATGGCGAATGAGCCTAGTCCATTACCTCCTTTGAGGGCGGCAGTTGCGCCTAGATAATACCATTAGTGCTTGTTCTAGATAGTAAGTCAGGAATTGAGTTACCAGTAAAAATAAGAGTCGGCGGATACTGCAACTCATTGGGATCAGAGCCAAGCATCAACGGCAGCACCGCCTGACTGAAATTATAAGCCCCGTTGACAGTAGACTGAAGACTTCCCAGGTATTCCTCCTGGGTGGACTCTAAGAACCCCTTTCGGGTGAATTTGCTGGCCATGTTGAAGATAGCTGCGGCGACGCGCACATCTTGACCCAATTGTGCCTTAGTGTCGGCTATAGCGCGAGTCATACTCGAGAGATCTGTGACATCTGTTGGAAGAGCTAATGCGGAGCCGTTACTATTCTGGATGTCGCGAACTAATGGGTCCAGCGAGGCTTGGGAGCGTGCTAATAGCACGACGGGGTACCCGCGGGCAAACCGGCGCGCAATGGCTGCGCCAGTGCCTGGGCCTGCCCCGGCGATGATGGCGATTGTTTTCGGGGTTGTGGAAAGCATTGAGAGATCTGGAGGGCTGAATAATGGTTGAATGGAAAATTGAAGGCCAGAGCGGTTTATAAATTTGTGATGACGTTGACGGATTAAGGTAATCCGGGGTATCAAATTCGGAAGAGGGCGGGCTTTGAGTTAATAACACCGCATCATGGATATATCCATGTAAAGGTTCTTGATACAGCTAGTTAACCCCAGCATCTCCTAAGAATATTTAAAACAACAAGCTAGTATCAGGTCATACGAAGCCATTTTGTCATACATGAAAAATATAGAGTAAATCTTGTAGAGGGTACGAAACAATCAAACCGGGCTGGGGCTCTGTCGACAGAAGAGGGGGGTATTTATGGCCATGTTCGTAGACTTGCAATCCTTTTAAAGAGCCCCGAAGCGCCGAATTGCCTCTTCGGTCGTAACCTGGGGGCCTAATACCCAGTCTTCCCGTTCACAAGACAGCTCCAGTTCTCCCTCCTTTTGTGGCCTTTTCTCCTGCGGAGGGCTGCTCTTGTGGTTTAGGCTGTCTGAGCTCCGTTTCCGGTCATCGATATGCTGTGTTTTGTTCCAGGCATCATAAAGGTCAAGTTCGTCATCGGGTCGCGACTATAGATCAAAAAGGGTCGTCAGGTCTCGGAAAAGTTGGTGGTATAACGAAGCAAGCCGGGCACTCCCCAGTCAGAGGAAGAGAGACACGCCAGGGACAGAAAGCAGAGATGTCAAAAAGATGAAAAAGCAATGAAACGGCTGTGAAGCTTAATGCTGTAATAACAGGCGCCTGGCTGAATTGAGTCCAGATTCCTCTTAAGCTAAATGGTCTTGTGGATATTTCTAGATCATGAGAATGGCCAATACAAGGAGCCTCACCGATTCGAATCTAACACCGTGTCTTGCTGTTGCTAATAGTGCGTAGATCATCCAACCATCGTCATACGAGCGTGGCTCTGGTGTCTCGTGCAAGAGTTACTTAAAGCAAGGTCAACAGGGTGCCACCTGATCAGTAAACATGTCCATCACTCTGCCAATCTGGATGTGGCATTGAAGATAGAACCACGCGTCCTCGGGTATGAGTTCATTCTTGTATCAATGGATAAAACTGCGAATGCTTAGATCACATTTCAGTGCTATGACACGTCATCTGTTGATCTCGGTAGTTATTTTATGGAAAAGTAATATATAAAGAGAGGATACCAGTGCCTTGGTAGCCCATGGCTGGAGACGACAAACACTGACTTCAGCGGTAAAGGTTCGTAAAGGAATCTATCGAAGAATCCAGGAAAGGAAGCAGCCAAACAGGCGAGCACATCAAGGCACAATATTGTTTTTCCGTGAGCGTTGAGTGCCAATAGTCAAGCTAAGCGATCAGGTTCTGTCATGGCAGAGTTCGTATAGTACGGATGATATCTTCAGTCAATTGAAGACCGGCAACTCGGCCGTTACTTTTTGAGAGCTTCGTGACGAGGGTGCTCTAGGAGGATCTGTTGGTAAGCACTCACAAGATTGATGAGTAGGGGAATCCCCTCGTCCAGTTTACAAGAATGGACCTTGCTATGTCTTTCCTGGGGTGATACATCCACTCACTCCAATTTCCTCCCAAGGAGACTCAATGCGAGGACTGAGAGATCATAGCAAAAGCGAATCAATCGTACCCCAAAAATGTGAAACCGGCCACAAAAGTGATACAGAATCTCAGTACAGAGTAGCACTCTACTATACCAATGTCAAGACTCCTTACCTCAACCTGAGATCAGAATCACCCCCCATCGGCAGTTGTCTCCTCCAGTCATTACCGACATCAAGCCAACACCACCACATTTCCGTTCTCCGCCCTTCAATTGATCATCAGCATCAATTACCCATACATTCCGTTTTTGGAAACAGCAGATACGAGCCTGGGATATGCTTTGAAGGTGAGGAGATTGTGGGTGTTGGTGTTGAAGGTGGGTTTCGGCAGATGGGCGGTGCGCACAACAGCCGGGCGAGGGCGTTGATATGGAACCAGAATCCACGAGCACGCACGGGGTTGACCGAGCGGCGAATACGGAGCCAAGGATTGTGGATTATGTTAACCTGTAATGATCATATTCCTTTTTCTTTGAGAATTGAGAATCAGTTCTACTTGTACGGTACTACAGTACTCTGTAGTATATTGGATGAATGCTGTGTAGTCGAAGTTGAGCATGTATCCCTGCAGCCGAGCTGCATAACCAGCTACAAGTAGTAGCTCGGAGACAACGCCCGAAACAAGAAATTCTATCAATGATAGGTCAAGCCGGAGATCGGAGTAGGAAAAACAAGAGGACCAATTCGTAACCCCCGTTCAGGGTTGCCATGGGATGTGGAGAAAAGGTTTTTCTGCCGCCGTTCCGTTTGTTGGTTTAGTTATCTACAGGGTTCGGATATATAGCTTGGCCTGTCTTTGATTCTTCTTTCTTTAGTCTTCGTCTAAACTCTTGCCTGGGGAAATCCTCCTGTTGTAGTTGAGGATACTCGTTCCTGAAGAAAACAAAGGCCATTGATGCGCTGTCAGAGTTTTCTTTTCCTCGGATCTTGCTTGCTCTGCTTCACTGCTTCGGGAAACAGTTTGCATTCTTGTGATACGATACTCCTATCGCGAGGTGATTAATTGCATACTCGCTATGGCTGTTCCGAGAGCGAAGACGCCTCTTGAGGTTGTTGTGGTTGGGTGAGTTTGCCGTTTCCTGGTCATTGATTTGATGTTAATTTTTCTTTTTTTTATCTAGGGCCGGTATGCACTCTCTTTTCCGGGATGTAATCACTTGCTCATGAATCGCAGGTATCGGCGGTATGGCCGCTGCCCTGACTCTGGGTATGCGTGGACATCATGTCACGATTCTTGAGGCTGCGCCAAAGGTATGCATGTAATGCAACAAAGTCTGATGTTCATGTGCATGTGAAGAAATTAACATATCACTAGCTCGCCGAAGTCGGTGCGGGTATCCAAGTCTCCCCTAACATGCTGAGACTCTTCGATAGTAAGAATCACCCCCTCTCCTAACATGAACCCACGGCTAACAAAGCAGAATGGGGCATCTCCAACCTAATCCACGCCCAAGATGTCGGCCTGGAGCACATCCACGTGCGCCGCTGGCAAGACGGCAGCCTCCTCAACACAATGCCAGTCAACAAAACTTACGGCCAACAAGCTGTCATCCACCGTGCAGACCTGCACAACACACTCATCGAGCGCGCCCTAGCCCAAGAAACAGTCGTCCTGCGCGAGAACTCCCTCGTCACAGACGTAAACTTCGACCCTCCATCTGTAACCCTTGCCAGCGGCGAAATCGTCCGCGGTGACATTGTGATCGGGGCTGACGGAATCAAATCTGGCATCCGCGCGAAGTTGCTCGAAGATGATAGTACCAAGGCCCAGCCGACAGGCGATGCTGCGTATCGGATAATGCTGGACAGGAGTGTTATGGAGGCGGACCCGGAGTTGAGGGGGCTTATTTGGGAGCCGCAGGCGACAAGGTGGATTGGGCCATATAGGCATGTGATTGCGTATCCGGTGCGAAAGCATGAGTTGTATAATGTTGTGTTGATTCATCCGGACCGGCATGGGGTAGAGGAGTCGTGGACGACGAAGGGGTCGAAGCAGAGGATGGTTGATGATTATCAGGGTTGGGATAGTAAGGTTACTAAGTTGATTGATTTAGTTCCTGACGATGATGTGCTGGAGTGGAAGTTGTGTTTGCACTCACCGTTGAAGACTTGGATTCGCGGCTCTGTTGCTCTTATCGGCGATGCCTGTCATCCCATGCTGTCAGTCCCTTCACTCTCCTGCCCATTCCTTTCCTAAGGAAACTGACAGAAACAGCCCCTATGTCGCCCAAGGCGCCGCCCAAGCCGTCGAAGATGCTGCTGCCCTAGGCATCCTCCTCTCAACCATAGATTCTCGCCACCAAATCCCCCTCGCCCTATCCGCCTACGAACGATCCCGGAAGCAGCGCGCAGAGACCGTCCAGCAGTCTGGAACCGAGAACCGCACCCCGCTACACTTCCCTGATGGGCCGGAGCAGATCACGCGCGATGAGCAGTTTCGCGCATCGATGAGGGAGAGTGGTAAGAATCCGGATCGGTGGAGTGACCGTGAAACGCAGAGGTTTTTATGGGGGTGGGATGCGGAGAGGGCGGCGGTGGGGGCTTGGAGAGGTGAGCCCATTTTCTCTTTGTTCTCGAGCTTGTTTGGCTGTGTGGTGTTGAAGGGAGGCTAACTTGAGCAGAGGTTTGCGGTGATGAGTCCAAGGTGAGCGCGTACCTGTAGAAGCGAGAAAAAAAAGCTAGGATGCACCGGGAGGTAGTTTTGTTTACCAGCGAGCATTGTAATATAATTTGAATATACTGATTTACAACATTGAATTCCAGTTGAATATCAAAAGACAATTGAATGCTACCAAACATACATGCTTTTTATTGCGTTACACATTAAATGCTCATCTCATATAGAACACATGACCCAAAAGATATGATCTTACAGCCTCTCGCCAGCAGCAGCCTTCATCTGGCCGTACTTCTTGAGACGGATGGCAGAGACGGTAATGAAGCCGGTGGTCTCAGCGGGAGAGAAGTCACCAATCTCATCCATGCTGGACTCGGACATGTCGTACAGCTTCTCGGTCTCGGACGAACGGCCGAGAACGGAGACGCAGCCCTTGTAGGCCCGGCAGCGGACCTGGCCATTGACGGACTTCTGAGAGGTGGTGATGGAGGACTCGAGGAACTCGCGCTCGGGGGAGAAGTAGAGACCGTTGTAGAGGATCTTGGAGTAGTTGACGGTGACGAACTGGTCACGGAGAGCACGGACTTCACGGTCCATGACGAGACCCTCAAGGTCAACGTGAGCAGCGCGCAGAAGAGTCAGACCAGGGGTCTCGTAGCAACCACGAGACTTGATACCGATGAAACGATTCTCAACAATGTCAATACGACCAACACCGTTGCGACGGGCAATGGCGTTGGCGGTGAGGAAAAGCTCGACAGAGTCGGTAACGGTCTTCTGTTGGCCATTCTCGGTGTACTCGAGCTTGACGGGGATACCCTTCTCGAAGTGGACGATGAAGTCTTCAGGCTGCTCAGGGGCCTTGAGAGGGTCGACAGTCAACTTCCACATGTCGGTAGGAGGAGTGGTGTTGGGATCCTCCAGGATACCGGCCTCGTACGAGCAGTGGGCCAAGTTCTCGTCCATGCTCCATGGCTTGGACTTGGTGGAGGTGACGGGGATGTCCTTCTCAGCGGCGTAGTCAAGCAGGGCGTTACGGCCAGCGAAGCGGTTGTAGAATACGGGGTCGCGCCACGGGGCAATGACCTGGATGTCGGGCTTCAAGGCGTAGAAAGCAAGCTCGAAACGGACCTGGTCGTTACCCTTGCCGGTGCAGCCGTGAGAGACGGCAATAGCGCCCTCGCGCTTGGCGATCTCAATCTGGGCACGAGCGATGACCGGACGAGCAAGAGAAGTTCCTATTTTCTGTCAATATCCAACATGTCCGCGATACACTCCAACCGGTTCAATCGACATACCCAAGAGGTAAACGTTCTCGTAGATGGCGTTACAGGCGATGGCGGGGAAGCAAAGCTCATCGACGAATTCCCCTGCTCAAGTTAGCCACCACGCTCGACGATTGTGGTGCAATGGATACATACGGCGCAGGTCGACAACCTCAGCCTTCTTAGCACCGAGCTTCAAGGCCTTCTCGCGGATAGCATCGAAGTCCTCTGGGGCGATTGTTAGAACGGTTCGGGTGTCGCGATGGTTTCCTGCTTCTTACCTTCCTGACCAACATCGGCGGCTTCTTTCGTTAGCATCTTCGTATCAATGGCTGAGTAGTGTAAGGGCACTCACTGAAAGAGATAACATCCCACCCATCGTCAATGAGGTACTTGACTATAGCCTGTTAACAGTGTTCAACATCCTATGCGAATGACAGAGACATACGGATGATGCTGGTGTCGAGACCACCAGAGAAAGCGCAGACGAGAGTTCCCTTGCCCATTTTGAGAGAATTGGTTGTATTGGATGAATTGAGGAGAGAAGAGTTGAGTCACGGCGGCGTAGATAAAAAATTAGCGGGACAAAAGTGCGGGTGCGGGCGGTGGGCGGCCTTGGCTCGCCGAAGTCGGTTCGCTGATAAGATAAAGAGTGAGGGGTTCCGTAAATTAGATAAGACGAGTATAAGTCGGCATAAGTGGACATAAGCTATCTATGCCATATTAGGAAGATGGTGCTCATCCAGTGTACAGAATCCAGAGAATCACTTACTATGTAGAATAGCCTGTTATATATACTTTGTCCCTATATACAAGCTTAGAATGATAATACTACCCAATTTAGAGCTACATATCGGCACTCGGCTTGTACCGCGGTTGATTGCCTGACATCATTGCAACGATGCAATTGAATTTCTAATCCGGTGGAGCTCTATCTCTCCTATATCTCTCAGGCTCCCCCGAGCACATATTATATTTCATTCTGATTCTTAACTTTGCAGTACTGAATAACGAGACCATGCCGTTTCCCGACATCGAAAACAAAGCCGCCACGGGCATTTCCTACTACACGCCCGCTCAGATTCCTCCCGCAGGTTCAGCAGCAATCCCCCAGTCCGATGGCTCTGGTCCCCCGAAGCTGTTCCAGCCTCTGTCGCTGAGGGGTGTTACCTTCCACAATCGCATCGGAGTAAGCTTGTGAGACATTGCTAGGTTGGACATGTCGCTGACGAAGCCAAACATAGCTTTCCCCGCTTTGTCAATACTCCGGCGATGATGGACATATGACCGACGTGGGTTACTTTGCAAGGATCCAAGAGAATAAAAGAGCAGAAACTGACAAGGGTGTAGTGGCACATGGCTCACCTGGGTGGTATTGCCCAGCGCGGACCCGGTTTTCTCATGGTCGAGGCCACCGCCGTTCAACCCGAAGGCCGTATCACTCCCCAGGACCTTGGTCTCTGGAAAGACTCCCAGATTGAGCCTCTTCGCCGCATCGTCGAATTTGTGCACAGTCAGAATCAGATCATTGGTGTGCAGATTGCGCACGCCGGTCGTAAAGCCAGCACCGTTGCCCCTTGGCTTTCGTTCAACGATGCCGCATCAGAGAAGGTTGGTGGCTGGCCTAACAACGTCAAGGGCCCCGGTAGCGAGCCCTTTACGGACAACTGCCCGGTTCCGCACCAGATGACCAAGGAGGACATTGAGGCCTTCAAGGCTGCGTGGGTGGCCGCCGTCAAGCGTGCTGTACGTGCTGGTGTTGACTTTGTCGAGATCCACAACGCCCACGGTTACCTGCTCATGTCCTTCCTTTCGCCCTCTGTGAACAAGCGCACCGACGAGTACGGAGGTAGCTTCGAAAACCGCATCCGCCTGAGCTTGGAAATCGCCAAACTCACCCGCGAATCCGTGCCGCAGGACATGCCCGTCTTCCTACGCGTCTCTGCCACCGACTGGCTCGAGGAATCCCGCCCCAACGACCCCAGTTGGCGTGTTGAGGATACCGTCAAGTTTGCGGAGGCCCTCGCGGATAGCGGCGACATTGACCTGATTGACGTTAGCTCCGGCGGTGTCCATAAGGACCAGCACATTCACGCCGCTCCTGCCTTCCAAGCCCCATTCGCGATTGCTGTAAAGAAGGCTGTTGGTAATAAAATTGCCGTTGGATCTGTTGGTATGATCAACTCTGCGCAGCTGGCTAACTCGCTTCTTGAGACGGACGGGCTGGACTTTGTCCTTATCGGGCGTGCCTTCCAGAAGAACCCCGGGTTGGCTTGGGCTTTTGCGGAGGAATTGGATGTCGAGATCTCCATGTCGAACCAGATCCGGTGGGGATTCGGTACTCGTGGGGGTGGTCCATTCCTGAAGTCGAAGAAGGGCCAGCAGTAGAAGTTGCATATATAGATATAGACATACGTGACTAGTCCGAATGAATGGAATAGATTTACATCCTGAATTCCCATGCATATATAGTAGAAATCTCGCTATAGCGAAAGTAGTTTTAAGAATATCCAAATCCTAAGCCTCCGCCTGGCTACTTGACAAGCAGCACTGGCGCTGCAGCAGGCGAATTGCTAACACGTATGAAGTCCTTCTTCAATAGTTCTGTCAGCGTCTTTCGTAAGACGAGCAGTTCATCGCTTGACATAATGTAAAGGTAGGGCCCCATGGAGGTTCCGGGGTCATGCCGTCGGCATTCTTATTTAATTCAATCTTGTGATCGATATCTGGCCCTCGATGAGGTGCTCGTTTATCGGCCTCATCTCGATCAAATACCGACAGGAATTCATGATATTGGAGTGGCAGTTTGGTGCGGGGGTCTGTTGGTATCTTAGGTCGTAAAGCCTTCTCGATATCCTTCATGCTCGTGGCGAAAACCTGTATATTATTGCCCTTTTTCTTCTGTAGGTTCCATGTTGCAAAAGCATTCGCTCCAATGAGCTGAATATCTATTTGAGGTTAGTCTTCCATTCTGTTCACCGTTACACCATCTCCAAAGCATAGTTTGGTTCCGTTGGGATCAATGTATGCTTGTTGGTGTCCCATCTATGACAGGCCCAAGATGAGATCTGTTCTAGGACTCAGTCGTGGCACTATATATGCCCAGACGACAGGATGGCCATATGAGTGGCTGTAACCCGAGGACTTGTCATTAGACTTACCAGGTTTCAATTATGAAAACAAAGTAATTTGTACATTAGAACAAGGTGTTGTTAACTGTTCAATTTCCCCAAAAGGCACAGTCAGACAGTGGTAATTTCCCTGAGCCTGAGAAGATTGAGGACAGATACTGACAAAGGAGTAGTGTGACAGGGGACTCAGTCATCTTTCCACAATCTTCAACGTCCCGAACCTTCACGTACGATCTACATGCAAAATGGTGGGATCTACATATTTCAGCTCTTCAGCA
Organism: Aspergillus pseudoglaucus; assembly: GCA_039880875.1. NCBI lineage: Eukaryota > Fungi > Ascomycota > Eurotiomycetes > Eurotiales > Aspergillaceae > Aspergillus > Aspergillus pseudoglaucus. The sequence goes on along the minus strand of JBDODC010000030.1, from coordinate 97,053 downwards.
CAAGCCACTAATGACATCATGACAATTGAGGATTCATGTTGAAGTGGAGGAATCGGTGTGTCGATTATCCGGACTATACGAGACCTAATGGAGAAAGATTTAAGGGATCACGGTAGAGAGTAACTAGTATTGACAGCTAACGTAACCAACCGCTGAGTTTGCAAATACCACCGGGCTGTGAATTTGTATTCCCATACAAAATCGCACTTCGCTATTATTATTTAGTCAAGTTGGTTGTCAATATCGAGCCCTAATGCTATGACAGACCATATTCCATGAACTTGAGGCTCGTAGCTGTTTGGCTTCTTGTCCTTATGAGTTCCTGAAGTAGCCCTTCTACAATCTCTCTGATCCTTTTCCTCGCCCCAGGCCGCCTGTATGTGCAGGGCTTTCGAGCACAGTGCTCTCCTTGTATTTCAGAGCAAGATGGGTGTGGCCTAGGCAGACTCTCAGCTTAGGCTACCCTTCCTACTATCCTTCTCCTGCTCTAATTACCTCCTCCAATGCTTCCAGGACCCATTCCCCATCTCTCTGGGCCCTTTCCACCGCTCACTGTAGGCGTGCTCGGGGTAGAGCTACACTGGTGCTGGCTAGGAATTGTAGCAGTGCCCTGGTAGCTCTAGGCTCTCTTAAAAGTCGTCTTTGCAGGTGCTCCTCTGCAGCAATGGGTCTCATAACTCCATTCATCTCCATGTCCCTATAGAGCTTGTTTTGTTGGTGTCGCCATTTCTAGCATTCAAAAAGAAGATGGTGTACTGTCCCCCTTGATAAACCACAACCTTTGCAGCTTGCATCTTCTTGGACCTGGATCCAGTGTATGCGACGGCTCAGCGCCGTATTAACCACTCAACGCTGCGTCAACTACTGACACAGACAAACGACATCAACACGCCAGACAAGACCTTAGCGATGCCAAACGAACGCCTATAAAACCCCTCCTTTCCATAGACAGAATTCCTTTTCTTCTTCCTTCCAGATTCGATATTCTCGTTGATGGCTACATTGCCCACTCCAAGGGGTGACGCGTGCGATATGCCACCATCACAGAGTCTGCCTCCACGGTCGTTTACAGGTGCCAGCACATTGTATCATAAAATGTAGCGTAATTAATAGTAACTTGATAATCAGGTTATAAAACCTTGCAAAATTCAGTATACTTACTATGTATAGTAAATGATTGCACCATATACAATATCGTTAAAGAATTTCTTAAATTGGTGATGTGAGTGTCCAAAGATTATGCATTTACATGGGAATACAAAGGGTGCCACCTACTCATCTGCGCGTCGCTCGCCCGTGGAATACATTAACAGCACATGAAATTCCACAGATTGTACATGCAAATTGGCAATGCATCCGTGCTGCAGAAAATATGCATTCTCCACAGGTGATGTGATGTCTCAAATACAGAAGTAGCGGTCTAAACACTCTGGATACATAAATTTTCCAATAACTCCCCTTACACGTACAGATATTTGGAGCTCATCAGTCGTCTGTATCGTCCAATTCTTACAATATCATCCTCAGCATAAACATAATGGGCTCACTAGGAGATGAGGTAATCGATCTTTTCCGCGGTCATCCCAACCCCGACTTATTGCCAATGACTGCCTTGGCCGAGGCCTCAGCGGCGGTCATGGCCACGCCAGATGTTCGCAAACAGTCTTTGATGTACGGCCCCGATGAAGGATACGGGCCACTGCGGCAGCATGTTGCTCAGTGGCTAACATCATTCTACCAAACTCGCGATTCGATTCCCCCCAGCCGTATCTGTATTACAGGCGGAGCCAGTCAGAATCTAGCCTGCATCCTGCAAGTGTTTACCGATCCAATTTATACACGAAACGTCTGGATGGTGGCGCCCACGTATTTTCTAGCTTGTCGGATGATGGATGATGCTGGGTTCATGGGTCGTATGCGAGCAATTCCAGAGGACGAGTCAGGCGTGGATTTGGCCTATCTGCGTCGAGAGTTAATTGCCTCGGAAGAAAGGGCACAGAAAGAACGCAATAATATGCCGGTAAATTAAACTCTACTGAGGAGCAACCATGTTGTTTCTATCCACACTTTGCTCTGTCGACTGAATACTGATGTTGCAAAGAACCACAAGCCAAGCAGGCCATGGGGAAAGATCTACAGACATGTCATCTTTGCAACACCAACGTTTTCGAATCCGTCAACCCTAACTATGTCTCTATCGGACCGACAGGAGCTGGTGCGCCTGGCTCGGGAGTTTGATGGCTTGATCATAACGGACGATGTGTATGATTTCCTCCAATGGTCGCCGGATCCCAACGGATCTCTTTGTCACCCGAACTATGCTGTACAACCACGTCTTGTCGATATCGACCGTTACTTAGACGGTGGACCTAAGGATGAATGGGGCAACGCCGTCAGTAATGGAAGTTTCAGCAAATTGATCGGCCCTGGAACCCGAACTGGATGGGCGGAGGGAACAGAGAAAATGGCTTTTGGAATTTCCCAAGTGTATATCCTCCCCTCCCCCCAAAAAAGCCTCGAAAAACAAATATAGAAGCTCAAGTCACTCACCTGAAGTGCTCAAATAGTGGCTCAACCCGGTCAGGAGGCGCTCCATCTCAGCTCGCCGCCGCCGTTATCGATCAGTTGTTCCCCACAGGGACTTTCCCCCGGTACCTGGAAAAATCTCTCAGACCGATGTACGCGAAGCGATATTATCGGCTGATGGAGGCGATACGGGAACATCTCCTTCCTTTGGGTGCCAGACTTCCCCCTACGCCGGAAGTTGCCGGGGGTTACTTCATCTGGGTTCAACTGCCAGCCCCATTGCTCGCGAGTGAGCTAGCTCCGGTTGCCCTAGAGAAATATAAGGTGAAAGTAGCAACGGGAAATTTGTTCCAGGTCCAAGGTGACCCGTCTGCGGACCCCAATGCTTTTGAACGTGGTATTAGGCTGTGTTTTGCCTGGGAACAGGAAGATAGTCTGACCGATGGGGTTTGTCGACTTGCTTGTGCAATGCGCAATGCATTAGGAATGAAGTAATTTCGAAAGAATTGATTGAAAAGAACTGTCTAAAAATTTGGCATGCATACATACTATGTTTCTAGTTCTCAATGTGCTCTCAGTTAACCGAATGAATTGAGAGGCCAAATTCGCTGACTTACCTTTCTTCTAAACCAGGCTAGATTTTTCAGCAATAAGGCTCCTTACATATTTTTTCAAACGGATTGTAGATATCATTAGCACCTAGCTGTCTGCTAGTGGATTGGGTTACAAATTTTTGGCAAGGTGAAGGGCGATCTGCATATGCCTGATCTCCCAATATTGAAAGAATCGCAGCAATGGCTACAGATTGGATACGAAACATCCCTAAAGTATGAAAGGCGCAAAAAAAGACCCTTGCGCGATGGAGGTAGATCAACAATGCATAATTATTGTCGCAATTGTATTTGAATATAGGCTTTTTACGCAACACATAACACCACCCTCTGGGATAACTACTTTTGCCTTGATTTCCACTCCCGAGTCGCTGCCACCATTGCATGTGTCATATAGCTTAATAGTTCGTCCTTATCTTCCAACCCAACAGCCACCCGGACAATCGTTTCCTTCAGGCCATTACTCTCTGCCCACTGCTTTTCTTTCTGCAATACCATTTGAACATACGGTTGGGCGATTGTCACATCGGTGCCAAATGAAGGGCCTTTGCAGACATCAAGGTTGTCAAAAAAGGAAGCTGCCGCTGGAACGTCTGTGAATTCGACGGAGAACAAGCCACCATAGCCTGGGGTAAACTCTAACGTGGCAGGTCGCATTTGATGATGATAGTTATCCCGCGACCAGCAGACTGATGGATAGTAGATTTGAGAGACTGGGCTAGTAGGGTCATCTACTAGTTGGATGAAGTGATCGACCAGGTATATGGCGGTCTCGTTGAGGCGTGCTGCTCGCGAAAGAAACGCTCTACTGTTCCTCTCTAATCGAATTGCATCTTCAACGTACAGGTTGTTCACATAGGACGCAGACATCCCCTTGCGTAGATCAGGGTAATACATCGAATTTGGATTCAGTATAACACTGTAATATAATATCAGCATGGATGGTTATATATAATCAGGCGTATATGTCAGTTACCTTCCAGCCAACACATCGCCAAACCCGTTGAACGACTTAGTGAGCGAGGAAACTATGATGTCTGCAACATCGAGTACATCCACGTTCGCAAAGCTACCTATAGTTTCATCAACCACCACAACCACATCATATTTCTCGACCAATTTTTTCACCCGACGAAGATTCACTGTGCGCAGTAATGGGTTTGACGGGCATTCACACCAAATCGCCTGCATGCAGCGGCCGTTCTGTGCCATATGTTCCAATCGCGCCTCAACTTTGTCTAAGTCTGATTCAGTCCCCAATCCGTAGAATTGTGACCCTGGCCCATAGGTTTCCATCATTTTGATGGTGAGCTCGTATACAAAACCTAGGACGGCACTTTCATTACCCCGCCACTGTAGGAGAAGTTTGTGGAGATGGTAAATTGCAGACATTCCGGACGGGTATAAGAACACGTCAGATTTGTCGACTTTCTTCTCTCTGGGGACTTCTGCAGGCGTCCGTTCGACTAAACCTGCGATTCGAGATCGGAGAGTATTGTATACTGAATTTGTCTCGGCCTTTGGATGTTCAATCATGCACCCTGCCATGTTTCTGGTCGACAACCGCCCTTGATACTGCAGAAATTTCTGTGCTAGACGGGAGGAAATTCCTGTACCTGTTAGCCGCCAAAATGCTGCTGCTACCTCTGAGGCTGCTTCGGAGTATCCAACTCCGTAGAGCACATGCCCTGCTTTAATGCCATCATCTCCACCGGGAGGTAATCCAAATTCGATAGCATGGAGCTTAATTTTGCCCGAATTGACGTCGGGCTCCGTTCTTGAGATCACATAATTCAAGCAGGAGCGTGCTGCGGCGACATTCGGAAACAATAAGATATATTGGTGGTCGTATTCATCTTGTAGTTTCTCTCTACAAATGGCGGACAACTTCACAGAACAGATCAACAGGTTAGCCCTGGGTTTCTTGGTTTCGACTCTTTCATGCCACTTACAGCCTGAACACTGCAGTGCAGAATTGACCGTGGATAACCATTTTTGAGAACGTCTAGAATACCAGGGTCGCCCATGCCAAGTTTGACCACATCATTCCATGTCTGCAAATGCACAGATACCGCATGGGGTCGGTTGGGAACAGGATCCCCTAGAATTGGGAGCTTAGAAATTGCCATGGTTAGGAAGTAAACGAGAGGGCCGACGACCAACTCATGTGGATTGTCTGGGACGGTGAATTTATGTTACAGCTTCTACTATGTCAGCGGTATCACATCTTGACCGCTACGTGGCAACTGTTGGGCTTCAGGCCAGCTGTGTATGCAGACTGAGTAGCAGAATTAGCTTGTTGGAGATCAGTTTTCCATGATCATGACCACACTTCCCATTTCGTATGAGAAAGTCGGTGTAAGATATTATCAGCTACGGCATGATGTGTACAGATTGCAGATATACGGATATACCCACCCAGTTTTGTTTGGTCATTGGCTCTTTCTCGCGCAAGTGACTCCTTGTACAGACATTGAGGCATAACAATGAGATGGACTATTTGTAGTGGGGGAAACCGTGAAGCAATGCAGATATGCATAGCAACTATCTTCTCTTTTGATTCACGTAGGCGATGACTTAAGGCACACACGAGTGCTATGCGTCCACTCACGCCTGGTGTCAAAGCATGGAGACCGGCTTGGCGCCTGGAACATCAAAATCAGCACCCAAGAAAAACACGTCTTTTTCACGCGTCAGTCAACCGATAGGGGCCTTTTGGCACCCATAAACCACTATGGAGACACAGAGACTCTGTGGTGGTAGCATATTGAACGCGTCACCCCCTGGAGTGGGCAATGTAGCCTTTCAGCTCGCGGAAACACAAGATATGTGTTGACTTCCATATATGCTGAACGCCTGATATGTTGGCCGCTCTGACCGACCAATCAGAGCCTGAGCCTTCCCGCCTACCCTAAGCTTCCGACTTACTACTGCACGAACATATTGATGATAGGGTCGGGGACTACGGCAATGCAGCTAGCATACTTAGGCTATAGACTAATGCATACTCACAGTATGCACGTCGCACGCATTTTATCTTCTTCGCAATGATTTCTCTTTATAGTTAGTCGACGGTCGACAGATTGTGTATTAATAGGCCGTACGATAGATAGATTTCTCAATCAGAGTTCTCCCTCTATTCACTCCGAATAGTGCCTATGGCATCGTACCGAGCATAGTAGTCAACACCACGAGACCCTGACCCCTTCCCCCTGGGAGCCCACCACCCCGAACCTATCCTCACAACTATCAAGTGGGGCACAGGCAGCCTACCCCAGGATGACTCCCTCCCCGTTTGTCTACCCTCGATGAAGAGCCATTCCAGGAAACAGTGGAAGAGGAAAAAAAAAGGCATGTGGATGGAATAGCTTCCGCTCTGGCGCGTACTGTTTTAATTGACTACAAACACCAACGGACTGCTGCAGCCGAGGGTAGAGGCTCATGTGACTCCTGCTGCTGAGAAACCTAGTACCCACACATGTAATTAATACCAGTAATGTCTTAATGAAATGCCACATGGATCTTCGGGTTCAATGCTATTACTTTGTCCAACTGTTCTGTACTAAGATATCTCCGTTCCCCAGAAACAAACGCCGCAATTATTTCAGATGTCAAACAGATTACTCCGTCTACCTCAACCCTAATATGGGGAACAAGTTGGCCCTTCGCGAATTGATAGGTTATGTTCTTTTTCTCATCTGGAGACGCTAGCAACCCTTCTGCAGGACACGACTTGCATATAGTCTCTAATACTAGGCCCCGCATCAAAGAAACGAGTCTTTCACTTATCACACTGGGAAAGAGACCGGCGTTTCAATCTCAACGCCTCAAGCGTTTGAGCAATGCCATCAACAAGCCTGTCAAGTGACACATAGTGTAGTATGCGAAGCCCGACAAATACTCTCCCATGAACCATGGGATACAAACTGTCGGCACGGGCAGAAATCTCCTTCTGAGCCGGCATGCGTGCGATAAACTCAATGTATGATGGTTTCTGTGCAACCAGGGTCTTGCTTAACATCCTTTACGGATGGATCGGCGTTGATTCCCGAGAAAGTCAAATGCATAGACATATTCGGGCGGTTCTTGGTGATATAAACATCTTTACCGGTGTCACGGGCTTGGTAGCTAGTAGATATTAACGAATTGATATTCCTATCTAAGCCAACTAGTGGCCATCGACGAGAATATCGAATCTGGAGGGAAAGAAGAAGAGGGATCTATCTACAGGAAGGAAAGGGGTTTTATCTGTAGGTTGTGTGGCTGCGCTTGGTGCTTCCTTTGTTTGCCTGCATGGCAGCGTTTGTCGATACCAGCCATCAGGGCGACGTTGAGGTTCTGAGCCGTTACAATATATACAGTTTGATTCATTCAACTATTGGCCACGAGGATAGCTCACTGTGATCTTCTGTTATACGAGCTCTGAGTTTTTCTTTTCTCTCGATCACCCGGCTCCTTCTAAAATTGTCATTTATACCATTAGACACCGAATGAGAAAGGCACAATCATTGCCGCCCATTGGTGGCATAGCCTCGACAGGGATGCCATGCAGTAGCGCTTATTTGTCCCTTAGACACCTCGGCTTCATGAAATAAGGCTGCAATACACTGCCCAACGTGATATAACTGCTATAATATCCCCTACGTATGATTGTCACTCTTGTCTTTTGTGGCTGATTGTTTTGACAGAGTATATTCGCCTTATACACCAGAACACCTAAACTGGTAGTCACCATGACACAGATTCAGAAGCCTGAAGCTCATGCCGATATATCATCCATGCCGGCCAAGACACTCAAATGCGTTAATTGCAACAGGTCGACGTTCAAATCTATCCAGGCTCTTGAGCAGCATCGAAAATCAGTACACATACCTGCTCAATGCCAAGTGTGCAAAAGGAAATTTGTCGACATGAAGGCATTAAACCAACACAAAGGCATGCATCAGCAGTGCTCTATCAAGTCGCAAGGCAAACAGGAGCAACCTGCCATATTGAAGGCAATGTCTGTTGTAGAAACTGCAGCACAGCCGTCATCGTCCTACTGGCAGTTTTCATCTGCGATTGAGGATGTCATCTATCCTATAGACGGTATGATTCCTTGCAACTTAAAATTACTGCATGTGGATACTTGATTGATATGGCCTCTAGCTTTTGCCAGTCTACCTCCAGTTGCTCCCGGTATTGCTTATAATGGCCATACCTTCACGGTCCTTCATCCTCTGGAGCAACAGCTCATGCTGAAGTATCTCGCGGCAAGATGTCATTCTTTAAAGCGCCTCCAAAAACAAGGCTACTTAGCTGCAGCTACCGCCAGGGTGACGGGTGATCCATATCCATACAAGAGCAGTATCAAGCGGTCGGACTTCTGTGAATCTCCTCAAACCATCTCTACTTCAGGGCAACCAATTCAAACAAAACGTCAGGCAGTCACTGTTGACTGCGAGATGGTGCAGGTCGCACGCGGTCGGCGCGAATTGGCTTTTATCAGTGCGGTCGATTTCCTCACCGGCGAGGTCCTCATCAACAGCTACGTCCAGCCACAACATAAAGTCACAAACTGGAAGTCCGAAATAAGTGGTGTAACCAATTCCGCTGTAGCTGCTGCCGTCACAAGCGGACAGGCGCTTCGGGGATGGAAAGCTGCTCGTCAGGCCTTGTGGGAACACATCGACAGTGCTACTATCTTGGTCGGGCATTCGCTTCATTCCGACCTATCTGTTTTGGGCATCTACCATTCCAGGGTCTTTGATTCTGCCATTTTCACTGCTGAGGCTGTGTTCCCGGATCTTATCCGCCCGACGCAGGGACTAAAGCGTCTCTGGGGTTTGAAGGCTCTGGCACAAGACTTGCTCGGTGGCCTTGATATTCAAAATAGCAACCATGGACATGATTGCCTTGAAGACACGATGGCCACAAGGGAGATTGTGCTGTGTTGTCTGGGAAATCCTGAGCTCCTTAAGTTATGGGCAGAAGGGGCTCGAGATCAATACGATGATGAACAGATGAAGAAGAAACAAAACAATAAGGGAAAGAAACCACAGAGGAGGGCTCAGAGGTCTTTCTCATCCGATCTTATGGATTCCGACTTGGATGATGAAACTGAGATTCTTCGGTGGGAGGATATTGCAGTGGACTGTGGATGGCCTCATCCAGATACTGGATATGAGCCGTGGTCGGACTAAAATTTTTATTGAGTTGATATTTGGTTGACACGAAATACCTCTTTATTCAAGGTATTCTGCAAGTATCATAAACGAAATGAAAGGGTGCTTGAAAAGCCTGGTAACAGAGATGGTGGCTGGAGAGGTTCCTTTTCTTCTTCGCTTCCTTCTTTTTCTTCGCTTCCTTCTTTTTCTGCGCTGACCCCTACTGCGCTGCCCAAGTTTACAATACAGCCACGGGATAGCTTCTGAGTAATTTATCTATAATGTGATTCGCGATGAAGGCTATACCCTGATATAGGTAGCACGCCAGTCGTTATCACGTAGTCGAAGTGAATTGAAACCAATCAATCAATAACTATAGAGGCTTTCCTTGAGCTTTCGTAGCAGCAAGCTAGTATACTAAATACATGCACTTTTGATAATTGTAAATAAAAGCAAGGCCCTTATTTGATGGCTACAAGTTCATCGTCGGCTCAAAAGCCGGGCTGCATTATTTCTGCATAAGGCAACATAAAATCGAGTCGATATCCTCTTGTAAGTGCTTCCGTATATTACCAATTCTTCACCATGCTGAAGATCTCCAAGAGCACGTTGAGAACATACTTGGACCACCTCATGTCTCTTCAAAATGTCTCCTAGATTTTTGTCTCCTCTCACGCGTCTCTGAGGGTTTTCCTCCAAGAATAATTAATTGACCATACTCAGCAAAGCGGTTCATCGCAGCTTTACCAGATCAAGCTATAATAAAATCATTTGCCGAAGAGGGGGTCCTATTACTGCCATGGCCAATACAATCACAGGTGGGCAAGGTGAGCGGTAAAGAGTCAACTCCAATTTCACGGAGGCAATTATCGTATATCGATAGGCACATCTCTGTGACAGTTCTCTGAAGCAAAACAATTATGGATTGATCGAGGCCTTTAAGATGTGTCTTTTGTTCCCTAAGGCCATGAACTGTACGAGATATGCAAGTCATAAATCGTGCCTTGGTATTTTCATCAACATGGCCCGGAACACTGGGTGGTATATAAGCAAACGTCTCCAAAGATCACTGCTTTCACATACCAGCGTGTGATGTTGAGGAAGACTGGTTGGACTTGCAGGAAGCCATTGAATCCAAATATTGGATGGAGGAGCTAATTAAGCTCGTATATGAGGTAGGAAGTTATCCATCAAAAGCAGAATTGATCTACTCCCAATATGGGAGTAGAAAGATAAAAGCCACTCTCTCATGATGATTGTCATTATGCAGGCCTCCGTATTTGCTTGCCAAACACCACCAAGAGCACTTATATTCAATCCATGAAGAGACTGTCACGAAGCTCAGCTAGGATAACGGAACATCAACTCATGTGTTCTGCCTAGGTAGCTATCGACGAGAATAATTGACATGAGGAAGGAAAAAAGGAGGTAACGCTGTAGTTATCAACAAAGTAAGCAACTGCACCCCAAGTGATAGCCAGCCAACGTAACCGGGCCGTCACACCTTTATCTTCACGTATATAGAATGAAAACAATGAAATATGACGAATGAGAAGATGAGTGTCGAGAGGACGATGGAGCCTATTTATGTGCTGTGTAGAACCCTAGAGGCCGTAGATATGAAAAATATACCTGACAGTCCTCAGGCCATCGCAGGCAACTTTCAAATGCACTAACACAGAATCATGATTAGTAGATGTATAATAGCAAGTTCACAATAAAAAGGATTCTGAAAATACGTATACCATCCTACCAGGATTTTTAATATTTTTTGATACAATCAATTGCAATTTGCAAAAGATTCCTACCTATACAGCGCTGTGCTTTTTCTGGAAACTATGAGATCTTTTGAAACGGCTCAGGGCCTCAACGTTGCCCTGATGGCTGTCATCGACAGACGCCACCATGCAAGCAAGCAAAGAGAGCACTTAGCGCAGTCACACATCCATGGACGAATTTCCTTTCTTCCTGTAGATAGATTTCTTTTCTTCTTTTCTCTCAAGATTCGATATTCTCGTTGATGGCTACAATTCTTTAGATAGGAATTTATTTCGTTATTATCTGCTATTTCGATTCCCATAAATCAAGGACTAGCAATACTATGCAGCGATGGTTGTAGCGGCATATGCCAGAGATCTTCTATGTCGGACCCCCTTCGGCAAGTCAAGGCTGAAAGGAAACCTTTGGACTTTAGAATGTGAGCTTAGACAATATCTTCACTTACTAGGACTATGCTGGTGTAACATCGTCGACCTAGATATTTGGAGTGATCTGGGCAGTTTGTTGACGAAAGTTGATGGGATGGTCCATAAAGAATATGGTCGTGAACAAGAAAATATTCTCACATGGTTCAAACTCCTCGATTACACTTCTCTGCAGAATGACTTGATCAGCAGGAAACAGGAGGGAACTGGGGTATGGCTTTCCGACTCGCCAGAATACCAACAGTGGGAGAGCACCAAGGGCCACATTTTATTCTGCCCAGGTATCTGGGGGCATGTGCACGAGACAAGTGATGACCAAAAAGCATCAATGACCTCTAATCCCACTAATCGTGAAATCTCAGGGGTCTAGTTATGGGTGCTTATATGGGGCTACGACTGTCTTGGAACATCATTCTTTGAAAAAAGAATCGATCCCTGTGCAATGCACGGTTCCTACACTGATACAAATTATATATATTGAACATGTCAAACATAGTACAATACACTGAACTTCTATCAACAATCTTATACATGTAACCCAAATGACCCTAGAACCCAAACAAATTCCTATCCTCATCATACCCCCACCCTTTCAACGCCGGCAATGCAGCCTTCTGAATCATGGTCGGCGGTCCACAAAGCAGCGCCACATTTCTCTCCGCAGGCTCGAATGCATGTTCCCTGATGATATCCTCTTTAACATGTCCCTTTAACCCTTTCCAGTTATCACTAGGATGAGATAACACATGTGCAATCTGGAATCGATCACCGTGACTCTTGGCGAAATCATCTAGTTCGGAGGCAAGTAAGATGTCATTTTCGGACTTATTGGCATCGATGACTTTAACCTTCGTTTCGTCGGTGGGTGTTTTGAGGATTCGGGCTATGATTTGATACCCTGGTGTCACGCCTGATCCGCCGAGGATTAGGGTGACATTATTGAATCTGTGTTCATCGCCATCGACTTCGAAATGCCCATTTCCTAAGTATCGAATTTCGCCTGACGGCCCCTTAACTTCAACTTCTTCGCCCTCGCGTAGACAATCAAGTATATTACTCATTGTCCCGCCGGCCTGGTTTTCATCCGGGAAGTACGTTTTTACAACGAGGTCAAAAGAACCGTCATCTTCGGTGCTGAGGATTGGTCGGGTAGGTGTATATGGACGCACGACGAGACGGTCTTCGAAGTGGAAGCCGAGTTGGATGTGTTGGCCGGTTGAGAGGCCGAGTTTTCTGGCGGGGGGTGGGAGGGCGAAGGTATAGAGCTGGGTGTCGTTTGAGAGGCGCTTCTTAGTGGTTAGGATTGCTTGGGTCCATCTGCAGTAGTTAGCAGGCATGCTTGGTGTGTAGGGGTGTGGGGGTGGCGGCGTACTTGTGTTTGTCTAAGGCGACTTCGGGATTTTTTTTGCTTGTTTGTGATGACTCTGTCCTTTTCTGCTCTGCGTCTTTCTTCATATGATCCATTGCCTTTTGCGTGACCTTTCCAATGATACATTCTGTCTATAATCAGCAAAGCCCTAAGATCGTCTGCACGCGAATGCATACCCTTCAACTTCTCTTGCGCATAATTATCATGAATGCTCTCAAACTCCTCTGTCGTATCCATATGAACAGCCCCCGCGTGGGCCAAAATAGCTCCCTTACCTCCAGGATGCCAACCGAGCACACTGGTCGCATCGTACACATTCCCATTAACCACTATCCAGCAGTCGTCTTCCGTGTTATGTTTCTCAATCTCCTGTCTGGTGAATTGTTTCTCGGGGGCTGATGCTTTCTGTTTGATGGATTCGATTTGTTCGGAGGTGGAGGGTTGCATCCAGCCGTTTGTGCTGGTGCCAGCGTCGACGGGGTGGCGGAAGAGAAGGGATGTCGAGGAGTCTGGGAAGTCATCGGTTTCGGCGCGGACTTCGTACCAGGAGTTGTTCATCATTCTGGTCGTGTTAACAAAGTCCAGGGACAGGGACGGGATAGAGAAAAGGGTACCCCTCGATATTCCACACAGGCTTTGGAGGCTGCGTATTCTTATGCTCATCAAACGCACGAACCAGGATACTCTCCGCGCGAATAAACTTGCTCACCGGCAAATCAATATGCCAATGCAGCCAAGTCCAAAACTTCCTTCCATGCCGAATCGGCGCATCGGGATACTACATGCTATAAGCACAAATCCCATCAACCTAGTGCAACTCAAACTCACCTTCCGCACACAATACAACCACCTTACCCCCCCATCTAAGCTAACTTCCACGCGATCAACCTCATTCCCACTCCCACTATACGCATACCCCTCAACACGATATATTTTATCCTTCTTTAACCCCCCCAAACCAATCCTCTCCCCCTGCGCAGGCCTAACAATAACAGAGTTTAGCATCTGCGTCGTACATATCGTACTCGGATGACGGTACATGATCTGCGCGATCTCTGATTCGGGGTCTTCAATGAAACTCGGGAGTTGTCTGTTATCATAGATGTAGTAGTAGCTGTCGTTCTCGTGATCCGTGATCCAGATTTTACTCAGCCACTTGACTGATCGAGCGCCTACCCAGCCTGGGAGTATTAGGCGGAGGGGATAGCCGTGGTCTGGGGGGATGGGTTGGTCATTCATTTCGTAGGCGAGTAGCACATCATTATTAGGGTCGAGGGCGTAGTCGAGTGGAAGGCATGTTTCGTATTTCCCTTCGCTGAGTTGGTCGGCGCCCTCATAGTTTACCCAGAAGGATTTATTCGGGGCACTTTTTGCAAGTTGCTGAACGTCCGCTTCGAGGAGGACATCGCGTAGTAGGACTCCCTTCCAGTACGAACAGCCCGCTGCGGCTGCGGTATAGTTGAAAGCACGGGTTTTCTTGATCATGTTGAGTTCTTTTCTGCGGCTGCCGTCGCAGGCTAGGAAAATGGGGATATTAATGCTCTCGAATTGGTCTTTCAGTTCGTCCATTCCCAAGAGAAGGCGTTTACCAGCGATGACTTCTAGTTTATGATTCTCCCAGAGCAAATGCGGGACGGTACCGTGATTGCGGACATAGTGTATTGGGGAGGGTGTAATAAGTCCGCCATCGAAGAGAGTGGTGAGGTTTACTTCGGCATTCAATGGATGCTTTCCAGTTAGGCGAGTGAGTTTGTCGCTACGCGGAATCCAACTATCCGGGGAAAACTGGTCCGCTTCGTCGATCTGTCTGGGGAGATCCTCGTTCTGCATATGCGAGTAACCCTTTCCGTTGTTCGTTGTCATTGACGCACGATACTCCTGCTCGTAGCGCAGACATTGCAGTAACGCCTCCTCTTCAACGGATCGTTTGGGCTGTCGTCCCTCTTCTTTCCCTATCCCATCTTTCTGACCCTCATCGTGTCCATCCACCTTACTCTGCTCTTTCTGCACACCATCCACCCCATCCTGCTTCCCCCCCTCCTCCCTCTTCCTCCCCTCTTCTCTTTCCTTCTTCTTCAAATTCACAGCCCACGGCTGCTCCTCCTTAATAAACCTCTCGGTAGTATGCAACACATACCTCCAAAACCGCGGATGCACCTCAGGCCGTTCCAAATGAAAGTCCTACTCTCATCAGCCCCTTCTCCTCCGCCCCCAATTCAGCTCCTGTACATAGGGGAACAACGTACCATCTGTCTAGTTAGAATATCACGCACACTAACCAATCCCCCCTGTCGAACCATCCCCCTTAACTCATCAAGTTTCTTCCCCGCAATACCCTCCAGATCCTCCTGATAATCTTGAGGTCTGTCATCGCCGGGATGCGTGAGACCGATGTGTCTAGCGTCGCGGGAGCGTGTGCCGATATGGTGACTGTGTGTGTTTTTCCAGTCGGGTTCGTTGAGGATATCTAGGTCTGAGGATGGTGCTTTACCGGGCATTATGCTGTACACAGTGTGTTATGGGGGTGGAGTGTGGATCGGGGATCGGGGAATGCTGGACATGGGTGATGGCGTATGTAGGTATTCATGTTGAGAGCGGCTTGCTGGTGTTTTCACTAGTAGGTGATTCGTCTG
Source organism: Aspergillus pseudoglaucus (assembly GCA_039880875.1). Lineage (NCBI taxonomy): Eukaryota > Fungi > Ascomycota > Eurotiomycetes > Eurotiales > Aspergillaceae > Aspergillus > Aspergillus pseudoglaucus. Next base: position 81,564 of record JBDODC010000030.1, on the reverse strand, counting down.
TTCTTGGAATGTGAGGGGATGATGTCAATGTGATGGTGATGGAGTTGGGTTGGTAGGTTTGGTTTCTCCGCGAATTTGATCCTTGGTTCTGGGACGGTTTCCGAAAAGTTCAACCGAACTGTACACTATCATAGTATTTGCATGTCCTCGAGACTAAAGTAGTATGTAAATTCATTAAACGCCAGTCTATGCTAAGTAGATATGTTGTTATAGTATCTCGACAGAACATGCATAAGTATCGTAGTTGTGTTTGGTCTGGAACCGTCAAATTCACATGAAAAGCAGAAGCAGTCCTCATGATCTCAAATCATTCGCCATATCAATGCATCAATCATCAGTAATCAATCAATCAAAATCTGTGGTATCTATATACAGGCATGGGGACGGAATCGTTGTATATCAGTCTGGAAACATGGTAAATAAAGCAAGGCAGAGTAATCAAGAAGAGGATGTAAACATGAGTCGCAACTTGCTCGACCGCTTAGGCGTGTCCTTGGCCTGTTTGGAATCCCGCTCCGATAGGCCGTCGTGCTTTGAGTAACTCCGCGTGAACGCGGGCTTGGATGGAGTCTTTGACGGAGTTGACGGGGGAGGGGCCTTGGACGGTGTCTTGGATGGGGTCTTCGATGGAGAAGGCGCCTTGGACGGGGTTTTCACCGGTGTAGTAGGGGCCTTGGAAGGGGTCTTTGGCAAAGGTGGGGCCTTTGAAGGCGACTTGGCTGGAGGAGGAGGCTTGGACGAAGACCGCATCTTCGAGAAGATGGAGGTATTAGGTGGTTTCGACTTGCTCTCGCGGCGGGGAGTGTGAACACTGCGCGAGCGACCAGTGCGACGCGATGAAACCGTTGTCGCATCGTCGTCGAATTTGAAACGGGGGTCCCGCGAGTTGCGCGCGTTGTTCACGTCGATGCCGGACATGGTGGCCGCGGTGTGCGTGATGAATTCGCCGTCAACCTTGGTGCCAGCACTCTTGGCTTCAACGTCGGCAACACCGCGACGCCACATCTCGACTTGACTGAGACACTCTGTATTGATCTCCATCAATTCTTCGGGTCTCTCCGGCTCCTCGACGGCCTTGGGCTTGTTCTCGGTTGAGCCTCCGCCCCCGATCTGCTTGATGATCTTGTAGCTGCCAAACATGACGATCGTGGCACCGATTCCGACACCAGCAGCGATGAGGAACTGGGGACTGGCAAGGAGAGCCCAAACAGCCGGTGCAGATGTCTTGAGGATCGAGATGGCCGCCGGGGCCATTTTACCGATGAGATTGCTGATCTCTGCCAGCGTCAGGGCGACGGCGGCCATCGCATCTGGGTGTTGCTGCAATTGAGTCATTGCCGTCGTCGCACTGTAATGCAAGCATTCCGCTTCTTCCAGTAATAGCTGCGCACGGTTCACCAGGCTATTCAGTTCAGGGTCCTCGATCTTTTGCAGCTGCATGTTATCGGCCGGAGCGGCTCCGGGCGGGCCGGGGTTCCGTGGTACCATGGCCTCGGGATTGTAGTCGCCGTACGCGAGGTCCATATCGACATCTGCATCGCTCATGGTGCGGCCGGTCGGTGGGCGTTGGTGCGGCATATCCCGGGTATCCATGATCGGCTGGGTGTGGCGACGCGGGAGGACGGCGGGTGGTGGAGCGTACACGGACTCCTCATCGCTATAGTGCGAAGGGGCGCGGGAAGAGGCGCGACGGGGATGTTGACTGCGACCGGAAGGGCGTCGCGCAACCGACCTTGACCGTCCACTTCGGCGAGAGGATGCGACAGACTGCCCGTCATCGAAGCTGAAATTCTCCATGGCCTTCATGGCTTGCCGCTCGGCGACTCTTGCATTGCGTTCGTATTGAAACTGCGACTTGCGTTCGCGGTAGGCATTTCTGGCATTGTTGAAGATGCCAAAGACTTGCTTGCTCTGTACCAGTTAGAACTAATGCAAAGACTGCAGAAGGAAGCAGATGACTCACGGTATTGACGACCTTGCCGGACTTGTCAATCACGGCTACTGTCTCGCCGAAAGGCATGATGACGGGTGTATGTGGGATATCGCAACACGTGACCGGTGATTGCTGAGTGAAAATTTGTTGGAAGAATGGTTATTCGAGCACGAAAAAACGGCGTATAAAAAGAAACGAAAAAGGCCGGATCGACAGGAGCAACGCGCCGACGAAGCGGTGTGTATAGATCCAGTCACGGTGGAGATGGATGCAAAGTCCCGGCGGATGCGAGTCTAGCGTGGAAGTCGGATTGGAAAAGAGTCGAAGGACACACGAGTCAGTGTCCCGGGGTATGTATATATAATGTCCACAATAACCGATGGCAAAAGAAATAATGGTGCCTGCTGTTCAGCCGGTGTTGTTGGCCTTATAGATCCAGACTCCGGGGTACTTGTATGTACTCCGTACGAGGCGAGACCGTTGGATTCGGTGAAGCCACGAAAAAGCCTTGACGGATGTCAGATGAGGGATAATAGTCAAGAAGAATATAGAATAATCATCAGGGGAACTAAGAGCAGGGAATGCCGGGTTTAATAGGAGGGGTCCACGACCACAGCGCTGCGGGGGCATATAGAGTTGGTTGGGTGTCGAGAATTCATCCTTTGAATCAGAAACAGCATCGAATCGCCCACACGAAGCGAGAGGAGCAACTCGACAAAACTGGAATTCCCCGGTGGAGTTGGTGCTATGCGGACATGAGTGGACAGCGGCATTGGACGAACAGGAGATCGTGGAGCGCTGCGGTGTTGTTGTCGCGGTGTGATTGACGGATTATCGCAAGTGAGGCAGTTGGGTAGATTATCTTACTTTGCTAGAATAGTGCTCAGGTACTCAGCACTAGCACCCAGTACTTGTGAATCATCGTGTTATGGATTTCTATTGGGGCTAAAGTGAAGCGAGTTGATTACCGCTTCTGGACTGGCGGTGATGCAGCATTCTCTTATTGGCTGGGTAGTCACCGTCACTGTGGCTCGTGTGTGGCGCACCTTACCGTATTGCATTACATCCCACGGTGTATTCTTCTGTCAACACTTCATACTCCATACAGACAGAGCACTCATGCTCCTGCTATGCTCATAAAAAGCCTCGTATGATCTCATGGACTGGGTGTTCTATTTATATGCTGCCAAATGAGCCACAGCCCAGCTTCACTACTCGTACATGCTCAGATAGCAGTATCATACAGCTTCATGCAGACCAGACAACCTCATTCGCTGGCTCTGCCAGATAATGTGCCTGAGTGCGGTCGATGTGTTTCAGCGTTTGATCAATCCTCGGTCTTCAGTCCAGGCCGGACTGAGATCCTTCCATGTTGATGCCCGAGCTGGATCCCTCATATAGACAAACATACCAAGGGATACTTAGGATACTTGCAGTCAACATCCCTTATTCCCTGCTTGAGCGTCCAAGTGCTCTACGGCCACTGCGTTACCCCCTCGGGATTTCACCATTTTCAAGCGGAATGGCATAACAGTCTCTCTTCTTTTATTGAATCGATCGACTGAACCAAGCCCCTGGGACCATAGCCTTAAATCAACCATGGCCACCCTTAAGCCCAGTATGCCTTTGGCTCGATTATCGTGGGAACCGAGGTCAGTCTACGCATCACTGCCAGTAATATCGGTCGCACATAGAAACTAAGTCCGGCAGATACCTCCCCTCGGAAGTGCCTGGATTCTGCTGGAATCTCAAAAGAAACAACAGCAAAAGCAGCTTCAACAGTGGTGAGTCGCTTTCTTTCGTCTGTTTTGTTTCTGTTATCCACGTATCGCACCGCCACAGCCGGACTTCAGTCTCTGGTCACGAGACTCACCTCGACATCGCCTTTGTCAACGCCAACTCGCGAAGAGAGGAAAAGAAAAGAAGAGCCATAATTAGCTGAAAAACAGTGAACAGCCGATAATTGACTTGTTCTCTACGTGGTCCGACCGGATCAGCTCCGCCCACAATACGGAGCAATTTTGCACTGCATCATCGGACATTCAACCAACCAACAGGACCATTTCCCCGGATCTAGGAAATCATCCTTCTTCATACATAAGGAAAGAACACAGCTGAGATTTTATCAGCAACAATGGACAACACAGTCGAGTCCGACAGCACCTCCGAAATCGACGACCAGACCAAGGCCTGGGAATCCGATCCTCGTCTCGTGACTCAGCGCCTCCACGGTGCTGACAACGAGCTGAATCCGCAGGAGTGCGGCATTGGTCATCGTGTTCAGGCCAGTCGCTCCGTGTTGGCATTGGCTCTGGATGAGAAGTGTGTGTTCGCTGGGCTGCAGGGTGGTGACATTGTGGTACGTTTTATCCACGCGATGTCGGTTGTGTGGCACCAACTAACACCCGGTAGGCGTGGTCGCTTGAGACATATGATCTCGTACTTTCGGTCCATGCGCACAAGGAAAGCGTATTAGGGCTGTATCTCTCCGAGGATGGCGATCTGCTGTTCTCCAGCGGTGGCGATTCCGTCGTCAATGTGAGTGTCTGCTGCCATCATATGGCACCACCATGATTAACAGGTTCAGGTCTGGTCAACAAGGACATTTGGTCGTCTCTACTCCATCTACTCCCACCATGACGTAGGCGATATCTTCGCCGTCGCCTACTCCTCCACTCTCAAGACCATTTACTGTGGTGGTCAGAACACTAGTATTCAGGTGCGTGTTGCCTCTTGCCCAATTGATTTTCCCTGACACCAGCAGTGGTGCGACCTCTCCAAAACCGACGCTGCTGCAACTCAAACGTCAGCAGCTCATCTATCCCGTCGAACCCATCGTTTCTTCGACTCACGTGGTCCAGATGGCACCCGTGCCCCACGCCCTGACTCGAGTTCAGATGGCAGCGCGCAAGGCGGGCAAGTTCTGACGTTTAAACGGGATCACCATCGGCTATTTTCGCATCATGGTTATGTGAATGCGGTGCTTCTAGTCCGCGGCTTGATTGAGTCTGCGCCTACGGAAGAAGTGCTCTTATCCGGTGCTGGCGATGGTGTGGTTAAGCTGTGGCGCCTCGGTGACGATGGTAATACTGCGCCAACGCAGATGGCCAAGCTACAGAATGGTGATCCTGTGCTCTCTATCGCTGTTGATGGCTCGTTCCTGTATTGTGGACTGGCTGGGGGGGCGTTGAATATTTGGAACTTGGATTCACATCAGTTGGTGAAGCGTATTACCAGGCATGCTGGTGACCTATGGGCTGTTGATATTATCCGTGGGATTGCCGTCTGTGGTGACTCGAACGGTATTGTGAAGGTACGTCTACACAGTATCTTCAACCGAGCCAATCGCTGACAACGCAGAAATTCAACTCCCGATTCGAAGAAGTCGGCAGCTGGGTCGCCCACGAGGGAACCATGCTCGCATCAGCCGCTGGCCACTTCAAAGACCGCCGTATCTACGCCACCGGAGGAAACGACAACACCGTCGGTATCTGGGATCTAACCGAATTCTCCATGAACCAGGACGAAGTGCCCCCAATCAGCAATGGTACCGCTCCCCCCTCACTGCAAGAAAAACGATGTACTAATAACGCAGACGAACTCGTAAACGCCCTGGCCAAATTCGTCGCCTTCAAAACCATCTCCGCCAGCCCCAAATTCAATGGCGAATGCAACCAAGGCGCCGCCTTCCTCCGCCGCCACTGCAACTACCTCGGCGCAAAAACCAAACTCCTAACTACAGGCGACGACACAAACCCTATCGTCCACGCACGCTTCAACGCAACCTCCCCCGAGAAAACCGACAAAACAGTCCTTTTCTATGGCCACTACGACGTCGTCGGCGCAGACACCAACCGCCCGAAATGGAAAACCGACCCTTACCAATTAACCTCCATAAACGGCTTCCTCTACGGCCGCGGCGTCTCGGATAACAAGGGTCCCATCCTAGCAGCCCTCTACGCAGCAGCAGATCTAGCACGTACAAAGGACCTCCGCTGTAACGTCGTCTTCCTTATCGAGGGCGAAGAGGAGTCCGGCTCGCAGAACTTCCACGAGACAGTCCGTCAGCATAAAGACCAGATCGGACCTGTAAATTGGATCCTGCTTGCAAACAGCTACTGGCTCGATGACTCAAACCCCTGTTTGACATACGGTCAGCGCGGTGTCGTCCACGCCAACTTAATTGTTACATCCGACCATCCAGACCTCCACAGCGGAATCGACGGCAGCGCTCTCCTCGACGAACCGCTAAAAGACCTCTCGATGCTGGTTAACACCCTCATCGCCCCGAAAGGTCGCATAACTCTACCGAATTTCTACGACCCCGTCCTCCCGCCCACAGAGGCCGAGAAACACCGCTACGCAGCTATCGCTGACATCCTCCTCCCGCGACACCCGGAGATTGCAGACCCAGAAGCCCTGGTTACCTCGCTCATGCATCGCTGGCGTGAACCGTCGCTTACAATCCACTCTATCGAAGTGCCTGGGTCCAGTAAATCAGCCACAACAACAATCTCCAGAAAAGCGAAAGCATCTCTATCCATCCGCATCGTACCAAACCAAGACGCGGATGAAGTCGCCGCGAACCTCACAGCGTTTGCACAGGAACAATTCGATAATCTCGAATCGGGAAACGACCTCACAGTCGAGATCACTGGGAAGTCAGATGCGTGGCTCGGAGATCCTGATAATGAGATTTTTGAAACGCTGGCTGATGCGATTACAACTGCGTGGACGCCGGATACACATGCTACGAAGCATCATTATCCGCCTATCGCTTCCTCTCCGTCACTGTCACTGTCACCTGGACCGGTGTCACCAACGTCCAGTACACCGGGAGTGACAGGCGATAACGCAGCTGCAGCATCAAGACCTGAACTCCTTCGGAAGGACTCATCGGATAGTCTGGCCTCGCATATCGACAGGATTATTATGTCAACGAGCTCCTCAGCTAGGAAGAATACAATTCGCAAGCGATCGGCTGTTGGAACAACAGTCCCGACATCCTCGACATTGACCAGTAAATCGACCACTGGAACGGGCACTGTCACTGGCAACGCAACATCCTCATCATCCTCGTCCGGAGACACACCAGAACCTGACACCCCATCGAAGACAGTCAACGAAGGATCAACCCATATCTCCCCAGAACCACTCCCCGAACCACGCCCGTCTGACTCACAAACGGGTAAAAATCTGGTCTCCCCCTCGCGGACCGGCGTACGACCAATCTACATCCGTGAAGGAGGGTCTATTCCTACGATTCGATTCCTTGAAAAGGAGTTTTCTGCGCCGGCGGCGAATTTGCCGTGTGGGCAGGCTAGTGATAACGCGCATTTGGATAATGAGCGGCTGCGGGTGGAGAATTTGTATAAGAGTCGTGAGATTTTGAGATATGTGTTTGGGAGATTGCCGGAGAAGGCGAGGGAGTAGTTTATTATTATTATTATTTTTCTTATCATTATTTAGGTATTTATTTTTCGGTTATGAAACGCAATGAATTAAGTATGGAATCTTTGTCTATTTCAGTTCCAAGAATGCTGAACTGCCCCCCTTGGCGAGCGTGGTGTAGGAATGTGCCTCGAATCCGGCTTGTCGGCTGTTCTGCACAGCTTCGAGTCCCCTCGGTCTCATCTCCTCTTCGTACTGCTCTATGGCATCCTTCACCGAAATCTTTCCGTCATGTGCCAATTTCAATTTATCTGCCAGATAGCAAGCGTCGACAATCGCGTGGTTCACGCCCTCGCCGCGGACTATATGTTATATGTCAGCACTGCCACATCACAGCAGGGGAAAGAAAACCTACAAGGAGTCATGCAATGCGCAGCATCCCCAATCAATGTACACTGCCCACCCCAAGTATCCCACTCCACATACGGCCAATCCATCATACCAACGACGGCGACCTGCGCATCTTCGGGAAGCGATGCAGCCATTTCGCCCACGGGTCCGAAGAACGATTTCCCACGTTTCATAAACACATCGCGCCGGGATACCTTGAGTAATTCTTCGTCATGGGCATTGTCTTCGTCGGACTTGAGCCATGATAGAAACATTTGCGCTGTGTAAGTCTCCCCCGGTTGCTTGGGGGTGTCTTGTAGGGACCAGAAGAGACAGGTATTGGTTTCTGGGTGCGTAGCGAGGAAGTATAGAGGATCGATGGTCTCCTTTATCCGCTTATATTGGTCTTCAGTGACAGGGAGGCCTGTCGCCACGGCGTTGATGGGAAGATCCTGGGCTGGGTACGTAGTCGGAGCTAGGACTTTGCGGACAGCTGACATGGCGCCGTCTGCTCCGATTAGGATATCACCGGTAGCCGTTATACCATCCGAGAATTTGACCTGCACTCCATCCTCGGTTCGCTTGACATCGACGAGTTGTTTATCCCACTATCCCAGTTAGCACATCTCCACCGGCCCGACCCGAGTCCCAAAAAAACAACAAACCCACCTGTACATCAACCCCCCCAATCAACGCCTCCCTAATACCACTCCTCCGAAACCGAAACTTCCGACTAGCAGGCCTCCTTCCCTTAACACACCCCGTCTCCCCATTAACCCACGGCACCCTCCTCGTCCCATCCAGCCCCGTCTCCCGATCAATCTGCGCCTGACACAACCGATCGAATGTCTCGGGCAGGAAATGCGTTGCCATGGCCTCGAGGGACCATTGGATTGTGAGGCCCCAGCCTTGTTTTCTGACGGAGGCGGATGATTCGCGCTCGTAGATTTCGTAGGGGATTGAGTGGAAGTTGAGAGATTGGGCGAGGGTTAGGCCGCCGATGCCGGCGCCGATCTGGGGGTGTTAGTATATGCATGAAGTTTGAGGGGTTGGGAATGGCGTACGATTAAGATCCGCTTGTGGGGATTGGGTTGGTTGGACATTATGTGGTGAGCCTCGGTTTGATTTCTGGATATTTGGACAAAAGATATCCAGGGAATCTGAACAGATCAAATCGATAGCAGAAGAGCAGAAACCATAAATGTTTTGTCGAAACAAAAACCGTAAGGATGAGAGATGAAGATGGAAATGAAGATGAAGGGGTCACACCTTTAGCAAACGGCCAAGCCCTTGCTGACAGGGCTAAATCCTTGCATCAAGTCATGTGACATAGGTTCCTTCTATACTTGTATACTCCCTCAATTGATCAAGAATGCAGAGTAAGCTATACATGTACACGGCTTGCACACAAGTGTAACTTGAAAACGGCTACTCAGCCACTCTAGGGATCCGTGGCCACTCCAGGTTTGATTCCGCCCATCTCTCATCCATATCTATATACTAACTTGATAACGACAAGGAACCCTCCGTTTCGAAATGGTTGAGGTTCCTCAGCAAGAATCACAACGTCAAATTCGTCTGGCTCCAGTTCCTACCTTACACAGCCAACACCTATACTCGGATCTTTCCCGTCGTCAAATTCACCCAGATGGTCGAGAATGGCCGACGCTTGTCTATCTCCAACGAAGCCTATTCCCCTGCTCCTGGTGACTGCCTAGTAGACGAGGAACTGGCAGCTGGGTTGTTCAGTCTTCCAGATCTCGACACGGCCTATTGCCAGGTACACCTCGAAGTAGCTCGTGTGATCATCCAGTGTGACTGCGTTGACAGCAAAAACGGACAACCGATTGAGAGATGCGCGCTCTCTGACTCGACGTCTTTGTTCGAGGCTTCAGAGTTCAACCGGTCTTGTTCCTTATATCGGATTCGAAGTGGAGGTGGTCTTCATGAAACGCGAGCCGGATACAGCTACATATGCCCCGATAAGCAGGAATCATCAGTGGTCCGGTATTACCCAGGAGGGCTGCGCATTTGGATCTCATTGAGGCTGTATGAGTGCGTTGGAAAAGGTCGGTGTCACTGTTGAACATGTCCATGCCGAGGCCGCTCCAGGACAATGGTAAGTTATGCTTTCGCCTGATTGGCCCATCCCAGCTATCGACTCACTTCTCAAAGCCCGAGACATAATCAGAATTGTGGCTCGTTTATTTGGTGTGCATGCGACATGGCACCCGCGTCTTTGGCCTGACCACCCTGGAACGGGAGCGCACGTTCACATGTCCTTGTATGATCCATGGAAAGGACAGGAACCTAGTCGCGACACCCATTTTATGAAGAAGTTTCGACACCTCATGGCTGGCGTTCTGCAACATCTTCCCGCCATAATGGCATTCGTCAGCTACGAAAGAGTCAAGCCCGGAATCTGGAGTGGCGGCGAGTATGCCCGCTGGGGACTGGACAACAAAGAAGCCCCTCTGCACCTCATTGAAGAGAACCATTTTGAGTTCAGAATAGTATACGGATTGGCTAATCCATACCTCGTTTTCTGTGCTATGCTGACAGCCGGAGAAGATGGCATTGAAAGACAGATGTCTTTGGTTGCCGGACAAGTCGAGACTGCGCCAGTGAAGCTCCCACCGACCAAGAGAGATAACCTTACACTACCTCCCCAGACCTTACAAGAAAGTCTCGAGGCTTTGGAAATTGGCCTGATTTTGGACCAGTATACACCTAATGTTATTGAAGGTCATCCTATGGCTATGGTACGGACTTATATTGCTCTTAAGCAGGAGAAGGCGGAAATATTGCAGAAGATGGAGCCTGATGAGCGACGAGCGTGGCTGATTTCGAAATATTAGAGACATGATCCTGTTATTCAAACTGCATGAGCTCTACGTATCATTAGAAAATGAGACTAAAAATGTATTCTATTCCGATTCACTGACACGTTCATAACGCCTGTAATTCTTGCAAGACGGTCTTCTGGCTGAAGCCTACACGTCACACTTCCCTAGCATGACGGCAAATAGTAGTTTGAGGTTTTGTTGAGGTTATATCGATAGGATGGAGGGGAAATAGCGTACAACTAACTTGGATGAGGGCTAATCGGGCTTTTGGTTACCTCAGAAAATCGAGGTACCTCAGAGAGATGAAATTGATAAGCAGAGAATAATTTGTAAGGTAAATCGATAGAGAACAGATAATCCGACATGCAGTAAATCTGTCATATGAAGTCATGCGATGTGACACCAAGCACCAAGCACCATCCCATCCCATATCCACTTTGATGCTGCTGCCGCTCTCTTCATTAGATTTTAGAGACACAATTCGCTCAATTAGCGTAAGATTTTCATGTGGTGATGCCAACAGGTTCAACCGCCTAGAATAGCTGAACCAACAGCACGAAGTCATGTTCGAGCCCTGATGCCTGTTGAAAAGCTCCCATCTCGCAGTCATACTTCGTAGACTAATCATAAGCATTATCAAGGAAAAGCCCATCACGAATTGAATGGCAATTCCTAAGCAGATATCTAAACGCCGAGTCGCAAATCCTATCCTAAAAAACCGAAGCATACACCCAGATCGCGCCTATGGCCAAATGCACTGCAATAATCGAAATCGAAAACCACATACCCCTCTGAACTCAGCTTTTCCCTGGCTCTGGCTCGGCGGTGCGAATGTGCCGACAAGGGCGAGGACCCAACAACAACAATTGCGCAAATGATTCTCCAGGGTCATTGTGAACAGATTCAGGATCTTTAGGCCAGGTTCGTCCGAAGTGGAAGTGGTCTCTTCAAACGCGAGCGGAACACATACACATGAGCCCCAATAAATCCGAATCACGCACGATTGCAGAGCAGGGAGGACGATAGCACATTGGCGGAGGTAAATATTGCTGTTGAACACAATGAAGCTGTCCTGAAATGATAGAAACCTGCATTCGTGCATTCTCTGCGCATGCAATCGATAGGCTGCCCGAGTTCCATAGAAAATTTAGGGCTGCCACTCACTGATTTGGAGTCCGGACAACTTGACACGCATCTCGCCAGACCACACTGGCACAGGTAGCGCGCATTGGATTACTTTAAAATGGCGCATCAGGACCAGATAGGATCAAGTGGAGTGGATGCGAATAGCCGCGCTTGGGCTGGGTGAATAAGGGTCCGCCCTACCCCGCCGGAGACACCCACTGCAACTTCAAACTGATGGACGGACTTGCTAACCTGCCTTTCGACCACCTCGTGGCCCATAGACTGATAATGATTGTAATTGGACATGTGTCGCTTCCAGGGAAGGAGACAAAGGCGTAGCAAAGGCGTCTGAGGAGCGGAAGATCTGTTTGATTGCAGACCTTTGCTCTGCAGTCTTATATACAAAAGTCAGATGGAATGGTCAATTTCGTACCAAAATCATGAAATAAAGCCATGCAGCATGATCCGTAGTCCCTTCGGGGCGTCATGTGAGAATGTAGCCTCACAATACACTTCGAGAACGGCGATTAATCTTATAGGTGTCGGCAAAATTGAGACAAATTTCCGTCTCTGCCTCTTCTGTGTCGAACCTCCAAACCGCCCAATGATTCGTTCATTCTTTCGAAGGTCCGTTCGGCGTCCATTTCCCCTTGGGCGACTCAAGTCTCTAGTTAACGGTCCATGGCCATCTTTCACATATTAAGAAAAGAAATGACGACAAAAGGAAGAAAACAAAGGGACATAAAACATGTGATTATCGGCATCATATGTTTGACTTATACCAGAGCTGCTTCTCGGCACAAAAGATGCAATTGCAACAAGAGCACAATAGTAACACCAGTCCCAAGTAATAACCAATTCATGCGCTACCATACCCCCTATTCAAAAAGCCATGGAGGTCGAGGTCCAGGCAGTCGATGTATGAGGTGACTTGTACTCGACAGAGAACTGAAAGGCACTCAACTCATTCAGTCTTAAATACAGGAATCTACACAGTATCGGGGCTGTCCCGACGCTGCGTTTCTGCAGAAATGATCTGCTGCATAATGCATGCTTCTGTACCCCGTACGCATTATGCATTTTATAAAATAAAAAGGTTGAAATACGCACGTTCCAACCAACTATACCCGAAAAGGAAAAAGCGACAAAAAGCCCGGCAACGGCGGCGAGGCTTCTCCTAAATCGGCCTAACAGGTTTAATTTCCGACATTCTTGCTTTTCCAATTGGCAAAAGGATTCTCACCGGCAATTCAAAAGTACGCTGCAGGTTGCCCTATCGGGGTCGAGCACAGACGGCCAAGTAATCCGATGGTCCGTTTAACAAGGAAAAAATAGCTATAGGGGGCAATACTGAGTAGCCGAGTTTCTACAGAGTCATGGTCAAGGATTTCATGGAAGATGGAGGTCTATTATAAATATGGATTCCCCTCTTTTTCGGTCAGCGGCTTGCTGCTGTACTGATCGAATCTGTATTGATTGCTTCAATTAAATCTTTCAATTCTGTGATTCCCTTGGATAGCTGCTGCTCATACGTACAATGGGTGAGATTCAGCCAGAGATTTACATTCTCAGTCGAGATGCCGAGGAGACCGCGCGGTATGCATTTGTCCCCGTTGAAGATTCAGCGTGCTGCTGTTAGGGATCACTTGAACCAGACATCAATCAAGACTAACGTGCTGGGACTGTAGCCTCAACCGCCAACATGAATTTCTACTCGAAGTTTACGGAAACAACCTGATCCATCCGTCTATTCCCACAGAGAACCTTCAGAGCGTAGCGGATATTGCAACAGGCACGGGGTATGTACTTCTCTCAATTCTGATGATATCAATAGGCCAGTGAAGTAATGAGTTAAATCTGTACAGAATTTGGCTACGAGATGCTGCCACCGTGTTATGCACGCGGAATTGTAATCCTTCGAGTCCATACTACCTTCACGGCTTTGATATTTCATCAGCCCAGTTCCAGCCTGTCCCTACGCAAACGAACGCGGAAATTTCCTTTTCCATACAGAACTGCCTCGAGTCTTTCCCAGTGGAGCATCATGGACGGTATGATCTTGTGCATGTGCGATTATTGGTTGGTGCTTTGAGGAAGAACGAGTATCATCTCGCCATAAAAAATATATTCGACTTGCTGAGTATGGATCAATGACCATCCCGCTTCAAAGTACTGGTAGCTGACAGCATGCAGAACCAGATGGCTATTTGCAATGGGAAGAAATAAACATGGACTCCATCGAAAGCGATATATCCCCCCAGCCACCAAGCTTCATCGAAGCCCGTCACCTTCTCCTCAGCTCCGTGGAAAAATCCGACCTCTACACAAAGCCAGCAGAGCACATCAAAAGCGAAGCCAAACGCATCGGCTTTAGCGACCTCCACGTTGAGGAATACAATAGTACTACGAGACCATATCTGCGGGACAGGTCCCGCGCCTGGGTTACCAGGGCACTGAAAGCGTTGATGCCCATGGCGATGATAAGACTTGGAAAGGCGAGTGAGGATAATGTTGCTAAGGAAATGGCTGAGGAATTGATGGTCGAGTTTGAGAGGGAGTGTACTGAGGTAGCGGTTGGATTGAACATGGACATGGTTATTGGGAAGAAGCCAAAGCGATTTGGAAGTGTTCTGTGAATAATAATGCCTTTTCACTACTACTATTGTCGCGATATACGAGCGATTACGATAATCTGATAATAATACTTGGGACATCTCAGAGATGGCGCTCACCCAAATATGAAACACAGGCGGACTGGAATCCCAGCGTCCCCAGTGCTCCCAACAGTCTTATAAGGCAATCATCTTCAGACAACCAAGCGTGCTCAGCCCCAGGAAGGTCTTCTGGCCAATATATTCTGAGAGAGATCACACACACTGCATCTCAGCTACAGAAACGCGGCTGAAATATATAGCTGTATTGGCTCTCTTGTCATGAAGGCATCTACGGCAATGAATGCGCTGGTGCTCTTTCAAAAGAAGCTGCTAATTCTCCAGCACCCAACGGGGTGGAGGTCACACTCTTGGAAAGCACTAGAAGAACCCTCCGCATTGAAGCAGCAAATGCATGGAAGACCGAATGGGCTGCTTCCACCCATGCGGGCTCCCTCCGCCGATTATGGAAAGAGCCTTCAAAAGCACCAATGCAACTATACCAAGGCCTACGAAGAGCCGCTACATCAGTCCTCATTCAATTGCACACCAGGAAGATTGCGCTGGCCAGCAATCTTGGCACATTTAAGGCTATGGAATCGACTGAATGCTCTTGTGGACATGGTCTCCAAGATACACGTCACGTTCTCCTCCACTGTACAAACCAGGCAGGACCCCAGATGCGTCATCTTACACAGGGATCAAGGCGGGAGCTGGATTACCGGGCCTACCTAGCACGGCCGGACTTGTTACCGAAGGCAGTGCGCTTCATGCTTGAGACAGGCCTCCTAAGCCAGTTTCAGACTCTACCAACCACATACCGAGTCACAACAACGGACATGAAGCAACCCGCAGCATAGTGCAGCTGAAGTTACGCGCTTGCAGAAGTAGGGAAGGAAACGAGATAGTATCCAACAAACCTATGGACCTTCGTGGCCATAGGAACAGTAGTACGAAGACTGCAGCACGGGACATACAACATGCGGAATAAGATATTAGGACAGGTATAGAAAGGCGACGATGTACATAGCGACCACCACTACGGCGGCTTACCCGGCCGCCCCGTAGGACCTGCTGCTACTCGGCCTACAGGGCTGACAGATGCGTGTATGAACAACAACAACAACAACAATAATAATAATGGTAATTTCCCAATTGGGCGTTTGAGGCCATCCAGTTCCGCATTCAAGGTATAATTACGTCAGGGCTCTCTAACCAGTTTCCCACCTCATTCCTCGAAACATGACCCATTAGGTATTTAATATTCGCAAAAAAAGACCTGAACAGTGTGTGCATGTTGCCTTTTATTATTGTCAGCATCCACTATTGTCGAGGTCGACAAGACATGCCTTACCTGAGTGATATATGAAGTCGATATGACGGATCATGATCATGATTCCCCCCAATTCTCAAGAGAGCATCACGAAGACGGCGTCCAAAAAGGCCATGAACAAGAAAAAATGCGACCACCGTCCCATCCTGCCTCATGCGCAATATGGAACTTTTCTACTAAATGGTTCCTGGTCCCGCAAGGTACCGGAATCATCGCTCTGATCCTACACCAACTGGACTATCAATTCAGTGGTATTGAGGTCATATCCGTGGTTATTTGGATATACACCATTACCCTGCTCGCACTATGCCTACTTGTCTATCTTCTCCGCGTGATCCTTTACCCTCGACATGTCGCTCGCATGCTAAGGACGAGTATCATTGAAACCGCATGCCTCGCTAGTATACCCATTACCTTCACCTCAATCATACAGATGACGACGCTGGTCCTGGTACATTCATGGGGCAATGCATGGGGGCTTGTCTCATTCGTGCTATGGTGGATCAATACGGGTATGGTGCTGGTAGGGGTCATGGTCATCCCGTATGTCTTCGTCAAGATCCAACCGCCAGGCGTCAAGGCCATTTTACCGGGTGTGTTACTACCATTGATCTCAGCATTGACCTCCGCTGCTGGTGGAGGCGTCATCTGCGTATACGGACAAATCAGCCCCCGTCTCCAAGTCCCCATTATCATCGTCTCATACCTAGAAATCGGTCTTGCGCTTCCAATGGCCCTCGGATTGAGTGAGATATTCACGACTCGTCTTTTCGACCGCTCCTTTCCCAAGCTTGAGCAAATATACCAAGACATGATCCTCTGTGGTCCATTCGGACAGGGTAGTTTTGCATTCCAGGTTCTCGGACAGGCAGTTTCCAAAGGCGCCTTTGCAGAATACAACCGTGGCACCTTTTTGACAGCTCAAGCTGCGCAACCTGTTGCCTTTGCGAGCCACCTTGCAGGTCTGCTTTGTTGGGGATATGGGACGTTCTGGTGGTGTTTTGCGATTATCAGTATCTTGCATACATTCATCTCGCAACCGGGTGGGATCCGGGAGTCACATTTCAGTATGTCGGCTTGGGCATTGGTTTTCCCGTGGGTAAGTTATCTCTCGTCATCCGTGCTTCAGCGGCGTTGCTTATAGATTCCAATAGGGCGTTTATACAAATGGCGCTGTGCAGCTAGGGAAGATCATGGATGCGCCAGCCTTCAAGGTGTGGTCTACAGTGCTTTTTATTTTGTTGCTTGCAATTTGCATTATACTTCATATTTTCACTATCAAGGGCCTTATTACCGGAAATGTATTTGGTCTTGCACATAGTTGGAAAAAAAATGGGTGTAGGGACGACACTGGTGATAAAGAGGTTTAATATATAGGATGATACGTTACACTAAAGATAAACATTGAGTTCACTGCTACCACATTTGTCGCACGACTCCTTTGGGATATAGCTATCCTTTGCTCTCTTCTTCTTTCCTTCTTTCTGTCTCCATCATCAACATCACGTTTCCTATACGACTGTCAATCCCATTTTCAATCACCTCGCAAGACTGTCCCACGTTCTATCGTTGTTTCTGTCACAAACCGGTGCATTCCTATTGCGAATCTAGGGTGGACTCACAAGTCCTAGCTTTCAATGATGACCTGGCCTGTGCACATCAAATTGCATCACATTCTGACTATGCTATATACAGGTAAACAGCAAACCTAAAGGTAGCATAAGGACTCAAGTACCTATTATATCCACCGCCAGCCAGCAGTCTCCCTCCAGTTGCGAGCTGCTATTTGTCAAACTTTTTGGGCTTTTTCAAACTCTCCAGAAGCTTCTGATAACGATCATACGGACTCCCTGAAACATTCTGAATATGTACCTCTTTACCTTTCCTTGTCCATCCCCGCCCACTGGCACCCAACTTATCAGCGTTATGAACCGACCCTCCCACCATTGGATCCAACAAGGTACTGAAATCCGTGTTTGCTGGGCTAATGAATAATGGGTTTATGATACCCACAGTCCGGCATTCATTCTCCAGGACCTTATTATTATTATTATTATTATTATAGTTCATACACGCATCTGTCAGCCCTGTAGGCCGAGTGGCGGCAGATCCTGCGGGGCGGCCGGGTAAGCCACCGTGATGGTAATCACTATGTACACTGTCGCTTTTCTACACATGTCCTGATATGTTATTCTGCATGTTGTATGTCCCGTGCTGCTGCTTTTGTACTGCTGTTCCCGTGGCCGCGAGGGCCCATGGGCTTGTTGGATACTGCCTCGTTTCCATCCCTACTTTTGCAAGCGCACAACCCTGGCTGCGCTATACTACCAGGTGATCCCTGCCCGTTGTCGTGACTCGGTATGTGGTTGGTAGAGCCTGGAACTGGCTTAGAAGACCCGTCTCAAGCATGAATCGCACCGCCTTTGGTACCAGGTCTGGACGAGTTAGGTAAGCTCGGTAATCCAGCTCCCGCCTTGACCCCTGTGTAAGATGGCGTGTCCGTGGTCCTGCCTGGTTGGTACAGTGGAGGAGAACATGACGTATGTCTTGAAGGCCACGTCCGCAAGCGCATTCAGTCGATTCCATAGCTTTGAAGGTACCAAGATAACCAGCCAGCGCAATCTTTCCAGTTTGCATTTGAATGAGAACTGATGTAGCGGCTCTCCGAAGGCCTTGGTATAGCCGCATTGGTGCCTTTGAAGGCTCTTTCCATAAGCGACGGAGAGAGGTCCCATGGGTGGAAGCATCCCACTCAGTCTTCCATGCACTGGTTGCTTCTATGCGGAGGCTTCTTCGAGTACTGGCCAGGAGAGTGAGCTCTTCCGCGCCATTGGGTGCCGGGGAATTAGCAGCTTCTTTTGCAAGAGCATCAGCACACTCATTGCCGTAGATGCCTTCATGACCCGGGAGCCAATATAGTCGTATATCCCAGCCACGTTCCTGTAGTTGAGATGCAGTGCGTGTAATTTCACTCAGGATATATTGGCCAGAAGACCTTCCTGGAGCTGAGCACGCTTGTATTGCCGCCTGGTTGTCTGTAAAGATGATTGCTGTATAGGTCTGATGGGAACATTGCGATGCTAGCCCACCCGCATTGTGTATTTGGGTAAGCGCCATTTTTATGCCCTGCAATTCCGCTGCATATACTGTGTGGGTAGCTGGGGAGCCAATGTGGACAGCCTGGCGCCCCAGAGGTGAAACTGCCGCTGCTCCAACTCCCTGTTCTGTCAAGCTGCCATCTGTGTACGCAACAATGTCGGCTCCGCTGTGTAAGGTGGCATTGTGAGCTGTTAGAGCAGCTTCCCGAGTTTCTGCTACATGGGATTTCAGACCTGACCACCAAGGTGGGGTCACATGTGGGTGTATAGTCTCCAGCTTGTCCTGAGAAATTGCGATTCGTCGCTCCCATCGCTCTAATGGTGATGTTAGAGGGTCATGGTCTGGGCTGGTGGCCCATCGCATGCGTCGTTCCCTTGCGTTCCTTGGCACTGGTCGTTGGCCAGAGTGTCGTATCTCGCTAAGGGTGGCCATAAGAGGTGATGTGGCAATTCGGAGGTATGATTCTTTGGCTGCACGTTCCAATGCAATCATGGGAGGAGGTATGTTGAGACATATCTCCAGAGCAGCTCGAGAGGTTGTTCTGAATGCGCCAGCTATCCTGTAGAGGGCCTTGTGCTGGATAGATTCCAAGGTTTTCTTAGCCGCATTTTCTGCCGCCTTGAAGCCCCATCCAGCCCGTACGAACCATGTGGAACTGGCAAATGTGATCTGCGGCCATAGGACGGCTGTGTACATTTGGCGGAGATGGGTTTCTCCAGGACCTTTAACTCGTTTTCGGGAGTTGTTTCGGATGGATCATATGAGGAACTATAACCGGCAACTTCGTTATCCGTACCCGATTTTGAGGTTTCTGATCGCTCTGGGTTGAGTACTCGTCGTTCAGACTCTATTGTGGTTTGTATTTCTCTGGGCGACAGCTTTTCGTCTGGCCTGATATGTAGGGCATGTAGGTGTCTGATTGAGCATGTGTATACGGATGGGGTTCGACTAGATGTTCTTCTAGCTGCTTGGACAGAATTCCTGATAGAGATAGAAGTGTCCCATAACATATTGAGTGGAATGTCTCAGAAATCATATGAAATTGAAAGTGTGAAGATGTACAATACTTGTGGTAAACTCTGAGCGGTTGGGATGCAGGCCTTGATATAGGGAAGGCTTTCAGATATTAGATACTATTTGTCTGGCTCTATGAAATCATATCTGCAGCATTGGTAGTCTATCTGCTCATAAGAAGGTGGCACATATGCAGGGCTGACATCATCTGTACATTTTTCAATGACCATTCAGCCATTCTTCGGGAATGTTCTTCAAGGATATTCCGGAGTACAATGATCCCCGCTAAATGTATCAGCTCCAAGTCCATGATCACAAAGTCTACTAATACTTTTGCTCACTCCACCTACCTAATGAAGAACTGGAACCATGGAACGTGGTAGACCAGTACTTTAATTGGCAACTTAGCGCAGCTTTCAACCAGAGCAGCATGGCTGCTTCCATGGATCCTTCCTCCCCGCATGTACTTAGTGTTTTTGCTTACATTTCATGAAATCATCGTGGCGGCATGAGCCCAACTTAGAATAGCCACCTTCGGTTCACATGATATAAATGACATATATCAAGTAAAGTGGCCATTCGATGTTTGAAAAACCCATAGCACAACGATTTGGAATTTTATACCATACAGTATACAGATACTACCATGTCTTTTGCTCTTCTTCGATATCAATTCAAACCTCGCTCCCTTCAGCAGATCAACTTGCTCTCAAGGGCTTGTTATCATGGAGTGCAAAAGGGTGAATGTGAGTTGGAAATTCATACTTACATTGCTATAATATGTTGACAACCGGCTTTGATGATTTCTTCGTTCACCCCGCATACCCTGATACCACTGAACCGCCCATTTTGATCCTAGACAAGAAAGCACGTGTGATGAAATGGGACGAAAACAATGCTACATTGAGTGAAGCCTCGGTAATGAATCTTTTATCTTAAAAGAAAAATCGATGCTAATGCATTCAGTACAGGTTAAGGCTGATCAGGAGTTCAGCAACCAACAGAAGGTCCAGATAAAAGAGAAGACCACTGAGTTTGAGAAGAACAAGGAGCCAGAATTGGATGAAATGTAGCTAAGTTGTTTTAAGGGTCATATATAAGTGCTCAGCAAATTGTATTTCAGTATTCTTTGGATTTGAAAGATTTTAGGATAGGATATATTTTGGAAGAATACTAATTACCCTTCAAGTCGGGTGGAGGCCGAAAATGACTGGAAAAAACGCCTTTTGGGCCGTAAAATAGAACATGTCCTGCAGCACAGGGTCTCAGTCGTTACGTTAGAGCAAGTAGATATAGCAAGTACTTATTTTCGCCGGTAATTCTGCTGGAATTGAGCTCTAAGTCCAGTTGTTGACAGTGCTAGTATGACTTGTGTTCAAAAAATTCATTCTTGCATGAGATGATTACATCTGGAAGCAACTCGCCGGTTCGAGTCCTAGTCTTACGCGGTGGTCAATTAGATGGGGATGATAAATCTATCAATGATACTACTCTAAATCTACATAGTGTTTTTTTACAAGACATAGCACAATAAGAGACAAATGATATTCAAATAACCCGAAAACAAAATCATTTCCGCAGCAGCAGCCTTTTTTCAGTATCAGAAACCTCAAATTTAACAGTAGCCTCCTGTGCCATTCGCTCCATTGTGCTAGCACTGGAATATTCGTGAGGAACCATTCCTCCAGGAAGTCCGTGGAATATCGCAGGTAATATGGATGATTTCCACAGACTCAGGTCATGTTTGCTGTTGATCGAGATCGTCAGCAAGAGAAAGATAATGCCCAATAAGACAAGCAGGCCCGGTAAGATCAGAAAGGCCCAATCCACGGAGACGTACACCTGAGGTACGTAAGCTATGCCTTGGAGAGTCTGTTCACTTATGTCTCGGGCATATTTGGTCATGGACGCTGCGATGTTGCTCATCACATCGGCAAAGTTATGGCCATCAATACGGTGTAGAGCCAAATCCGGGGCGGTCTTCATGCACCATCTCCACAGTTGATCTGTATTGTTATAGAGCATACTTGTTGTGGTGACTCCTTCTACCCAATCTCTTGAGGGGTCATCGGGAACTGGACAACCAGCAAATTCAGCATTCTCCCACAATGTAGATTCGGGTGGCCAATTATCCTTGGTCAATGTGACATTTATCAGTGCGCCTCGCTTAGGTTTCCAACATTTTTTATTCTGTTGTTCGCGGTATTCAATCGCCTCTGACCAGTTGAATGGATCCGGGGATGGGATAATACTATCATTTCCCGAATAAAATATTTCTCCAAACTCTGGAGAGGGTGTCTGGATCGATGGGACACCGTTGGAGACAGAGACATTATATGTTTTCACACATGGTGATAGAACACATTCTATGACATGGATGATTTCCAGCTTCTCTTTGAACTTGGCAGCGGTACTGTTCTCCGGAGGCGAGAGTTCGATATATGAGACAGCCATGAGCGGGCTCCATACTCCCAGAATACTCTGGTTTAGATACGGGCCAGTTCGATTATTGACTTTCGCTATTTGTTCGTTCGAAAAATCCAGCACAAAATGTTCACCATAGACGGTGTCTTGCCAAGCACCCTCAATAGCATTATCAAACCAAGTTCCGTCCGAAAGGGTGATATTGCAAGGTACAACCTGAGCCTCATGGTTGCTGGTGTTGAATGAACCAATGTCGCAGCCAACAAGAGTAGCTGCAGATGTGACATTTTCACATTTGCTGCACCAACCTGCAGATTGGAAAGTAGGCCAGGTACAATTTCCTGACGGACAGGTTGGGTTTAAATCGAAATTTTCTGACCACAACCCAGTCTCGATCGCCCCAAAAAAAAGATCTGGAGTAATACCAGGGGTAGGTTTAAACGCAAGGACTGCTTGCTCAATCGCTGCAGTGCTAGAGCTGCTGATAACTTGTCTGACAGGAAACCGAAGAACTTGCTGAATAAACGGATCGAATGCGAGGCTGAGGATGGTGATAATAGCCCCAAGCGACAGAACAAAAGATCCATTACGCGAGTAACGGAGTAATACCATCACTGAGCCCCAAGGGCCGCGACTTGCATCATCAAACGACTGTAGATCATATACCGGACGCTTCTTTCCGCCTTGAAACCATATCCATTTGAGTTGCCCAATCGAGGTTCCCACCATACAGAGTAGAGCAGACTTGGATGCAGTCGCCAAGATAGACACGATCGTATTCAGCGTTAGACCCGTTGGGAAATTGGGCATTGCTTTTTGGTCATAGCCTAGCAAGACGCTGCAGATAGCGATGAAGCAAGCAGCGCTGAAAGTAATTGAAACAATCTCCCAAAACCATGTATCTAGAATCAGGAAATCCCATCTTGAGGCAACATTTTTCACTTTTGCGGTTGGTTGAGGAACGGATGCATGGAGAAGAATTTCTTCGCCCTCGCCCTCCGCCCTAGTCGTGCTAAATATTCCTTTCGATCTCATATTAGGTGGGCTATAGAAGGTCAAATATAAAAAGATATAAAATAGGAGAAAGAATAATGTTGAAAGAAATGTGTTCTTGTGCGGATCGACCACCTTGTATAGCTGATCAGCAACAAGGCTGCACTACCACTTCCAATCGTCCAATCTTTACCCCGATTGGAAGTAGTACAGCAAACAAACACGTAAACAGTAAGCCAATCTGCGAGATGTGCATATTTTCAATCTCACTATCACCGAAGCAATTGAATGCGTCACATGCCACGAATGCAGAGCCAAAAAAAACAAGGTCTTGCCGCTATGGCCATGCAACAGCAGGCTGAAGGTAATTACCATCTTAATGAGCAGCTGACTAGTCTACAGCAGACATGCCTTTTCACACAGCAGCAACAAGCGCATGCAAACTGCAGCCGTAGGGGCAGCTAGCAGTGGACCCTCTTAAAGGAAGCCCTGGCCCAAGCTGACGGACCCGGAAGTCTTCGATGGTCATGATTAAATTTTCTACCATCATGATCGAATCAAGCTGCATTCTAAGCTTGAATTAGATAAGGATGCTATATGAAAGCGATATATGCAACCAGATACGGTACTCATTCGACCGCTTGGTGGACGAGGCTGTCATGCAAGGGTCGGAGCAATCGCTGGGAAAACAGCTACCAAAAGCAAGCCAGAAAATAGAATGAAGATGGTAAAAAACGGCTTTATGATACCAAGGATTCTGTATAGACAGCACCTAGAACCGGGAGATTAACATGTATCAGAGCACTTCAGAAAAGGGACGGTTTTAAATTCGGTTACAGCCTATTGCAGAGTGAACGGAAAATAGCCAACCGCCCTGTCTATGGGCTAATTATGGCTGATGGACATATTTATCTGGCCTCTGATAAGCCAAATACACCGTAGCTTTATTGCTCTTCTTTCGCCTTGTGAATGCTGCCCGTCCCTCGTCTCCCCGCAAGGCATAGAATGGAACCCATGCCAGCCAGCCTTAGATTCACGGCTAAGCGCATCTTACAGGAGTGTTGTGTTGGTGGCCCCACGCATCATCAATAGTCGATGCGCTGACTTGCTGAACTTCGCAAAGAGCGCTGTACAGCGAGTTGCAGAAACCGCATTGAATACATGAACCGGGCCTAGAGAACTTGCTTCGTCCCTTTCCGATGAGTATACCTTTGCTTCCCTGTTGTGTTGGTGTTTTCTGCTCATAGCCCACCAACTGCTCAACTCTGAGCAAGCCTGGGGAACGGGCATACGAACACACGACGTCGCAGAGTGGACTAACGATGGTGCCATAGTATGGTTCAAATTACTCCAGCACATTAGAGCAGCGTCATCCAGTATCTCATTCGAGTATTGTGAGCCTATATAACAGGATTTCTTCCCTATCATATAAGAGGTAGGATCAAACGTTGTTGAACCTACGCTAATCAATATTGCATCTCAAGTCTTGATTGCCTAACTGTTGATGGTCTAACACTGTTCCGACTAAAAATCTCATCGAACACTGCTACGAAATCGCGGTTATAAAAAGCCGTATCTTTTTGGGCGTGTCTTCGCGTCTGGTACCTAAACAGCCCAGAGGCTCTTGTTTCAGATGCGGGAAAAGTGCCAAGGATTTGCAGCCTATTGCTCAACTTGAGCTTCTCCATACCACGGTTATGGAAACAGACACCGGTGAACGATTTGAAGAATGGCTCGGATGCTGCTACAGATCCTTCCTCTGGCAGCCACCAGGGTGTTACGGAAAGTAGAGTGATTCGGCTTAACTCCCGACGAAGCGGGAACAAGAAGATCCATACGCCATTTCTCCGAGAAGTGAGGAAAAAAGAACCGACAATTTCAGACATCCAGACACTCTAGACACAACCCCAAGCAGCGCTCTTTCCGAAAGGATTGTGCATTTTCGTAGAGGCAAACTTTATAGGAGGTCAGTATGGTTCCAGTTGATGAGGGAAATTGTTGAACAACACAACCCGTCATCTGCCATACTCTAGGCTTCGACAAAACCATATGAAGAGTCCGAAATGTGTGATTTAAAATACCAGAAAAGGAAGCGTGCTAATTGAGTACAGTACTCGTTGAATTCCAGGCATTCAATTACATCTTGCAGAAGGTGACTAACGAGACTACATTCAACCAAAGCAATCAACTTGATTCCCTGCATGTTCGCTCCTTCTATTAACCGAGCTGGTCCGGACGATAAGATATGCTGAACTCTGCAGAGAGTGCTGTACATCGAGTCGCAGGTTTGCAAGCCAAATTCCCAAGCCAAGGTCCATATTTACAGGCTTCTTGCTTACATCGAACGTCCCATGTATGCAGGGGTCACTTCTGTGGCTCTCGCGTTGTCATCCACACCCACTTTTTGGCTTCCGGTTCTCTGCCACCAAACAGGCCTCTTATGTGAATACTTTGCCGATAGCCTCTGGTGGGATTGTCCCTTTGCGCAGAGCATGCTTTCGGGCACAACCAGCGCCAATCTACGCTTGAAGCCCATGGCTCATGTCGTCCATACTGGTTGAATTGTCGCTGCACCAATTGCAAGTGGTATGGCTATGCGATGATCCATGCAAATTTCCAGGGTCATAGAGTGAAAATACGACGCTGGAGTAATCAAATGACTGAAGTCGCTCGGAGAGATCCTACGGGGCATTGCTTGCTAGTGTATATTTCAACGACATTCATGGATCATCACAAATATTCAAAAGTGATCAGTGCAGCATGTTCCACCACAAATTAGTGCAAGTTCCAGGGAATTTCTCTTATCGAAGACATACTCTTCGTGTTTCTTCCAGTGCTGGCCAGTCTTATGGCCTGCTGTTGTTGGTGAACGTGCGAGTACTTGAAAAACGTCCCAGCAAGAAACAATTGCACCAACTTTGAAAGAATGCTGAACTATTCCTATAACACAAATACCGAGAGTTCATCTCACCCAAAAATGTCCCTGTATTTCATGTTTGACCGAACCCTGATTATAAACTCTCTTTTATAATCCCCAAAAATTAAGCACAGATCATCTTCATCGAGAATGAATCCAGATAACTAGTTCGCCTCAATCCGTTACAAAGCACCTCCAAGGAACAGCGCAATACAATGCAGCATACAGAAATTGCAACCCGGCAGCCCAGAATCTCGTGATCTGCTCAAAATCAACGTCCAGTGGCCTTAGGGAGCACCGGGAACTAGTACATTGCGGAAGACCGCGCCACTTATATTCAACTCCCGTTTCCTGACACTCACGCCCACTGTACTGAAAATCACAGTTGTGACACATGTGTCCTGTAAAGATATCGTCAACATTCCGAAGACAATACAAATGGAATTGTGGTATGCCGTATTTTTAACGCCCACCTCTACCAGACAGGGCCTGTCTTTCCAAGAACGCTGCCTTGGCTTCGTTCGGGGGGGATTTGGTAAATAAACTGCAAGACGCAATCTACCAGCAGTGGTGAATCGTAAGCTTAAGAAGACATTCTGTCACACAGGTGTAGAACTCCTCATGCATGTACCCTACCCTTACTCGGCAGGGGCCCGATATCCATCAGTTGAATGCGTCACAACTCAAAGGCCTGTTCCACTGCGTTTGCGAGGTATCGAATGAGATATCGGATGTTTCTGTATCAGGAAATAGTTCAATGTATTAAAATTGCCGTCCACCTCATATTACTTAGAAGTAGCATCAAACAAAAGCCGCCCTGTATTGTTCGGTGCAAGCAGGAACAGTGTGCAATTGCTTCGTCCAAAGCAGTCATTGTCACGCATATGATAATGCGTTTCTGGCAAACACCCAATATCCAGTGCAACGCGTCCCTGATGCTGCTAGGCGGGTCGCCACTTTCTCACTATGCATGGTCGACGGGATACTGAACCGCCGTGTTGCCTTGCCACTGAACTGTCAACCACCTCTTGCCATGTTGCTCATTTCCAGGGTCTATAAGGAGTTTCATCCCAGTATGTTACGTCTCCCAAACTAAACCACTTCACTATGCTGCTTATTACTCCGTGACGACGGCACACGTGCTGATTATCGCGTTTCTCCGTGTCATTTACTGCCCATCTGGCTCTAGATAAGGGCACAGTTTTGACTCGTGGATATATCATATATGGATTGAATATCCCAAATTGGAGCGGATATCTGTGGATTCCTTGAACGCATTCCTGCGTATGTACTAATACCGAATACTAATTCTAAATTATATCCCAATCTAGTCATGTAGACTACAATCATCATGGTATCACAAACATTCAACAAACACTTGATCAAGAAAAGACAATTACCAAATCCTCTTAGCAACCATCTCATACCTCTGTACATGCTCAAAACTCCCCTCGTCAACCCCCTTCTTCACCTCCTTCTCCTCATACGCGCGCACCCTCTTCAACCCCTCAGGGTCATCGGCATACACCCACCGGCGTCTATCGTCCCCGACTTCAACGATGCCCCAGCCGCCGATGCGTTTGCTTCCTTCGACTGCGTAGCCGCGGCCTTTCTGAGAAGTAAAGTCGGTGGGGTTGTTTGGTGGGGGTTGAGGGTGGTTGTGGGTATGAGTGTGGGGATGGGCGCGCTCGTATTCAGCAAGTTTCATCCCCTGGTACCGTCTGCGGGAGTACGCGAGGAGACCCATTCCCAGGAGGAGT
This sequence comes from Aspergillus pseudoglaucus, assembly GCA_039880875.1. Classification (NCBI taxonomy): domain Eukaryota; kingdom Fungi; phylum Ascomycota; class Eurotiomycetes; order Eurotiales; family Aspergillaceae; genus Aspergillus; species Aspergillus pseudoglaucus. The sequence continues at coordinate 53,688 of JBDODC010000030.1, read as the reverse complement.
TTGAAGATAAGGAGAACGAGGAAGAGGGTTATTAACAAGATGACGGTGAAAATGTAGACTGATTGGGCGGGTGTGGGCATTGCGTTTGCTAACACGCTGCGGAAGATACTACTTATATGCGCCATCGAGGACGGGACGATTGTTTTCAGCGTTAGCGGTAGTGCTGATTGCATTGGTGCCGGTGCGTAGTGATTATGTATCGAAGAGAGAGAAGTCGCCTGCATTGCTGTCGACGAGGGTTGTTGGGGTAGTGATGCGGCGAGGAACATTTTGTACGTTTGTACAGAGACGCGGAAGAAGAGACAGGATAGTGGGATAACGGGGAGACCGAGTCTGCGGGTGAGGTTCTGGTCGCCGAAGGCATTTGTGTAGTAATCCTTCGTTAGGATGTCGAGGAAGCGGCCGTAGATGTTTGGTCGGACGTTGTTGAATTTGTTGATGTAGGCGTGTTTGAGCCAGTCGACTAGCATTTCTGAGCCTAGGACGACGAGGAACGGGCCGAGGACCTGTAAGAGACTCGGGAGGAAGGTGTTGACTTGGCTGAATGAAGCGATTAGAGAAGAAGGGAGGATTGTGAAGGACTGCGGGAGGATGGAGGATGCTGTCCGGGGTGGCGTTGAGAGAGGGGTGCTGTTTGTGCTTGTTGACGAGTTGCCGCTGAGACTCCAGGTTGAGCCTAGGCTGCCGACAAAGTTGAAAGCGCCTGTTTCGACGATGTTGCGGGAGGCGATAATCGTGAGCATAAGCCAGAGCTGGAAGCGTTCGACTACGTCGGCGCAGGTGAGTTGGAAGAGATTTTCTTTTTCGAATTTCTTGAACACGGTCGACTTGATTTCCACGAATTGGTTGGAGAGTAGGAGCGTGATCAATGCATTCGAGTAAGAGTTAACAGCCACGTTCAGCGTCATGACCTGATAAAAGAGAGACGTGGCATGAAGCACCGTGTACGCCAGCGCAAGCAGAAACAGCCCGAACGGACGAAACACCTTGCTCCGTCCATCCGGCCTGCGCTCCAGTGCTTCCCTTGAGAATAAACACTCCAGCACATCCTGCCCAATAGCACCAAGCAACCGATCACTGACTTCGAGGACGTTGTAGATCACGTAGAGCTTAATCGCCGCCTGTCCGCGAATCCAGTGATACATCCGACTCGCATCGAACCGCATAAGCACCCAGCATGTCACAATCATGAGCAGTCCCTTCAGAATATCCGCCTTATCATCCGGAAGCAGCGCAGAGGGAATCGACTTTTGTCGTCGATGGTGCCGATACGTCTCAGCTCGGTGCCGCCGTCGCTGCTCCGTTGAAGCTCTAGGACGCGACTCTCGCTCAATAGCCTGTTCTTGCTTTGTTCGAAATTTCCCATCCAGCTCCGGACTGCGTTGCGGTTCACCAGAGCCAGCAGAAATAGAAGCGGCCTTGTTCCTCCGCCGCCATACCCGTCCAACACCATTATACACAAACCCTGAGATATACCGGAATTCAACACCCAGATTCACAACCCATGATTCCAGTAAAATGTATAATGCTTTGACAAAACGCAGAGGGAGTATCGTAAACGAATAAAGCCACGAATCAAGACATGCTAGCAATCCGAACCAAAGTACCTGCTCCACTGCCGGAGGGAGCATCAGAAAATTGACAAGTCGTTCGAGCTTCACTCGCGCAGACTCGTATGGAAAGTCAGACGTAGCGGAACGATGAATGTACAACGGCGACGGCCGGCCAGATGCAAGCTCTAGCTGCAAATATGTAGGTATCGACACAGGCGGAAGGGGAATCGACTGGGGTATAGGAGATGGGAGAGCCGGCTCCGCTAGCTGGGGTGGTGGCGCGAGGCCATGATTATTATGATTATGATGATGTTTCGGTTCGGGCTGTTCTATGCGAGTTACAGACGGTCGATCTTGTCTGGGGCGTGACGACCAGGTCTGCGCCAGACGGTCATTATTCGAAGAAGCGGGCTTCTGCCTCTGCGACGACGATGCCAACGGGGTCGAAACAGTCCTTGACACATGGGGCCGCCCGTTGCGCGACGATGAAGATACCGGCCTCGTCCCCGGACTCAACGCCTCCGGAAGATCATCCAGATGAAGGTCCTTGCTACCTCGAATTTTAGCAATATCGGTCGATATCCTCAAATCAGCCGGAAGCTGCAACTGCGGTGGCGCCACCCCATCGCCAGACCCTGACCGCGAAGCCGTCGTGTATGTATTATCAGACATAACCCGTCGACCGGTATCCGGCGAAGTCTCAGGGACCGGGCGAAGCGGAATCGACTGCGGTGACGAAGTGAGCTCGTGGATCCTCGACGGCGATAGCTTCAGTATCCTTTCTCCTTCTTTGTCTTTGTCTTGGTTTCGTTGCGGTGTGGCCGCTGCGGGACCTTCAATATCCTCCCCCGCTGATCCACGATGAACATGAGCGCCCTCGGTCGCTTTCGTCGTACCCTTAGGAGATAGCGGAACGTCCAAATTCCCATTAATGCTGCTGTGATCCACCCTACTAGTTTCCCCATACACGGTATGTGGTTGAAAAATCGACGGACCATCCAATAAGCTCGTCGTCGACCGCGCACGAGACCGTCTGGAGCGCAACTCCGATCCTGTTTTCTGCCCTTGGCCTTGTTCTTGTTCGTCCGTTTCCTCCGCTGCAGTTGTAGGCATAGGATCCTCCGCGATAGCTTCCATTTTATCTGCTCGCGCTGGAGGAGGGGGGTCCGCTATTAAAGGCGTTGGATCGTTCCGTTGCGCGTTCGTAGCTGTAGCCGCAGATTTGTCCAAAGATTCCGTCATGTCTGCGTGAACCCCGTTACTCAACCCGCGCGGGATACTTTCATCTGCGTTCTTTCCACTATTACCATTGCTGTTGCTGCTCTCATATTCATAGTTCCCAGACGAATGGTTGTGTGCTGGCGCTGTGGCTGGAATCGAAGCGGAATCGGAGGCTGAAGCTGGCGGAGGCGGAAACAGGGGCGTAGGGACGGCCATTTAGGAAGGGAGGTGGAAGAGCGATGACGGACATGGGGTGGTTATTCGTAACAGATGTTGTTCAAGGAGGGATCATTGCCGTTAAGTGCGGAATTGTTGTCGAGGCCTGAAAGCTGAATGAAAATGTTGGTGTCGCGGTCTGGATCGGTGATGAGATTATGCTCGGGACGGGTGGAGGTTGGTTTAATGATAACGGTTCTGATATTGCGCAGGGAGTGGACAGGTTGCATTATGTATATCACACATAACGTTATATATATATATATTTATTTATGTTATGGGTTTTTATTGGTTTCATAAAAGCGTTATTGAATTGGTTATTTTGTGATATTTCTCTTCCCTCATGCGCCCAGGGAAGCTGCGTTTATATATATATCGCTGCGCATATAACCCTCTCTTTTCCAGTCAAGTAATAGATTGCTTATCATAAGATACGGGGTATTTACAGCTCTCTATCATCACAAAGCAAAAAAAGAAAACAGGTGATCAGTTCGGGTCATCATATGCAGAAGATTAATCCAGCTCTTCCAACGCTCACGCTCATTAAAGGAAACGAAACAAAAAGGAAATTATTTTGTGTGCAACGAACGAGGGAGTCACCAGGACGCTATCAGAAGTTGCCGTCGTGGCGGTAGGGCCGGAATGACGGTTGTGCGGGGTTTTGTCCGGTGTATGCTTGATAGGCAGGGGAGGTTGTTGGTTGGATTGGTGTCTGCGAAGCCATGGCGGGATCGAAGGCGTGGTAGTCTCCACCGCTAGGCTGAGGGGCTTGGTTCATCGGCGTGAAGGTTCGTTGGGGGTACGCAACCGGTGCGACAGCAGGAGAAGCGCTTCGATTGAATGGGGTGAACGATGGCATGGGATAACCGGGTTGGGCAGTCGTACTGGTAACAACTGGGCTAAAGGTACGAGTCGGATAGTCTGTCTGTGCAGACGGTGACATGACAACGCCAGGAGTCATCGATCGGTTGTACAGATCAGGAGCCGCAGTGTGAGACCGGTGCGGCACCGGATTAGGAGGTCCATAAGCCCCGTAGCTACGCTCCTCAGTCATCCCCCGGTATCCAGGTGCTGGGGTAGACCGGGCCGTGCTTGTGGGTACGGGAGCGAACCGTGAGGGCGGTGGCCGAGTGGCAGGCGTGTTTGAGCGCATAGGAGGAATATTGACCGGTAACGGAGGCACAGGTGGCGCTGGTGACAGTCCGCGGTCGAGAGGGCTGTACGCCGAGACTGCGGTTGATTCGGAGAACGCAGATGTTTCAGTGGCCGTTCTGCTTAGCCCGGGATGCTCATCGGACCACGACAAGTCGGGAAGTGTAGGGTTGCGGTCTGCCGCTGCAGTTCCCGGACGAGAGGGCAGCGTTGTTTGAGTCGTCGAACGAGAAATCGTTGTGACGATGGGTCCCTTGTCTTCACCCTTCCCTACAGAGGGCAATGTTGGTTTGACACCCGCACCCATGTTTGGCTGTGTCGGTGCTCGGTCTTGCAGAGCCATTCCCTTGGCTAACGCCTTGTTAACCTTTACTTTGACGATGCGCATCACACGGCTGTTGATCTTGCGGCGACAGTACGCCGTCAAGGTGCCATCGCGCGACGGGATGTGGTGAAAGAGGAAAATAAGGTAAAGAACGATGGCGATCAACAGTTTGATGACGGATAACACCCAGATGACCAAGGTGAACAGCATGGAAAATAGGACCACGGCTCGCAGGTTGTTGTTTACTGCCAGGATCCTCACGTTTTCGAAGAATTGCGCGGCCCCGCTGTCATCGGATTTCTCTGCATTCTTGCCACCAGGGAGAAGGTCCATCTGCATCACGGAATACAATGTCATGGCATTGACGACTTGGCGCGGTCCGTCGGCAAAAACAGTGTTCATCCAGGCTGCATAGTCAGTACTAGTCCACAATCACGGATGGACAAGACTCACACTCGAACGAGAAATAGGCAAACAGAGCCACGTATTCCGCCCCCTTCTTACTCTTGGTCAACTCGGCGAACACCAGGAACCGTTTCCACCCGCGACCTCTTCTTCCCGGTCGAATACTCTGAATGCGGACAGCGAGAGAGTTGAGGTAGCTGCGTGCGATACTTTTCGAGCGGATCGCACGGATGGCAACCATCCATCGGTAAATCAACAGGGCAAAGGAGATGATGATGCAGACCGCGTAAATCCAGCGCGAGATATGAAACGGGATGGTGGGTTCGATTTGACCGGCCCATCGAGAGAAGGCGAGGAGGTTCACGGCTGTAAAGGTATCGACACCATACACGGCCAACGAGATGACGAGAAAGAACCAAAGGAAGAAGTAAGAGAATGGCGTCAGGCAGGACTCAGACTTGAAATCGTCGAGGTTCTAGAATTGCTATGGTTAGGCTTCGTTGTCGCATAGCAATTGAAGCTACACTCACCACATAGTCCCATTTCTCCTCAAGAGAAATCGATCCCTTTTCACGATCACCACAGCAGCGCATCTTGTAAGTAGAATCCCGACCCAGCAGGGAGAAAAAACGACCAAGGAACGTTTATAACGAATGCAAATGTAGACGACGTGAATCGACTTCGCGGACCAGCCGGACGAAGTCGCGATCGCAACCAACCAACAATGGCAGTTAACAGCAAGCAAGCAGCAGCAATCAATGCGCTGAAGAGAAAAAGCGTCGGGAGGGATATTTTTGGGAATATCTTATAAAAGACAGCCGGGGAACAATGAGCGACACGCAAAGGCGACGGAGAGTTGGATCAACAACGCATGGCCACTGGACGGTCGGAGCGAGGATAGTGATAGACAGCTAGTCAAGGTGAGGTTTCAAGAAGGCGCTAGACAATCAATATTTTGGCGCCGCGATGGAGAATAAGTAGGAGCACAGCAGTCTGCAGGACCAGGATGGCCGGCGCGTGCGACCCGTTGGGATGATGTGGGCTTATAGAATGAATGGACAGGGCTGGAGACAATAAAGAATGAGGAATGAGTGAATGATGCCTGAATGATTGACTGGGGCAATGCCAGTCAGAAACGCCTAACTAAAGAATGAATGGAGAGGGTGAATGAAGGAGATGAAACAGAGGGGTCACTGTACACATTGGTCACAGCAGGGCTATTTGAAACACCCCATCCATATTAATTCCCCTGGCCCATTCTTGGCCGGCAGCGACCCGTGGTTCCTCAATGCTTAACCCGTCTACTGAGCCGTTCTACCCTAGCTACAGAAGCTACAGAGTACAGAGTACAAGTACAACTACCTATAACTGCCATCACTGTGCAGAATATCTACATGTAGGCATAATGCATAAGCGCCACTTGGACCAACAACCGTGTCCGACCGGAGACCCGCGATCGACTCTCAAGCAACCCGTCCCACACTAACTCCGGAGAACATTTCGCGGCGTTTCCCGCTTCTTATCGGGCAGGAATCGTCAACCTCGGCGGCACGTGTTCGTGCATAGATTATGCAGTGTGCATAATATGTACATCGCATGCACGAGTACCCTTACACTGACACTTTGGAGAATAGCGATAGGAACTTTTAGACCTCGCCCTCACCCGAATACCCTCAAATGAGGGTTGAGGGTCTGACTCTCTCACCCGCAGGTTACCCTCGGGTGATCAAACAAGACAAACAGTACTATATTAGGATGGATCATCATTTTTACGCACACAAATCAGGTAAAGCGTGGAGATTTTATGAGATTTTATGAAAATGAGGGTCGATGGGGGTCCGCGAGGCTCACCCGAGGTTTGGCGAGGGTCACGGGTGTTGAACTTGACGCTCGCGAGGGTCGGGTGGAGGTTCCAATCTTTGGACCATCATGAGGGTCTCGGCGAGGCCTAGGAACCTTGCCATAATCTCATATCGCTAGTGATAACTAAACTGCATTGAGAGCCGGCTGCAGCAAAGTAGACGGAAAGCAACACGGGCCATAAGCTGCTTCCCAGAAACAAACTGTAGGAAACAATGATGCTCATCTGTCAATCTAATATTCGCAGTTCTGAAGATAACGTCTATATCTGGAATACACCTTTCTTGGCCCCGCCTCTATCTGAGCGGTACGAGATGAGGTGCATTCAGAACTGAGAGTCTAGACAAAGTTGTCGGACAGTGGTGCTCGTGCCTTGAGACACATTCTAGTGCGGTGGCCGTTCGTACATGTCGATGCGAGAAACGCGTTCGATAACCAAAGGCAATGTCTCCGCGTATTGATTCTCCGGGGGCGGCAATCATCGGACCCGGGCCAAGCATTAGAGGCTCTGGCGACCCGGCTCATATATCCAGTTTCTCCCATGCAGAATTCTTTGGTGTTTCCGATTCCAATCCGGCACATTCACGAGCAGCGCATCATAGATAGCAGTTGTTCGAATAGATTGTCGTGCTCTACGATTCGGTCCCTGTCTCTTAGCAGCTCAAATTTTCAACCGCTATTGAACAGTGTGCGAGTCGCTTCGGGGTATCATTCTGGCGCACACTTTGTCAATCCCCGGCCGCCGCACAGTTGGGGCGTAGAGAGTGCACTGTCGTTCCTTGGACTATAGGCATTAGCTTTGTCTTCCTTTGATATAAGAGGGGCTTGCTGTCGTCTTATAACTAACCTTGTTGCCTTGTTTAATCGGCACCGTGGCCAGAAAGTGACTTGATGAGGGTCCTGGAGAGGGTAGTGGTCGTTGCCCCATAGCTTTTTTTTTTTTTTTCCCTTATTCAAATACATATTGACATGTTCGCCAGTCACTGCATGTGGTGTTTCCATTGTCTAGTTTACTCTTAATCAAGCGACAGGCACATGGCAGGGCTTGCTCAGCCGAAGTGACCATAACGGTGCTTAGTTGTGGCATTTCCGGAATGGATTACATGTCTGAACACTAATTTTCGTATCACCATTGTAAGCTTCTTTTTGACCAAAGTATGGGCTATTTCCATCGGTCATCTCATAGCGTTCAACCAAGCGTTATCTTGTGATGTTGCCTTCGATATTGATTTTAGGAGTAAAATATGTACGGATTTATAACTCGATTCCAACTTTGTTCCTGCGAAGGAGCACTGGACCAAAGTCTTTTTGACTCGTTGTATATTGACAGAGAGCCGTCATAGCATGGATCACCATATGGGTAGATTCTGGTGAACACGTCCTAACTAGGCAACAGATATGCAACCATGTTCTACCAGTGTTTGACTTTGGTCAGAACAAACTGATTATGGCAATTAAATGCTTGCGCAATTGTTCAAGCTAGCGCACTATATCCCTGCAGGGTCTTTGTAAAGAGCGAAACTGGACTTAGTACTTTCCCTCAAGACAAGGGTCAGATCACTTGTTTTATCTTCAACCTGTCTCCTGGGTATCATGAGCTGTGTGATAGCATATTTTAATCAGCTTGGTTCTTTCATGAAATAGAACTGAAGCCTACTCTGCGCGAGGCCTGGGATGTGGAGCTGTTGACCATTTAGTCCTATAGTTTCATCTTCGGTCGAACTAACCCCTAGGAAAACCCAAGTGTTAGCGAGTAGGCATTCTGAACAAATATAGAGAGCGCATCCAAGTGAAGAAGCTGAGAGGAAAGGGGGTTCCCTCTTATTGCTCCTTCGTGAAGTGTCCAGGAAGATTACGTACCTCCTGCATACAAGTAGCAAGCAGAATACCGTCACTCGACCAAATTCTATGAACAGCCAACGCTCGATCCTTCCCTGTCAAAGGACTTTCTCGCTCAGAGGACATCCATTGATCTGCGCGCACAGCCTTGGGCTCATGGAAATGAACCGTATGGTTCAGACTCACAACTACTCCTAGGTCCTCGTAATTCGCATCATCTTGGACTTTCATAACGACACCGAGTAAGTATGCATCAGTTAGGAAGGCCAAGGCCGCAAGATGAGAGTGCACTTTATGTTCTTGTATAGGTCCCTTAGCGCGCATCCAGTAGCGGATCATCGTGTCGACAGGGTCATTAGAGTACTCTACCTCTTGTTAGAAGGGAGTTTGTGCGGAAAATCAAAATAGTCAAAGGTGACAAACTGTCCAGACTATTTTTCTTTTGGATCTCATAAGGCCCCTCTACTTGATATGTCTCCAGTTCGGCCGGATTCGGTGGACCCAAACCGGCCGGCATCTTTTTCCCATGTTCATATGGAGCATCGCCGCCTTCTCTCCCCACTGCTCCAACCGCGGATGCAAAACTCACTGTTGTATTGGCAATAATTTGTCCGCACTGGAAGCCTCGAACAATGCGTGTCGCAAAATTCCTGCCGTTGCGCGTCCTTTCCACATGATATTCGATCGGAATGCTTGGCTTGCCAGCATGAAGGAAGCAAATTTGTATGCTGTAGACAATGAGAGCTTCACTAGAAACTGTGTGTTGGGCAGCTATCAGGCACTGCGCAGCCGTTGTACCACCGTATACTCCTCGAGCGCCGGTAAGTATCCACGGTGGCCGGACAGTGATGAAGAAATCCTGAAAATGCGCAAGTTGGCATGTGTCAAAGGGTTTTGTATATCTATCTCATACTGGTCCTTTCTCAGGGACAGATGTCAGTTCGATGGTTCCTTCGATTGGTGATTTGATGGATGGACTCATTGTATAGAGTGATTATAAGGTTCTTCGAAACCCCGCAAGGTATACGAGCTCCTTTATATGTTTAAGCCACGAACAGCTCAGCCACAACATATTGCTTATTCCTGCTGTGAGCAATTTGAACTTTCAATCAATAGTCGATGATTGATTTGTAGTATGTTCCAGCTGCCATGGCGATGACAACCTTCATAGACAGCGAGGATAACAAGTAGGGCCAAAGAATAACGGTTAAAGGAATCATGGCGCTCGAACACGCAGCTAATATCAGGGGAACTGTCAAGACAGTCGCTATCAATTAAATTACATGGGACGCTTTGAACCACCACTCAATCCTGATATACATATCACGATCCGTAAAATGGAATACTTGGGAGTGATACTCATAGTGATCGGCAATTATTGGCTGATAGTTGAGTATACAGGTTGCTATTCACGAGAAGAAAATCAATTCCGCATAGAGAGTCACTAGATAGAGTACCCAAGGTAGCCGCTGTAGCTTTGTTGTATGGTGGGTTTCATCTGTGGGCTTTGGCGTGTCTTCCATGTCTATCGAAGATAAAAATGGACTGATATTCAGCCGCTCCCCTAGAGAAGAGGGTGCATCATTTTACCTCGTGGAATTTGTGGCCTCCGATTTGGTCGATAAATACGAAGAGTGTGGTATGCTACTGGCTGCTGCTCTGAAGGCGTCATAGTTCAATTGCCAATTTAGGGGAGAGAAATGCTAGCATCACAAGCCTGATACTTATACCTGCCAGGCTGTAGCGCCTCTTAGCGGCGCATGGCTAATGATCATATCACAGCCCCTTCAAAAGTGCGGTGTATAAGTAGAGAGATGTTTGCAGATCTATTCTGATGTATGGTCATTTACGCGATTTCGTGTTTCTTTGCTTTTTGATGCTTTGATCTGGCTCGTTTAATTTGAAGGGCTGCTATGATGCTGAAAACTGGCAAACGTTTTTCTCAGGATTGCTCTCGAATTGGCGTTAACAACTCCCCATTATCCAACGCATGTTCAAGATTTCGCAATGCCAGTAATTCCATTTCCCGCTTAGTCTCAATCGTCGTTGTGCCAATATGCGGGAGAAGCATAACACGGTCGTTGCTGATAAGGCCGGGATGCACCCTTGGTTCATCTTCATAAACATCCAATCCTGCAGATAAAACCTTCCCGCTGTTTAAAGCATCCACTAGCGCTGCTTCATCGATTAGAGAGCCACGTGCGGTGTTGATTACCACGACTCCATCTTTCATCGTCTCGAACTGTGGCTTCGAGATAGTGTGTCGCGTGTCTGGAGTAGCTGGGAGGTTAAGACTCAGTATGTCCGACGACTGGAGCAACTCGTCAAAAGTGACATAGGTCGCTGATCCTGATCACGATTAGCATAATGTCAGTCATCGTGGCTGATAGTCTCACCCTCTTTATCTTTGGATAGTCTCGACCGGTTGTGGTATATTATCCTCAGTCCGAATGCACGAGCTCGATGAGCGAGGGCCTTTTGATAATATCAGCTTGCTGGCATGGGAAATAGAATTGTCAGTCCTACCTGACCAATAGCTCCCATTCCCAGTATACCAAGGGTCTTACCAAAAGGATCATGGCCAAGAGGCGCTCCCTCCTTCCATCTTCCATCCCTCAGAGCCTGCAGTGGAATCATTGCATGTCGCAACGCGCCCAGGAGCAAGAACATTGCCACATCTGCTGTGGCATTCGCGACGATGTTCGGGGTATTCGAGATACGAATGTTCCGCTCCGTACAGGCAGATATATCCATGCCATCATATCCAGCGCCATTGAGACAAATATGCTTGAGTGAATCCGGTAGTGATAAGACTAGTTCTTTGTCGAACGGTCCGGTCTCTTTTGTGGAATTGGTGCGGTAGAGACCGACAACACGATTGAAGTTACCTTGTTTGCAGTGCTGAAGGAACTCATTCCTGTCCCCTGTGAATTGAAGCATATCATACTTAGTGCGGAGTCTCTCGCACTCTTGCTGAGTGTGTTGGAGACTTCCGATTAGGAGAAGACCCGGCTTCGATGACGCGGCCATTGTGAATTATCTGGTAGTAGAACAGAGACTTGACGAAACACCGGGAATATTCCAAGAGTAGATCTGTCAGCTGTTAACAGATACGTATAGGCTGAGAGATAAGATAGGCGACTCATACCGAGGCGATTGGGGCGTTACGTTTCCTGGGGAGATATTTCGGACACCGAGTTTGTACCGTACTGTATTTGACAGATGCAAATTGCAGTGGAAATTGGACATTTCTCATTCTGCGCTGGGGTGTTTTTTGTAAAATAAATCGTTTCGATGCTTCGCAAACCCCTCACTATTCGAAAAGTCCCGAGAATGCGGTCGGCAAGCCGTGCATTGGCCGAAATGTATATGTGCAGAATTCGGCGAATCAGCCGCGCTGCCGACCCTAACTATGAGCAAGGACTCGCATAAAAGGTGCAATAGTCCAACATTTACAGATTGAGCGGACTGAGGTCAGATGAGCAATAATAATGTCGTGATTCCAAAGTATCATCGACCCACCACCCGACGCTCCTTTCTTTCTAGTAGAAACATACGCACGCGATACATTCTCGCAGAAAGTCGACTTGTGCCCTGGATTCTACCGTGACGAGGATTCACAGCCATGGGTACTACCATCACTATATCAAGTAAGCCGTTTAAAAATATTTTATGGACAAGTCTGATCTCGATCCTTAGGCAAAGAAGCTTCTACACAACGACCCATCCATCAATCATGAGCATCTGCTGTCAGGTGCAAGGAAATTAATTTCGGGGATGAAAATATTCCTGCTCTCGGTCGAATTGCCTCCATCCAGACCATAGGAGGAACAGGAGCAAACCACCTGGGGGCGCTGTTCTTGTCCAAGACCCTTCGGCCTGTAAAAGTCTGGATTCCTGATCCGAGTTGGATCGCGCATCCACAAATTTGGGAATAGTTGGATAGTAGCATGAGATTGTACTTCTATCCGTACTTTGATGAGACCATTTGTTGGAATTTAGCGGGATGCTTCATATTCTGCGGAATGAAGCATCTGAGAATGATGTCGCGATTCTGCACGGCTGCGCTCATAATTTGACAGGCATTGACATGACTGAAGACCGGTGGAAGGAAATTGCCGTTATTTGTGTGGAAAAGCGTCTGTTCCCACTAACAGATCTTGCGTAGTGAGTTCCATTGCCAAAATTGACCTGACAATCCAAGTCTGACGTCCATAAAGCCAAGGCATTGCCACAGGAGATTTTGAAAGTGATGCCTAGCCTATCAGAACGTTGCTGAAGCGCAGGGACATCGAATTTTCCGTGGTACAGTCATTCTCGAAGAACTTCGATCTGTATGGTGAACACGTCGGAGTGCTCCATCTTATTACCCTTTCGAGTCAAGCAAAGGCCAAAGTGACTACACAATTCAAGAGATTGCAGAGATCGGAGATGACAACAGCTCCGTCGTATGGCGCGAGGATTGTTTCGATTGTTTTGCAAAATGAGAACATTCGTCGATAATGGCAGCATGACTTGCTTCATATGAGTGGCAGAATGCAAGCTATGAGAGAACGCTTGTACGAGCTGTTGACAGAGCTTAAATCACCAGGCTTCTGGGAGAACCTTGTATCTGAGGTATGTACCTTCCGGTCCTGCATCTTATACAGGAACATTGACGATGTGTCTGCGTTGTAGAAAGGAATGTTCTCTCTCACTAGTATTTCTCGACAACAGGTCAATATACTGAGGGAGAAGTACCACGTGTACATGCTTCCTTCCGGGAGAATTTCGGTCATTGGGTGTAAGTCTTGCTTTTGAGACACCGTTTGTTGGCCGTGTATCAACATTGTCAGTGACGGAGTTCAATGTAAAATATGTTGCCGAGTCTTTTGACAGTGTGATAAGAACAACTGGTTCCCTCTGAACTAGTGGATTTATATCATAGGTTATGGCTGGCACAATGTGTTAACCTAGCTTGAAGTCGAATAAGGAAGATCAATTAGTATTGATCGGTGTGATATATGTGCATAAAAACCAGAACCAGCTCTCTATCTTCAGAGAATAAGTGAAAGGATGGCACCTGCAGTTGGGTAGTCAACCCATAATAAAACACTTGGGCAGTTCTCTGTCTTTCTCCAGGATTGTGTTTTCTCTTTTGCAAAACTCTCGCCTAACTACAGTCTCAAAAGTATCCATTCACATTCTATCACCACTCTATTCAGTAAGCTCCCTACCATCAGGTCGTGGTACATCACATGACATCTTGCCAAATAATGTTGTCATTCGCGGAAGTTCCTGTCTCATATTGACGGAATTCCCCGTAAGGAGACCTTTATTAGATCCAGCTATTAGTCGATCCCACAAAATGTTGTCGTTCGTTCACTCACGCCAAAGGCGAATATATTGCCTCGCGCGATTGACCCCCAAGAAGCCCAAGCCGTGAATCCGGTCGACCAAGACAGCGTGGAATAAAGCAATGTCACGATCATCATCCTCGTCATCTCAGTCCAAAGCCTCATCTGCCTTTTCCGGAACTACCCAGGGCAAGATCGTTGAACTGGTCGGGGATACGTGCTGGTTTTGCGGAAGCATTCCGGTTGAGGCATGCCATGTCATTGCCCAAAAGGACCCAGGGGTATGTGCCACCCACTCCAGATACTTGATATCGTTTGTCAACTCGATTATATGCTGATACTTTCAGCTCTCAACGATCATAGAGCAAAAGCTGTTGTTGACGTCCCTCAGAGATGTCGACAACGGCATTGGTCTCTGCCCAACATGCCACAATAATTTCGACATCGCCCCAGATCCACGACTCGTAATCATACCGACCGACCTAGACTTCTTCATTAACTTCGAAGAAAAAGATTTTCGAGAACGAACCCTCGCAGCCAACGGAGGTTTCTCCGTCCCCCGCCAATGCCCCACCAACGACCAATACAAAGAGCACCAAACAGCAAATGGGACAATACTGGACGGAAGCGGGTTATACGCGCCATACATACTAGTCAGGTTCTACGCAAGCAGATTCGAGCCAGACCTTTCTCCGAGGCCATGGCATGGTCAGCCCGTGCACATGATCCGGCGCGCATTTATCGCACTTGGATCCTTGAATTACCGCAAGTTGCAAGACGACGTGTCAAACAAGCTTCGCACATTGTTGGAGCTTTATACGCGACCGCCACCGCCGATACAGGAACCCGATATGGCTGCAGGACCGGAGAAGCCGGGGAAGCTGCTCCGCTCTAATGATGATTTGGACACGTCCACCGCGAAGCGGGAGCTTAGTGGACCAAAGGCATTTTTCAGTGGTGTTAGGTTGGAGAAGAGGGGGCGTGAGTCGCAGGGGCATACTCCTAAAAGTATGTCGGCCTTTACACTTGGGCCTCAGTGCACGGCTCTAGACGCTATAAGCATAGTTATGTCACGTCGCTAGCGAGTTCTATAATTTAGTAGCCTTCAGGCTTATATGAGAGCTTGAAAATTTATTGAAGAGATAGATACAGGGCCCTCTAATACGGCATCATAATGAAGACGGAGAGTACTTTCTATGGGTGTTTTCAAATTAATTGCGTGGAAAAGTACCCTGCCGTTGAAAATGAGAGGTTAAACCATCAATTTGTTAGCTATAATCCAAAGTGCTCAATAATGAAAAATATGTAGCTATAGTATATCCTATCACCAATGACCCGGTAAGGTACACATAGCTCATAACCCTCTGCAGCACCGTTGAACGAAAATCCGAAGATGTCAAATCAAATCTGAGTGCCAAGTGCCTTGCTCTTGATTTCCCTTTCCTCCTTGCAGTCAGGTATCTTCCCATCACCAGCAGTATCAGCACAATCTTGAGGGAGCCCGCACCAATACACTAGCAGTTGAATATACATCTCTCCTATTCCCAAGATCTCGCAGCCAATAGTGAGCCAGTTTACCAGACGTGGACCCCAAGGTGCATTAAAAGTGAGATTATAGGTGTCCCTGCTTTCGGCATTCAACCGCCAGCCATGATTTAGTGAAAGAACTCTGAAAATGCGCTCTTGGTGGGTCACATCACTAAGGCTTAACGCACAGAGAGCCGTCTTAGTCTTCCAAAATTGTAGGGTAATCGCGGGGATACCGAAAAATATCACGACTGGGTTGATGTAGACGTGATGTCCGATAAGGAAAAGATCGAAGATCCAGACATTGCTGACAGTCTCACCTGAGTAGACGACCTGGTATAGAGAAGCGACAAATGCGGGTAAGACGGAGATGAGCAGGCAACATTGTGTATGTTGCTAGGACGAAGGTCTTTTTGTCCCAAGTGATGTCTGATGGGAAAAACAAACAGAATCCGAACATGAAATAACAGGCAGTAGTCAGTGCGTGATATATTCCCAGTTAGGTATATTATTTTCTGTTATGTCTCTTACAATACCCTAAACATAACCCAAATGATAGCTGCCTAAAATACGTTCAGCCATTTGCCAGCACTCGGCCAGCCTTATCCCCTGGGTCAAACAGCGTAGCACGAAAGATGAGCATAAAGTTCTCAGTAGTAGTGACGAGAGGGAGTGGAACATAGGGAAACGATATGCCGATAGCATTCTTGGTGAGAAAAATCCGACGCAGCTAGGGGACGAGAGACAGAGGTATGGATAATCAGCATGTTAGGATACGTTAGCCGAAAAGCTAGATAATGGAGAAGAGTTGGTTGCGTGGTTGTAGATGGTCAAAGACGTGACAGGAAGGAAGGCGTGACAAAGATGCGCCCGCCACGTGATTAGGGCACATGGTATCCAATTCACTTCGTTCCATTCACCACAATAGATACATTCTTTACCTCTTATGGCGCTATATATTCATGTCTGGAGAGCATTCAAACCCTGCAATCTATAATTCTTTGGTGGACATCCCAGTAGTATATTTCAGACCTTTGGTGTTCTATTTTATTAAAGATCTGGAATACACAGAAATTCCTTATTGTTTCTCATCTCCTCTGAAAAACACAAGGTAGAATGCTTACCAGAGAGAAGTTGAATTATAAGCGTCACTTAGTACATACTACGTACAAGGCTCAGGACATAGTGCTGATGCTGGTTAACAATGCACGGCTTTCTAATCATGATAATGCTTAGTGAGAGGGATGGAAGACATGTCAGACCAAGGCCGCCTCGCTGATGGTTATTTAATCTTTGCATTCGCACTATGATAAGGGGAAAACCTAACTTATTAGGAGAAAACCCATACCAAGATACCGTTATCGATGACAAGAGTGAGAAAAGGAAAAAAAATCTTTGTATCCTCCCTTGTAGTCCAACCCGGGAAAGGAGTTCACTAGACGCGGTCATGGGTCAGCAAGTAAAACTAGTGCCTAGGTTGGTTGCAATCAGCTAGTAGACTACCTTTGGGGTGAACTCGTTTACTTACCTAAGAGCTCACAAGTGGCGATGTCTTTTGTTGAGCAAAATTAGGGCAACAGGTTATTCAATCTTCTGCATCGGCTGCTACCGCGCACACTTTTGTGCTTTCTATGTCGCCAAAATACCAATTGTGGGCATCATCGTTGGAATTATCAAAATCTGTACCCGTATTCCCTTCTTTGCTACCAATTCCCACAACAAGTTTGACAACCGATGTTTCGACGGCCACACCAGACTCTTGATCAACCCAGTATTCGGGAGACGGGTGGCTATATTTGAGAAAAGTGAACGGAGTATGGGGAACCCAATCATTAGCGTGGGTGACGTGATATATCTTGTTGGACTGAGAAGTGATGAACTCTGCAAGATCATAATTTCCCACTCTCGGGCTACCATACGTGTACTTTCATCCCCAATCGGTCAGCTTCTCTTGTTCCACTTGACCCTCATGAGGGCGGCAGGGTTCGCACACTCACAAGATCAAGAGTGTAGTTTTTATATCGCAAAAAGGCCCCTGCTAGTGTAGCAACTGCACCCCCAAGACTGTGTCCCACAACTGTAAGATCATAGTCTGGGTACTCAGCAGTAGCATCGTGAATCTTTGCAGTTATATGATCTTCAATGCTTTTCCAATAGCTGAAAAAACCACCATGGGCGAACAATTCTGGCATATTTCTACCGAGACTTTCGAAAAGTGTAAATCTGCATGCGCATCAGACTTACTGGCAGTTCCGCGAAAGGCCAATATGATAAGCTTATGGGATTTATCCAGGGCGAGGTAGCCTGTTGGGTCTGTGGTATTGTGGCTAAAGAACATGGTTAGCCATCGGTTCCCAGTTTTTTAGAATCTACTCATCATGTCCTTGCTGCTGGAATGTATCTATAGTCACTGTATCTGCTGCTTCAACCAAGGGACAGGTTCCATGATCACACGTAAGAGCTCTTCCGGTTGCATTGATGTTCTGATCACAATAAGATACAGCAGCATATTGAGAAAATAAGGTCAATTTATTCAATAGCTCATGCGACACATCTAGTCAGAATGTTAATTATAAGAAAGTTGTTTCCACTTGAGATTGAGTTACCTCGCCGTGCAAATTGAGCCGGTGTAGCAATCACACCAAGCGACAGAGCTGATGCCCAAAGGCTGATCGTTGATTTGAGCATCTTGAATGAGACGATTAAGTTCTTAAGGTTCTATCCTAGTTCCTGGGAACTTGCTCTGGGATTCAGTTTTTTGTCATAAAGAAACCATCTCTCATCTTCATACGTGTCCGTAGCCGCGCGCGGGGATAGTGCATTCCAGTCTCTATATTATTAACGTATTCTGCATATTTCTACTTCCTAGTAGGACCCTTTTCCAAACATCCTTTACCGGAAAAAAAAATGCACTTTACTAGTCATAATTACCCTCAACAAGGGAGAACTAGGGATCGCCTTTAGACATGGCAGGGAACAGGGTCGGGCCGGGCCATCCCCTACCTGCGGCCCAGCCCGAGTCCCCACTAGCAACCGCACGAAAACAACATCATAAGAAGCACTTTGCTAGTACACCGACAATCTCACATCGCACGTAAGGAACAAACTAAGGATTCCAGCTCTAACGTCATACGGAATCCCTTCTTGTGTCCTCCATACTCCTCTCTTCCAAGCCCAACGAACGTGCGTGCAAAGGGCATTTAGAATCATTTTACTCGGCGTCACATCCACCACAACATAACGTGGAAAGAGAGATCAAAGACATAGCACCCGGAGACATGGAAGACAAAGACATAAATGTCCTTGGAGATAACGAAACAGATAGTAGGGAAGTCATGACATGCGAAAAGAAGTAATCCAACTAAACCGGAAAGTACAGAAATAAAAACGACCTAAAGCCCTGCGCATACAAGCAACTTGGCACGAGGGAAAGGACCAGAAAGATTCATAGAAGGGGGCTAATAATAATAATAATAATAATAATAACAGCCTGTCGCTGAGAAATCAAGGAACGGTAGATGGACGTCGACCCGCTGGATAACGAGAAGACTTGGATTCCGTGTTCGACACAGAGATACGGAGCTCTTGGTTGGCTTCCTCCAGCTCTCGGGTCTTCAAGCCCCATCGAATGTTATCCTCGGTTCTTTCCCTCCGTTCCTTGTCCAAGGCTGCACGAAGCTTCTTGAAGTTCTCCTGAATCGATTCGTCAGGCATGGCGGGACGAGGCGCGCCCTGCTTGGCTTTTTTGAGCTGGCACGTTAGGTCGTTAATATGGGCAAGCTGGTTCGCGGCGATAACGTCCTTCTCAGCCAGTGCGGTGGAAATCGACCCAGGGTTACCGATCTGGCACCTGGGAACTTCCTGGGTGCTGCCGGCCTCGAACATTTTGTACATGGCCAAGCGATGTTCTATGATTTCGATTGTTTTCTGATTCGCAACCGTCTGGTCATAGTGTTTCTTGGCGTCTGTCAGGGCAATACCGACCTGGTTTTTGCATTCTTTGAGCTCCATTTTGAGACCGCAGGCTATATTACGGGCTTCTTCGGTAGCGGAGCGCTCCTGCTCGACGGCCAAGTCGCAGGCACTCTTGAGATCCGACAAAGACTTATGGAGATGAGCTTGGTTTTCTTCCGACTGATTGTAGTATATTTCGGCTTCCGCACGCGAGATATTTGCCGACAGGTTGATCGAAGCGATCTCGTGCTGCTGGTTCATTACTGAGTCCAGTGCGGCGTCTCGCTCTTGGCGGACTGTCCCCAGCTCAACGGCCAGCTCATTACAGCGGACGGCGAGTTCTTGGTTGTTGTTCAAGAGATGTTGTTGGCGGTCGCAGAGCTCCCGGTGCTGGATGGCGATGTCTTGGTGTTCGTCGATCAGTCTTTGACACTCTTCAGCAAATTGCTGACGCTCTTCGGTGAGTTTCTGACACTGGGTGTTCAGTCGGTTGCGCATTTCATCGAGAACCTGACGCTCTTTAACAAGACGCTGTTGCCCGGGGGACTTCTGGCGTGGAGACGCGAGCGTTTTACGTTCCTGGATCAGTTGTTTCTGCTCATCGACAAGTTTCTGGCGCTCTTCATCGAGCTGTTGACGCTCATCGGCAAGCTGCTCGCGCAGGCTTTCAAGACGTCGATGTTCTTCGAGAACACGGCCGTGATCTTCAGCAAGACGCTGGTATTCCGAGGACTTATGGTGCTTAGACGCAAGCCGTTGACGTTCCCCAGCCAGCTGCTTCCGTTCTGCGACGACCTGCTGGCGTTCTTTGGCAAGTTCCTGGCGGTTGCCCTGTAGACACCCCTCAGCGACTTTGAGTTGGCCACCGATCTTGAGAATCTGCTGACGCAGACGATGGTTGCTAATTAGCTCGCGTTGCTGCGCGTTTACGGCTTTGTTGCGATGTGCGGTCAACTTTCCAACAAGAGCCCAACCCTCTTCCTGGCGTTGCTTCGAGACGTGGAGTTCGGCGGTCGTCGCAGCCAGCAGCTTGTTTTTCTTCGCAAGCTGGGCCTTTCTTGTAGCCAGCTCACTTTCGTATCCGTTAATCATGTCCCAGAGGTCGCTTTCTGTCCGCGTGAGCGGCCGGGGTCCGTCAGCTTGCGGATCTTGCCACAAGAGGACCGCCATGACGCGCTTGTAGGCAGTTGTTTCGGGAAGGATGGTATATGACACTGCGGCCACGATGGCAAGCAAGATCACAGAAACCGCGACGATGATGGCATGGTAATGGTCAATCTCGCCATCGTCGTTGAGCAGACGGCTCAGTAACTGCCAGTCACTCGCAATGAGATCTTCTAGTATATTGAGGCCGATTCTCTCTCCAAGTAAGTGGTAGCCTTCGTACAGGGCACGCCAGGAAATTTGATGTCCGAGGTAGTACCGTGAGATTGCACTAGGGCAGTGAAACGAGTGTATATCGGAATTTCGAGCGACTGGAACCAGCGCACTTTTGTACGTTGCCAAGCCAAAGATCCACGTCGCAAAAAAACGACAGGAGGCTATAATAGGGCGGTTAAAGGGGAAGTACCATTCGACAATCACAGACGTTGCACGGTATGGTCTGCTATCTACTGTCCATTTGGTGAGACGCTCTCTGAGAATTGCCAGCGCGTCATCACGAGACAACGGAAGACGAAGGAGTTCCAACACGCAGCAGCCCAGCAAAGAGAGCGTAATCTTCATAGGAGAGACGATAAATTTGTTCGAGCCAGTACAGATGCAGTACGAGATAGTTTCCCAAGATAACATCACCAGGGTGAGGAGTATGAGAGTCGCAAGAAGGATGGCAGAGCCTGCTGTCAGGTCGGCATAGGCAACTATGTTCATCAGGGCTTCTGGGAAAGGTGGATCTGGCTCGACATCTCCCCAGAGAAAGACTTGCTCGAAGGGGGTGGTCATGGTGATGGATCGAGAGGCAATCGAGAGGACGATCCAAAGGACGGTAGTGAGAAAGAAAAAGCTATCGAGTAGATGGTAATACTGCTGGAAGCAGGATGATAGCAGTAGATAGTGATAATGACGAAGCGTAGAAGAAGAAGAAGATAAAGGGGAAAAGATAGAGACAAGAAGAGAGAGGAGGGGAGAAAAGAAAAGGTAGTAGAGTAGTTATAGGTGACTAGGCGAGTACAAACGGCATTCAAGAAATCGAGCTTCTCAGTGAATGCTTCTCGAAAGCAATATACAGAGCAAACAAAGGACTATCAGCGAATTTTGATTGGACCAGCCAGAATGCATTCACCAATTCGAGGTTTATATTAGGGCTTGACTAGTCAAACCACAATTATAGCGGAAGTTGCCATGAAAATGCATACGCTAGTTACATCATGCCCTATCTTAGGTTAGTGAATGAATTGAGCCCAATGATCCTTCCTCGCTGTTAGCATATCGCAAGGTAGGAAGGGGGGTTTCATTCATATTGTGGAATTGATTGAGACTTCTCTTGAACGACACTAAGACGGCTAGTAAGCGTATAACTCGCTAGAAGATATAAAATGAAAACAATCTGGGTAGGATATCGGCCTTCGTCAATACAATATCTTTGGTTCAATATATTTGCATGAGGTACCAAAACTATGCAAATCGGTCACGGTAGATATCCAGCTCTGAGGCGCCATGGCTTTTACACAACTGTAGCTCCGGCCTATGGACCATGTACATCAAGCTAGGCATCTATTTATCTAGTAAGTCATAATAATGATAATAACAATGACATTAAATAGAACTAATCCCTGTCGAGGAAGCGCGCTAGCACCGGCGCTTAGGGTTAGCGACAGGGTGGGCACACGGTCAGGAGAAGACTGCCGCTCCTCTGTCACTCACCAATAAAATATACTTCCGTGCACTTACTTGTACACTAGGCTCTGCAGTCTGAGCAGTAAGATACCCTTTGCTATGCGAAAAGACGTCCGGATTAGGTCTCTTGGCGCAGGAGAGATCATATGGCGCCTCAGGTATCTAGTCCCCACCTCATGATTGGTCCAGACCCTCGCCGCCTTCAGCTCGACTCAACCTCAACTTCTCCTTGATTTTCTCTTTCTCCTCCTCCCTATCAAGCATTCCATTCGTCTTCCTGCAGAATTCCATCGTGAAACGTCTCTTGTGCTCTTTTGGTTGATATCTCATCGCTTTCTGTCCTTTTAGTTGCTTATAGAGGCTATCCGCAGTCTCACGTCATTCGCCAAAGCACAGTCGGCAGTTTGCCCCGATCCCGAGTCTGCGCGGTCCCGATCCTCCTGCGGTGCAGCGTACTTTTGATAGTAGCTTGTTTTATCGTCGCTCCGTCCTTTCCAAGTCTCCACCGTCGATCGGTCGTTCAAGTTACGAGGAAAAAATCGGAAGAAATGCCCGTCCAGTAAAGCCTCCTTCCGTCCTGCCTCTTCTTCCCGCACGGTTATGGCTATACCTGCTGGGAATCGGTATATGGCCTCCAGGCCTATCGTTCTCGGTCTGGCTCGCGTATTTTTCCTTGCGTTATGCCAATTGCCTCTCATTTCTGCCGCTCCGACCGGCAACTCCCCGTCTCGTCCGTTTATCAGTATCTCCGAGGAGTCATCTAAACCCGTCAATGATCCCGGTCTATGGCTTTATCTAGGAGTAGCCGCTGCTCTTGTCCTGAGCGGTGGCGCTTTTGCCGGTTTGACAATTGCTCTGATGGGCCAGGTAGGTTTACACCATTGCGTGCAATCGTCAGGAACAAGATAGGGATATTGATACGCTTGTTTCCATCTACAGGATGAAGTCTATCTCCAAGTCATTCAAACTTCGGGCGAAGGCTCTGAGCGGAAAAATGCGGCCAGTGTGCTCAATCTCTTGAAAAAGGGAAAGCACTGGGTTCTGGTCACCCTCCTCCTCAGCAACGTGATCACCAACGAAACTCTACCCATTGTGCTTGACCGATCCCTTGGAGGTGGTTGGCCAGCGGTCCTGGGTAGTACTGTCTTGATTGGTACGGTTCCTGCATTTCTTGTTCGTGTGACTGTTAGTGTGATCATAACTAACCGCAAACGATTTTTCTAGTCATCTTCGGCGAAGTTGTCCCACAGTCGATATGTGTCCGCTACGGTCTTCCTATCGGAGCCTGGATGGCGCCTGCTGTCTTAGCTTTAATGTATTTCATGTCACCCATCGCTTGGCCTGTCGCCAAGTTGCTCGACAAGTTGCTGGGTGAAGACCATGGCACTATATACAAAAAGGCCGGGCTGAAAACGTTGGTCACGTTGCACAAGACCTTGGGTGAAGCCGGGGAACAGCTTAACTCCGATGAGGTCACCATAATCAGCGCGGTCTTGGATCTGAAGGAGAAATCAGTTGGCAGTATCATGACTCCGATGGACGATGTTTTCACAATGTCTTTCGACACCGTCCTCGATGAGCAGACGATGGATATCATCCTCTCTCAAGGGTACTCTCGCATCCCGATTCATGCCCCGGACAACCCTCTGAACTTTGTTGGCATGCTGCTCGTGAAGATGCTCATTACCTACGACCCTGAGGATGGCAAGAGAGTGCAGGATTTTGCCTTGGCCACGCTTCCGGAGACCCGTCCTGAAACTAGCTGCCTGGACATTGTGAACTTTTTCCAGGAGGGCAAGTCACATATGGTGCTTGTTTCTGAATATCCTAGTGAGGACCGTGGAGCGCTAGGCGTCGTCACGCTGGAAGATGTGATCGAGGAGTTAATTGGAGAGGAAATCATTGATGAGTCTGATGTCTTTGTTGATGTCCACAAGGCGATTCGACGCATGACGCCGGCCCCCAAGTCCCGTGTCCCCAAGGGAAGAATCGTCGAAGACCCCCCCTTCAATACAGTGCCCCAGGGCGAATTAGTCGACGTTGGTAGTGAAGCCCAATCACCTTCCAAGAAAGATGTTTCCAACCTCCGCCGACGCTCTCTCGAGGCTCCTCAGCCCCGTTTCCAATTGCGCAGGCAAAGTACGGGCAGGGATTCGGACTGGAAAGGTGGTTTGGTCACACAACGTGGCGCGACGGACGAAATTCGCGAGCATCTCAAACACTTAGGACCGTCGAATTTGGCCAGTCGGCCGCGTCAAACTCGTTACCAAAACGTGAAGATCAAACGTGGTGGCATGTCTCCCTCCCGCCCGGGACAGATAGAATTCGATTCGAGCCAGAGCAACTCTGAAGCTGCTTCGGCCCAGCATGCCGCGGTGGGCTTGGCTGGAGGAATTGGCGCGGGACTCTTGCAATCTGCCGGGATGGATGCCAGTGACGGTGTCCACGCCGTCAAATTGGGCTACGGCACCATCGCACCCATGATTGATCGAGCCAAAGACACACCCACCCCCCCAAAACTGAAAGACAACCCGCAATTATCGGTTCCGGAACCTGTCAGCGAAGAGCAGGATGACCAGCCCCGCTCACCTCCATCTAGACAGGGAAGCACACATGATAGCATCCGCTCAGGAAGTTCGCAGTCAGCCAAAGCCCTAAAACCCGGCAATTACGTGCACCCCGGTCCCGCTCGTAGTGGCAGCATCACAGAGAAGGTCATTGACGTCAACGGTATTCGTAAGGTTGTTCTGCACACGACTAGCTCATCAGAAGGCGAAGCACAAACTAGCCCGCCCACCACTGGCAAAGCAGAACCTCCCATTCAACAGAGCGCCAAGGCCGACGACAAGGTATCAAATACAGGCACAAGTAGTAATGCTGCGAAGAAGAAGCGTCGACGAAAGAAGCGTGCTAATCAGAACAAGTCTACCGATGGCGGTTCAAACGAGCAGCAGCCTCTTTTGTCTTGATAAACGAGTTGTTTTCTTCTTTTCTTCTTCGTTGCTCACTACATGCTTCTGATTTTATTTTTCGATTTGTTTCATAGCTGATTGCGGATATTTAAAATGGTGGATATGCTCAAAGACTTTACACCGGATCTGATTTGCTTTCTTTTCGTTACTGTACGATATCATATCTAGTCACTTACATTATGCATGTGGAAGAGGATTGGTTCAGTTGTACTTTGCTTCCTTGCGATGCAATTCGCTATGGCGATCTACAAACCAGTACTGTTACCCAAAATGCATTCTATTGCGGGACAATATGTTGATTTTGGATTCAAGAAAACACTTTTTCATCTCTCATGTAGGAATAAACACCGTGCTTCTCGAACAAACACATCAAAAAAAAACATATGCAGGATAGAAAGAGGGATTCGTAAACAGATCAAACGTAGAAACATAACAATCATGGTGTAGAAGAGACCACCATGAGAAACCAATTTCCTCCACTCGCGTACATGATCATTGCAGGAGGGGATCCTGAAAATTCTGTTAGTACAAGGAAATACATGTGACAAAGAGGGGGGAAGGCAAAAACATACCCGGTAGTGCTTCTGGTGGTTCGCAGCCTTATTAACACGGGCACGGTACTTGAACTCTTGTCGCTGAGCACGGTCATTCTGCTTGTGCTCGGTCTTGGTAACAGCCCGTCTCTGCTCCTCCGGAATACCAACCATGCCCGAGCCACCGTTGGCGCGGGAAACAACCGCGCGGTTGAGATTTCGGCCTCTGGGCTTGGGTTGTTCAGGCTCGATCTCGCCGTTTTCAATGGCGAGTTGGCGTTCCTCGCGTTCAGAGGGCGTCGGGTAGTTGTGCAGGTTCTGGCGATAGTACTTGGCGAGGGAGCGGTGGCCGACTGTACGGCCAGAGGGGAGGTGGAGTTCGAATTCGTCCTCGATGGCGACGGCGTTGTTCTTGCGGCTAAGAGCGAGTTTCTCCTCCTCCTCATCTTCATCTTCGTCGTCAACGGAGGAGGCGTCGGTTTCCCAGCCGTCGTCGTCGCCTTCTGAGGTGACCTTGACGCCGCCTTCTGCGACGTCGCTGGTGGTCGATTCAGCATCGTCATCAGAGTAGGTGCTTCGGAAGTCGTAGTATTGGCCGATCTCGATCTGTTCGTCTTCGGTTTCAAAAGCAATCATGCAGTGGCCCTTATCACGCATGTGCGTGCGGGCACCAGCAGGGTTGTTCCGGATGGCGTGGCAGTATAAACATTCGTTATTTTCGTTGATCTTGCGGTACAGCCATTTAATAAGACCTTCAGGGTCGACGAGGTAATCCTTCTCCGGGACGAACATGCCATGGCTCTTGAGCATGTGGTCGATGTTGGCGTTTATGTCGGATTCCTTGTTGTTGCAGAACAGACAGCGAGATGACGAGAACTCTCCGTTATCAGGCTCCTCTTCTTGTTCATCTTCCTCTTCAATCGTTGCTGCCTTCAGGCCGTCAGCAGCCTTGGCGACTTCGTCATTCTCTTGGGTCTTATTAATCGGCTCTCCAAGCGAAAAAGTTGAACTCATAACGGAGGAGGCATCATCGGCGTGCTCCTTGCTCATCCGCGTCTCTCGCGCCTTGTGTTTTGAGCTCTTTATATGGTTCTGATACGAGTTCTCGCTGTAGAATGTCTTCTGGCAGGCAAGGCAAGTCTTTTCGAAGGACGCCTTGGCGGCCGCGGCGGTGGAAGAGGCTTGAACAGCGAGAACCTTTTCGTTGAAGGTAGGGAGCGAAACGGGGGGTAGGGAGGCAACACGGCGCTTCACGTTATACAAGCTAGCGAAGTTAGTATGGTTATGTATTGATCTTAGGGATATGGGGAAATGCACGTACTGCCAGTCAGTGCGCATGTGCTCACGCTGGACCTGGCTGCTGCGCCAAGCCACCAGGCAGGTATTGCAGGTGTAAGGAAGGGAGGAACCGTCCATTTTGAGAGGATAATTCAACGGCTCGATATAAGATGGTCGATGAATGTTTGGTAGCGGGGTGGTCGAGTCTTGCAAAAGATCGTTGTCGATGCAAGAGGAGCAGGGACAGGAGACGTAAGAGGAATATAAGGTAAAGGTAGCCCTTCCGTAGATATTTCAGCGTCAATCGGTGCCTAGCAGTGTGGTGAGTGCCTGGAGTGGCTGTTGACAGTCGAGGTCTGGAAGGAAAATCGAGATTTTCCTTTTTCGGCGGTGGCAATGACGTTCTGCACGTGCTATCCCGATTCGGCTTAGACTCGCTTAGTAAATCATTTTACCGGAACATTATTCTCCAGCCCCGATTCCGGGGAAGTCACGTGTATCTGTGGCGGACCGCCGTGATGGTGCCGGTAATGCTGATACAGATGATGATGATATCAGTCGTCAGACTGTCTTCGCCGCTTTTGTTTGTTTGATTGCCAGGCGGTGTTTATGTGGTTGGGGCTTTTCTACGAACATAAAGCAGAGCATCAACTACTCCTGCCACTCTGGCTCCCGCGTCAGGCATGCGCCCTATTAGACCGCGAAGATGACCAGGCTCCGCGGAGCTTCAGTGAGTTCGCCAGATATTTCGCGTGACAGTCCACAGTATTACCGGTCAAAACTCCCGCCGAATACGCCGGAGATCATTGTTCAGAATACAGTCGAAGTGTCGCATCCATCCCAGGTCTTGCCCTGGTATCGCGATGATCGACGGAGGCAGTTTCATCTCCTCGTTCGCAAGTGAGTGTCCCTGGACAAACGAATATACCAGAGCAGAGTTGCTAATAATCCTGGTTATGGCAGATATAAAAATCAAGTTCTCTACGGATGTCAGGACCCTAACTGCCTTACATCGACTTGTGCCAGTTACCGGAGGAGAGTCACCGAGGGACCGTTTCGTCGCTACACCGAGTTAAGCGCCCGGACACTGGCTTGCTATTTAGCAAGCTTGGATAATGCGGAGAACGGCCTTTGTCGCAACCCTCCCAGATCTTCGTGGGATTCGCCGCATGATGCCCCACGTCGATCTAGACGACGTAGCCGTGGACTTCCGGAACACGAACAGACAAGGAAGCATGGGAATTCGATAACGCAACAGGGAAGTGCCTCTACAGAGGTCGCGCAAACTATCTCCGATATACAAAATTCTACCGATCAACATACGGCAACCCATAATCTGAAAGACCCCAAGTCCTTCACGCAAAATCTTTTCGACACTCTGTCTTTGCGGATGATCGAGTGGCTTCCTCTCCGGCGTCCGCAGGATTTCTTCGATTCGCGTCCCGACCAAGCACCAATACAACCTGTACCTCATTCCCCCAAACTGGACAGTCACCCCAGCAAACCCGACTCCAGAAAGGACGAGCGTCCCCCGAGTCGCAGATATTCTGGTACTCCCAGTGGGAATTACCGTGCTTATTCGCCGCGGACCCCAAGCCGTCAATCTGCTGCGGTGGAGGTAAAGCTGCCCAACCAACATGTGAAACGCCTTTCGCTCACCGAGTCGGATCAATGGTGTCAGGGTCCGCGGTCGAGCTTCGAAGAAAAGGTGTATCCGGAACGAAAACCGACTAAAAAGCTTTCTATTAATGCGCATGCGACTACGAATGAATTCACCAGCCTACCCTCGCCGCCGGCATTGAAACACCGCCCTCACAAACATCGGGGACGAACGGGGGATGTCAACGGCATCAAGCCACCTGAGCGGCAGAAGAAGGAGAGACGCGTCTCCTGGGATGGATCAAAGGTCTTGAATGATGTCCAAAATATTGAGAATCGACAGCCTCCAGCGGTGCCTCCAGAGCCGCAAATAGGGATCCAGTCGTCCAGTGACCGCAAGCCAAAGCGCAAGCCGCAACCTTGTCGCAAAGAGACCGTACCGAAAGTTCGGACAGTTACACATCTCTCAAAGGAGAATGTCGATGGGCTAGGGCAAGTAATGATACAGTCTGAGGAAGAGGCTCAACGCTGGAAAGAAGAACTTGAATATATGGAGCTCACCGGTAACTACGATGGTTCTGAGTGGTTTTCCGCAACACCTCGCCAGCAGCAGGCATTTTCGTTTGTCGCCCAGTCAGTGTTCTATTCATTAAGCAGTCCGAGGCAAATCCTGCATTGCTTTCGACAGGGCATCAATTCGAACAGCAACGGGAAAGACAAGTCAGCACGCCTTGATTTTCGAGAAATTCAATCATCACTACGCAAACTCACCACAATATGCCCCTGGGATATGGTCTTACATAGCCTGTGGGGTGCTGTGGAAAATCTATTTGTTCCTCCCAAGGAGTTGCCCATGTCGGGCAGACATTCGCGGCGTTCATCAGCGACTTCGAGCATAGCAGCGCCCGTATCGGCTCCCATAATTGTGCGTCGATCGTCTGATTCCATTCAGGAAGAGCATGTCACAGATGCCAACGCTGCTCATATAGTCACGGTTGCGCTTTTTGCCTTAGCCGGATCGCTTCCTGAGGTCGACGCTTCAACATGGCGAGGCATTCTCCGGATGCGTGCTATTGGCACTGTAACTCCGGATGCTGAAATGCGGAAACTCCCATATTCAAGTGCTGAGTTGGTCACGGAGGTCACCGACAAATTCGAGCATGGGCTTGCTCTCCGGCTGGCGAATCGTCTTGTTCGCGCCTTGACGGCGCGTTTAGCGTTCCATGAAATTGCCAAGGCACGCGATTATACCTTCGCGCCCAAAAGCAACGTCTTAGACTTGATTGTGGATAATCTCAGCGAAGAATACCTCACAACTTGTCCCATTAACCAGGACTATTACCAGACGCCCACTAACCAGTATCCAGGTGCTCCTGCGATCATTACAGAGTGGTTTCGTACTCTACTGCTTCGAGAATGGGATGGCAATCCACAAGTCCCGCGAAGCAGCGCCGTTGGAGGCGCCGTACAGATCCTTTCTACGTTGTACAAAGAACGGAATCGACTCGGTCTTGTCCCCGAAGACTTCCACACGCCTTTTTTTGCAGAGAGGCTGGATCCTCTGGAGATGCCCGTGGAATGGCTGGGTACCATGTCTAATAACAACAAGACTATGCATCTTCTGTCGTACTCGTTCTTGTTCCCTCCGCAAGCCCTAGTCATCTACTTCCGTGCTTTGAATTACTCCGTCATGTCTAAATACTACGAGTCTGCGATGACTACGACCCGTCACGTTACTCAGACAGCCTTTGGCGCTATTCACGTCAATGACGACGTATCCCTGCTGTCGAGGATGAAGACGTCCATGTCGACGTATTTGGTCCTCGTCGTGCGGCGAGACAACGTCGTTACGGATGCATTAAATCAGCTTTGGCGACGCGAGAAACGCGAGCTTATGCGTCCGTTGAAGGTGCAAATGGGCATGGATGAGGGTGAGGAAGGTCTCGACCACGGTGGTGTGCAGCAAGAGTTCTTCCGAGTGCTTATGGCAGAGGCTTTGGATCCGTCGTACGGCATGTTTACCGTGGACCCGCGTACGCGGATATCATGGTTCCAGCCATGCTCGTTGGAGCCGCTATATAAATTCGAACTTCTTGGGCTTTTGCTGTCGCTCGCGGTGTTCAACGGTCTAACCTTACCGGTCAACTTCCCGATTGCCTTTTACCGCAAGTTGCTTGGGCTCAAGGTGAAGCATCTAGACCAAATTCAGGATGGCTGGCCGGAACTGGCCAAAGGTCTCCAGGGACTTCTCACGTGGCAAGAAGGCGACGTGGGGGACATCTTCATGCGAACTTACGAGTTCAGCTTTGAAGCATTCGGGCGCGTGGAGACAGTTGATATGCAGCGCGTCGACCGAGACGCCATGTGGCCGTTGCCTTCGAGGTCCATGCCTGTTGATGGGAAATACTCGACTGCCTGGTCAGACGTTCCGCATTACGGAGACCGCGCGAACCTGAGTCCGCCATCCTCGATGGCTGCGGAAGCGACGGAACTTATGTCCTGCGAATCGTCGCATGGTGATTTCGCTAAATCCATGGAAGGCTCCATGTCGATGCAGTCTCCGACACCGCCGGCTGAAGAAGCATGTCTCGTGACGAATCGGAATCGGCATGAGTTCATCAAGGACTATATCTTTTGGTTGGCGGATAAGTCGATTCGGCCGCAATACGAGGCGTTTGCGCGAGGGTTCTATACCTGCCTCGATCGATCTGCTTTGTCAATCTTCACTCCGGAGGCATTGAAGACTGTCATTGAAGGAATCCAGGAGATTGACGTGAAAGAGCTCGAACGGCATGCACGGTACGAGGGTGGATTCGGGCCGAGTCACCCCGTTGTTCGAGATTTCTGGAGCATCGCGCAAAAGTTCTCAGCGGAAAAGAAGGCACAACTTCTGGAATTTGTCACGGCAAGCGACCGCGTGCCTGTTAACGGGATTTCGAGCATCATGTTCGTTATCCAAAAGAACGGAGTGGGGGATGCTGTAAGTTTTCTGTCCCTCTGCTAGTTGATCTCCTGCTAACTTGAGCAGCGCCTTCCAACCAGTCTGACTTGTTTCGGCCGGCTCCTTCTGCCGGAATATTCCTGCAAGAGCGTATTGGAAGAGAAGTTGAATAAGGCATTGGAGAATGCCCGGGGCTTTGGCGTTGCATAGTTGGTTCATACATTTTCGGCATTTCGGCATTATTGGACATACCCATAGTGTACATTTAGTATATTTAGTTGGTATATATAAAGGCGATAGGGGCTTATTCGGGGTATCATATTGAATTCAGGGTTCTTATTCTAGTATTTCAATGGAAACTAAATTATGCTGCGGGTTGTAGAATCCGGGAATGGTGGGCAGCTGTGGTCCGGCCTGAGTCAGAATTGCCTCTTGGGAATTTCATCACTATCGCATCGTCCTTTCTTCTCGCTCTGTCCCTAATTCTACGAAACCGCAGGTTCCTGAAGATAATATTCTTTTGGAGTATCTTCTACTGAATACTTAATTATCTCTTCATACCCCGCTATCAACCCCTCATCCCACTAACATGCCTCCCGTCATCCACCTCGTTCGCCATGCGCAGGTACCTCCCATAATCCATCTCCCCAAAACACTATACAATCTAACCGAAAACAATAGGGTGTCCACAACCTCACAACAGCAAACCACATAATTCACGACCCCTCCCTGACCGACCTTGGTCACGAACAATGCCGCACCCTCCGCCACGCCTTCCCTTACCACGACCGCATCGAGCTCGTAACTGCTTCCCCGTTGCGCAGAACCCTCTACACAGCGCTGCACAGCTTCGAGCCGGCGTTCGAAAAGGGTGATGGCGTGAAACTTGTTGCGTTGCCGGATGTGCAGGAGACTAGTGACGTGCCTTGTGATACTGGGAGTGATCCGGAGGTCTTGGAGAGGGAGTTTGTGGAGAAGGGGTTACCGGTTGACTTGGGGCTGTTGAGGGATGGATGGAATAATAAGGTTGTATGTTTCAACTTCCCCTGTGTATAGGTGGGAGGGCTGACGGGTAGTAGGAAGGTCGCTATAAGCCTACCAACCAGGCGATCAAGGATCGTGCGCGCGATGCGAGACGGTGGTTGAAAGCCAGACCCGAGAAGGAGATTGTTGTGGTGACCCATGGTGGTTTCCTGCATTATCTCACAGAGGACTGGGAGGATAGCTCTCAGTACCAGGGTATGTCCCGCCTAAGCCCCCATTACCAAACAAACTCCTAACAGCTTACAGGAACCGGCTGGGCCAACACCGAATACCGCACCTACGCCTTTTCGGAAGAAGAGCACAAAGATGACCTCGAAGGTTACTTGCTCGACGGCGACAACGCCAGTCTCGTCGAGACAGCGGACTCGCGCAGCCGTCGCGGAAAAGACGGACCCACTCCCCACCGCGAGCGCCAAAAGACGCTGTACAAGCTTGGTACGCAGGGATGGGAGGACCAAGGGTTGCAGCTCAGTACGGCGGAGAGAGAATCGGCGAAGGTGCCGGGTGGGAAGGAGGTTGGTGGGGTGAGGGTCTAGATAAAGAGCTATTTTTGGTTCGTCTTCATTATGCTGTTTGATTGGGAATGGGCCGGGCCCGCGATAGTAGAGATGAATAGATAATAGAGTAAATGAAATAATCGTCAATGCCAGTCTTTATGTGTTTTACTGCCGTGGTTTTCGAATAATAGGTTTCAGACAGAAATAGGTCTTCTTTGATCTGATTGTACAAAGCACCGACATCTTCTGCAATGCACATTTCCGTAATGAACAAGGATAAGGTGACAATGGCTATTCATTCGCATCACACGTAGCAGACAAAGACTCGATATTCGAGAGATCTATAAGAACCTCGATAAGGTCGAGCTAGACAGCAGAAGCAGACAGCGGACGGCCATGTCTTCGCATGGATTGCGATGCTATGCATGCTTGGAGGTAAGTCCTTTCTGCAGCTGGGACAGGGCTGATCTCTTTCCAGGAATACGGCTCTCATGATCTCCTCGAATTCCGGCAAAGCATGTTGCTCAGATGGTGCCAGATTTTGAGCCTATATACTTCCACTGCGCACCCTCGCGTTCTATAGACCGTACTGACATGTTCTTAGGCTTATCCTCCAATATGGGAAACCACTCAGTGACTTATCCAGGTCAGTCTTCTTCTCCCTGTCTCCAGCTAACGATCTTGCTCTAGACCCGGGTTTACCATGCCATTGATCCGGTGTGAAAATATCAGTGAGTATCTCCCTGTCTCCAGTTAACGACCATAGGCCCGGTTCAATCTGACCATGCGAACCAATGCACTCCCGGAGTACGGTGTACAATGCACGCAGAGAAAGGTACGCGTATCACCTCCGCTTGTTTGTTGGCTGACTGCATATAGAAGACACACCGAATACTTTTTACTTCTTCCCCAGCAAGAGCTCGTACCTTATCGTGGTGCTGGGGTCCAGTAGTCTCCCGTCCGAGGAGATGAAGCCAAACGAGCTCATGTAGTATACTGTGGAATAGCGCAATATAGGCAGTGACACATAATGGGTAATAGGCAGCCAAATTCACGTACAGCATGCAAATGCAATTCCGTTGTTCCCGGGCGCAGTTGTATATATTCTTTCTTTATGGGGGGGGCCTACTTACTGTATAGTGGGGAAAGTCAGCTGCACGACTTGCATACAACAACCGGTGAAGACCGGCGCAGAAAACATTGGATCTTCTCGTTACTACAGAGTATTCCAACAGTACTTTGTGTACAGAAACTCCAGTGAAATGCTGGAGCCTTCGTTATAAGTGACGAAGATCGATAAGATAGACGCTAAAAATAGCCGATCTGCGAGTGGCGCAGGGCGAGATGTTCCTGTACAAGTACGACATCACGGCTCTCCATCTTTTATAACATCTACTCGTTCCTGTCACTATCGGTTGACCTTTAACTAACACCAATCGCATCGGGGAGCTATTCGTATCCCTGACACCTTTACGCGCGCGCGCAATATGCTCGACGAGAACCTCCCCAGTACGTATCCCTGCACTCGTGCGCGCATGCGACCTCTCCAACTAACAAGAATAGCATTCTACCTCAAACATGGCCAAGATAAACACTCCTGGACCATCTACCTCTGCCACCATGGCGACGAACCCGCTCCAGCCTACCACCTCCGCTATCCCGACCCATCCTCTCCCTCCTCCAAAAACCGCTACGCAGTCGCCCTCTGCGACCCCTACGTCCCCGAGATAATCTACGGCGAAGTCCTTCTCGTCCCAGAATGGACGCAACCGTCGCTCTCCGCAGATGCGATCCGCGCAAACGGCGGCGTCACACCTCCCCCTGAACCTATCCTCCCGAGCCAGTTCGTCGTGCATTTGTATAATCCGGATCAGCAGATCGTTGTGCGGTATAAGCCCAAGACATGGAATAGTCCTGCGACGTGGGATTTTGAAATGCCGCAGCATACGTTCCGGCAGCCGTCGAGTTCGACGCTGGATCGCACGCAGATTGACCCTGCGATCGCGGATGTCACCCCGAAACTGCGCTTTGGATGGCGGAAGGATAGCAAGTTGTCCAAGGATCTGGCTTGTTTGTTGTCTGGGAAAACGGCGTCGATTCCTGAGACAAAGACGAAGAGTAAAGAGCCGGATATTACGATTTCGATCTTCAAGAGTCTGCGTGAGATGACATTATACGAGCCGAATCTGTATCGTGTGGAGATGGAGGATTTCAAGGGGTTGGAGTGTGTATTGTTGCTTGGGGCTGTTACGATTAGAGATGTGTTTTTTACGTCGATTGAGAAGGCATTTTCGATTTCGCATGATGTCAAGAAACCGCAGAAGACCCCGCAGAATGCTCTTGCTGTGCAGAAACCTATTCAGAAACTGGGTCCTACTACTGCTGCTGCTCCTACTCTTGCCAGCGGCAATAAAGCACAACCTCAGCCTCAGCCTCAGCCTCAGCAATTCCCGGCTATGTCTGGTGCATTAGTTGCGAATAACAAACCGCGCCCTACAGGCCAAGGCCCGGAACGACCACGGGTTACTATTCCCCAGCAAAACAAGCCATTGCCAGAAGCCGTACCCCAGCCCCAGTCCCAGTCTCAGCCCCAACCTCGTCCGCAACAGCAACAACAACAGCAACCACAACAAGTACGTTTCTCCCCAAACACCAAACCAGACGACGACCTCCGCCGCCAAAAGAAAGCTCAAGAAGCAAACGACAAAGCACGCCGCAAGAAACAAGCCGAAATCGAAAAGGAAACCAAGCGTCTACAGAAAATCTACGGCAGAGAGGAAGAGCAGGTGCGTAATTTTCAGCAACAGCGCCCTGCACAGCCCCGGCTGCAACCTCAACCGCAACCGCAGCGTCAGCCACAACGCCCAACTCAGCATCGTCCTACGCAATCACATCCATCTTCGTCACGACCACATCTTCCACCTCGTCCCGGTCCCGGTCCCAGTTCAGGTCCGTATCTTCATGTCCCACCGTCACAAGCAGGTCCGAACCGACGACCCAATGCACATGCATCAGTACAGTTCCTTCCGCTCCAACCACAACACGTATCGTCACCGGCCTTGCAACAAAAGAAGAGCAGTTTCTTCGGATTGCGCCGGTCGTCCGAGGAGAAGAACAGGGAGAAATTAGCGAAGAAGCGAAGCTCGATGTTTTGATCTGATTAAATTTCCGAAATTGTCTTCATATTTGCATTTTTTTTTTTATACCCATGGCGTTGATTGGCGTTTAGCTTGGTTCATGATAAAAGCATCGTGGTATTATCCATAGGCATAGGCATGCTTGTAAAAACAGCACAGGATAGCAATAAAAAGTTGAATATGTTTCATTTGGATTCAGTATTCCTAACAGTTTTCTACTCGTACTACAGTGCTCCTGATGATATCCTAAGCGCCGTGGTCATCGTCACTTCTTCCCCGG
The DNA here is from genome assembly GCA_039880875.1 of Aspergillus pseudoglaucus. NCBI lineage: Eukaryota > Fungi > Ascomycota > Eurotiomycetes > Eurotiales > Aspergillaceae > Aspergillus > Aspergillus pseudoglaucus. Next base: position 17,184 of record JBDODC010000030.1, on the reverse strand, counting down.
GCCATAATAGTAGCCACTGTGACCAGACCTCGCTTATATTACAATGTAGACTGTTTGCCAAAGCAATCAAAATTTCACATCACATTGGTTTTACTCATCTGTCTTCCTCGATAAACCTCCTTAACCTGGTCAGCTCTTCTCTGTCTCTGTCTGTATCTTTCCATACTTTCTCATCATCAATCGACATCGAACATCGTCAATCACCAAAGACAAAACCAACTACATGTGCATACAACACGCAAACCAACCATGCTCAAACCCACCCAGTCGACCCGTAGGGACCTTCCCCTCAAGTAATTTTTCATCATCTGTAGGATACTCCTATGTAAATAATAACATTTAACGCAAATTAAGGTGGTCCCACCCACTACTGAGGGTCCTTGTGTTGATTGACGATACTATCTATACCTGCTATCTTCTAGGAATTATTTCCCGGCACACCGCCACAGAATGAACCTCAGGTGAAGGCACAGATTGGGTCGAGTCCAATTGTCTTTGCAATCTGGCCAACAAGCACATATACACAGCGTAGCTCTTTATCTTGAATCCAGGCTTACCTGCTCACATAGCTATGCCTTCTTATGACAAGCGGATTTGAAACGGTTCCATAAGCCAGAATATGAATCGTCTTCCTCGTTGCGAACAGGAATATCAACAGGTTGGCCGTCAAGGGTGGTATTGGTGACTGCGTTTTGCTGTTTACCAAGGTAATAATCTAGAAATAAACCGTATTAGTAGATATTTGGACAATATTTGTGGGGTTAGGAAGGCAGAGATTGCTTACCTGGCATAAATAAAGAACAAAGAACGGGCATGACAGATATACATGTCGCGATAATGAAAATGATTCCATTCGTACGCCTATAGGCTCTGATGGCCCCTTCACGGATTGGACTTCCCGGGGAATAATCGGTGCGAAGAACCTTAATAGAACCATAAATGTCCCGTAGCACCTTCTCAGATGTGCCAGGTGGGCACTCTTCGCGCATATATTTCAACATCTTCGACGTCCAGATCGCTGAAGCAATAGAGTTTCCCGCAGCCCTACCAATATAGCTCCAGAGGAAATATGAAGCAAGAACAGAGGCCATATCCTCATGAGGCACGGAAGCCTGGGCTCCTACCCGCGATCCAACATCAGTGAAGGCACTGATTCCCATTAGGATTTGTGCAATAGCGAGAGTAGCAGTGCTTGTGCTACTACGATTTTCGCTAGTCAAGCAAGCGGAGTATCCAACGACCTTGATGATGGACCCAATGACCATAAGACTTTTGTAGCGATGGAACCTAGCCTGGACCATACCATAAAGAATGCTAAAGGTGCAGAGGGAGAGCGTTCTCACGCTTGTAAACACAGTCCAAGAGTAGTTTGACCAGTCCTTGATTATATAAATATAGGAAGGAAAATAGTTGCTTCCAATGGCGGTAGTCATTTGGTCAAAGAGGTTGGCAGAAAGGGCTAGAAGAAAAACCTTATTCTTAATGATGCGCTTCGCCATGATAGGCTTGGGTGCTATGAAGATCTCAAATAATATGAAGATCGCTAAGATCGCCCATCCGACGACCTCTATAGCTACCATACTGGGGTTGTTCCAACCACCCTCGGCATTTTCAGCAAGCGAAAGAGGGAGGAGTATTAGTGAGAAAGAGAAACCCATGAGTATAAGGCCAGGAAGGTCAATTGCGATAAGCCCTTGCCCTATCTTGTAAACATAGCTCGACACACTCATTCGTGCTTTACTCGCAACGTCACTCCTCGCACTTTTTTCCATCATTCGGCCTCTGTGTTGCACACCAAATAATATCAAGACTGTAGGGGCTAGCAGAGCAGGCATCATGATGGCGAACATCCCAAGACCCCATCGCCATTTATCAGGGACAAATCCATTCGAAATAAAGCCGTTGATAAAGACTGTGATCAAATATGGGGAAACAGCAAGACTATCCCAAAGTCCACGCCATTGCAAGGTCGTTAGGTCGCCAATAATAATCAGGCAGAGAAGGTGTAGTCCGGCTTTACCAACGGAAGTCAAGGCAACACCAACGACATAGGACGCAATATTCGTGCAGCTAGCGGCAACAGTATACCCAACCCCATAGAATACTAGAGTGATGATGTACGCTATAGGTCGAGAGGTAAGATCGGCTAGCTTCCCCATCAATGGTTTAGAAATACCATTGATAAGCTCACTTGCAGTGTTAATGGCGCCAATCTCAGAATGCATGTCGAACGAAGAAGCGGCGATCATATTAAACTGTGAAGTGATGCCTTCTAGCGCAAAAGCGAACATAAGAAGGCTCAGAAACGCGATAAGGATAATGAGAAGTAGCTGTCCTAATGCTCCGGAGTGATATAAGGCTCGGTTATATGCCTCCGCTTCGCTCAGAGGGGTATTATCATGATGGTTTTGGGGAGTGCCCGTTTCAAAGTCGGACTTCGCATTGTTTTGAGAAGCATAAGCACCAGCTTTGTCTAGTGTGCTAATATTGGCGTCAGGTCTCTCCGGTGGACTCGGCTGTGATAACAAGACATGAGGTTGACATTTATTGGACATGGTGGGTCCGTGCCGCAAAATGGAAATGCAATGAGGATCGGGAAGAATGATTATGTGCGAGGCAGAACGGCGAGGAGACAGGAGGGATGAAGTATGAGCAGAAAGAGAGGAAATCTATGTCAAGTATTGGGGTTTATATGATTCCCCAAAGACATAAGAGGGGCCCATCGTAGTGTCCCATTTATCGACTGCAGATTGGCGGGTTCTCTAGGGCTAAGCTCATAGACTAGATCGCCATTCTGTTCCTATCTCGCTGCAGATACAACGTTTGGCCGTGTGGCAATGTGCAACGCAGGCCGGTGTCAGTTAGAAAGCCGAGCTTGCACTCGCGGCATGACATATCTCGCTGAATCTAGCGTATCAAGGTCAACGAGAAGTGCATCTCGGCATATCATGAAGTTAATCGTCGGCGGTGGGCTAGTCGTCGGCTATCAGTTTGCCGAGAGAGTGAGGTTGAGTTTTTGAGCATGCTTGGGGAATACAGTGCGGCTCCAGTTAGCTGACGTCCCACTCAGTGCAATTCCGCGTTTATACGATATGACTTTACTGAAAGTGGAGTATCGGCTAACCGGGGCCCGCACTGTATAGGGATTTTTGGGGCTTTTTGCATGCTACCAGCCACAAGGCTATATACCCTGTTTGCTCGGTTTTTATCTCTTATCATTTAATCAAGTTTATTATCCATATCAAGCTCTAAATATATGGCAGACGATCTCGTGAGCCGTATACTCGGCCCCTATCTGTGCCTAGAAGCGCCATCACCTTTAAACATTCTAGTCCTTTTCCTCACCCAGGCCGCTTATATGTGGAGGGCATTCGAGCTACCCAAGTTCTCTTCGTAATCATCTAGTTGAGTGTTGTCTAGGCAAAAGACTTAGGCTACTCTCCATGCTAGCCTTTGCCTGAGCGGTCGGCCTCCAGAAGATCTAAACCCCACTCATCATCTTCTACGGCCTGTTCTGCTGTGCTTCGGATATGCCCGGGGGGGGAAGCTACGTTTGTGATGGAGAGGAATTCCAAAAGAGATTTCGTGGCTTTAAGCTCTCCCGAAAGCCTGCCATCCTGGTGATCATCAGCTGCAATGGGCCTCGTAATCATAACCCTTTCTAGTGCTCCATAGAGCTTGCTTCATTGACGCCGCCACTGTCGGCATTTGAATAGAAAATGATGCAGAGTTACATTGGTGCTCCACATCCCTGGCAGATCACTTAGTCCCGGGCCTGGATCTGGTGTAGATAGGCGCCGACTGCTGCATGTCCTGTCTTCAATTGAAGAAGGCGGCTGGCCAGGCTCTTGGGGGCTGCAGCAGCTATAGGATCTAGCTACCATTCCCTACATGGTCTATATACTACCTAAGCCAGCTCCGTTTATGTGCATTGATTGCGTCCGTACGGGTCCTACGTGTGAAGGCCAATGAGGCCTCTCCTGAACCGGCTTTCGGGGGGATATTGACCTCCTGTTTCGCCGTTTTGTTTGCTCGTTCGTTCCCCTTTACTACAGCATGTCCTGGAGCCTACTGGATTATAAGTCGTCGATCCTAAGCTTGAAGGACCTGGGTTGCTGTGTAGGTTTAGGCCGCCTGGGCCTGGCCCTGGTTGGGTATGTTGGAGTTTTGAAATTGCCGCTTGGGAGTCAAAGATTACAGTAACCGATCTCCAACCCCCAATGTTTCTTGCTAGATGTAAGGCCTGGACGATTCCTAGGGTTTCTGCACCAAGGATCTCTTGTCCTCTTCCTAATGAAAAGCCCCGGGTCATCCAGCATCCCTGGGAATCCTTCCATATCACACCAGCTTCTGTCCCGCCATATTCTAGACTTGAGCCTTCTGACCAGAAAGCCTGTTTGGGGCCCACTGCTCACGCAGCTCCTATGGCCTCCTGAGCAGATAGAACCCTGATTTGGTCTGGAAACTTCTATTGGTGGCATTTACTGGGCTCTCAAAGCCCCCAGATGGGTCAGCTGGTAGGACACCAGCTAATTGTCGAGCTAGAATTTTCCCCAGGAACCATGGTCCTCGATCGTTACTGTCGGCTGTCTATCAGCAAACCAACTCTCAGGAACACCCACGCTATAGGGACCTACAAGGTGTCATCGGAGTTTTTCAGGACTGGTTGCGACATGATTCAATTGGCAAGATGCGATTGGCAAAGGGTTATCTGACTTCTGTGTGGATGTTTCTGGGTGCATGTGTTGATATGGATGGATATCTGAGATATGGTCACACCGAGAGGAGCTTCTATTATTGTGCTGGAGGAAATGAAGGGCTTGAGGAAGGAGGTGCGGGAGATCGCTTCTGAGGCACGTAATGCTGCTAGAGTGGCACAGGACGTCACTATTTTGTTGGTGGAATATAGAGAGGGACATGTTGCAGAGGAAACGTTTCCTAGTTTTGATTGATGCTTTGAGAGGGTTAGGATGGGTCCCTTGTAGCTACGAGATGGAATGCGACAAACTCATGGGGGTTTGGCGGTTGTGCTGCTCATACTAGGTATAATTCTGCTGTTCCGAGCATTTTTTACCAATGATAAACACTGAATCAGGAATACAAGACGCTTGCCACCATCATGGCACTCTTATGGTACGCCATTGACATGTCTTCCTAATGAATATTAGTCTGTCCATCTCATTTGTTGATTGAACAAGTACAACTGCATAGACTTATCAGGTAAGCGCATACAAGGCCGATGCAGGAATACTAAAACTGACCCCATTGCACTTTCTGTTTCACACCACTCCCAAATTTCCAGTCCATTTCTCTCTTCCTTCCTCATCTCCCTCTATTTCTCTTTCACCGCATACCATATCCACGTTCTTCTCGCAACCGCAAATAACACGATTAAAGACACCCCTCAGTTGACAATGTCCACTCATCCCTACGGTCTCATCGAATGCTCCCCAATCTCACCCATCGCAACTGCCCCAGACTGGACCAACGCCCCCGACTCTGTCCTTTGGTTCTCGCACCTCCGCCTCATCATCTCGAGCATCACCTCGCGCTCCATAAACATCACCAACAAAGCTCTCCAAGTTTACCGAAAGACCGATGACGACCATATTGACCGCTATCTCCACCTGCAATGCTCCCTCAGAAGGCTGCAGCGGTGGTGGGAACACACTTTCATCGTTGAAACCCAGATGACCAAAGTGTACTTGCGAGAAATGGAGGGGAAGTTGATGGAACTGGGCAAGGACCTTGATCCTAGGGATATAATTGCTGAGCCGGAGGTGCCTGTTGCTGTGTCGAAGGAGATGAGGGAGGTGAGGGCTAAGGCGAGAGAGGTGCTGCGTGAGGGGGCGTATATTGCTGGACTGGTGCAGGAGGCTTTGATTAGGTTGCGGGGGTTGGAGAATGGTCAGGTTGGTCAGGATATGTTTCCGAATTTGCCAGGTTACAGTGATGTTCTGCCTTGGGCTTGAGGTTCGGATTCAGCTCCCTGGATGGGTAAGTTTTGGAAGAAGGGCTGATTGTGACGCTGTTTCACTATATTTTTTTATTAAATAGATTTATATCTTATGATACTGCTGATAATCCAACGCTGCTTAAGCAATGCTAATACTGGTTTTTGATGCTCTGAGACGGATCTGATACGTATGTGACTATTTTAGAAGTACTATTGTATCGAGTATGGCTGGTGAGTACATACAAAGGCTATGGAAAATTACCGGCAGCAAGCACCTTCCGTGTTATGATTTTCCTCCGGTCCCTTCCTCTCCTTCGTCGTCCATCTATCCCCTTCATTCAGCTCCATGCATTTCCCAACTGCCAATACTCAATGGATACATTCCAAGAACAACACCTATCCTTTATCCAAGTGCCCGACCAAACCGTTCCATTATCCGCCCCTGAATGGCCCAAAAGCCACCATCCCCAAGCGATATCCTGGTTCAGGCACCTCCGCTGGACAATGACCAGCATGGCCACCAAATCCATCCAAGCCGTCGAAGCAGCCCTACACCTCTATGAAAAGACCTCTCACAGACATTCTCCGCGTTACACCAAACTCCGCGAGTCCGTTCCGAGGCTTCTCGAATGGTGGAAAAACTTCATCCCCGTGACGCAGCTTTCGAGATTCTTCCTTCTGACCGTGGCCGAGTTCATGATGAGTCTGGGGGACTTGGTCAATGTGGAGGAAATGTATCTCACAAGGGGGGGGTTGGACGACTCTGGTCTCGCAAAGGAGATGTTGGAGGTTAGGAAGAGCGCAAGGACGGTGATTTATGAGGGATTTATTATTGGGAGGTTGGTGCAGGAGGCTGTCTTCAGATTTGAGGATTTGGGAGAGGGGTATACTGCAGATCAGATGTTTGTTGGTTTACCGGGGGGTTTTCCTTTTCCTGGGGGGAAGTTTTGAGTTAGATTATACACTCAGGTCTCTGTTCTGGTGGTCTTGTGGTCTTGCACATAGACATGTCATTATGCAAATACCGCACCGCAAATAGAAGATGAATACATACATCATCAATGAAAATTCTCCTGTATTAAACTTCTTTTTCTCTCTTCCCCTCTCTGCACATTCCTGTTCCTCTTCCTCTTCTACTCTACCGCCTAACTACCTCTGACCAAGAGTCAACTACTTCTTCCTCTATACTTTATACTAGTATAACACTACAAACCACAAACAACCACTAAAATGTCCTTCCTCCTCTCCTTCCGCTCCAAACTCACCATGACCCCCCTCAACCCGGCTCCCCAACCAACCCCCGACCCCGACAAAGAATACGAACACATCCTCGCCCAGTTCTCCGCCCCTGACTGGTCCGACTCCCCCCACGCCCTAGCCTGGTTTCATGACCTACGCACCTCCGTCCTCGACATCTTAACCCGACTCCTAACCATCTGCCAACAAGCAATAACGCAACACAAATCCAGCATCACCGCCTACAACCTTCGCTACAACAACCGCTACAACCGGCTGACGACCTCTGTGGCCTTTCTGCGGGGCTGGTTGGACAAGGAGTTTCTGCCGGAGATGCGCATGACGAAGTGGTTTCTTAGGGCTGTGGATGATGTGCTGATGGTTAGGGCTACGGAGGTGCAGTATGATATTGATTGTTGGATGGGGGGTTTAAGGGGGGAGGCGGAGGGGGTTGTTAAGGAGGGACATGCACTTGCTGGGCTTGTGCAGGATGCGGTTATTAAATTGGGGGAGATGAGGGAGGGGGTGAATACGGCGCCTGGGGCGAGGTTTGGGGAGAAGCTAAGGGATGAGGAGATGTTTTTGGATTTGCCGTTGGCGGAGGAGAAAGTTAAGAATGGTCAAGAAGATGAGGAAGATGAGATTATTGCTGAGGATGTGGGGATCAAGTATGAGGATCTGGAGAGTGAGGATGAGACTGAAACCGTTACCGAGGGCGAAACTGTGACTGATGCTGGGGAGGATATCCCTGTTCACAGTCTTGTGGCCTGATCTGCCTAAAGCTACAGGCTCGACTTGAAGACTCGTTCGAGGATTGGTCTAATGATCATGTCTTGCTATTGTTTGCTGTTTCTATCCTCGTGTTCACGTGATATTTACTTGCTATACCCTCTACCTAATAATCCAACGACTGTTCAAGTAACGTTCTCAGCTCCTGCTTTTCAGCCTGCAACTCCTCGTTCAAGTTTGGTGCCAGCATCAGCACACGCTTCTGCGGCAATGTCCCCTCCACAAGGCCATCCACATCTGACCCCTTGAATCCCAGGTCCTTCAACCCGCGGGGTTGCCCGCCAAGCTTCACCAAGAAGTCCGCAATAGCCTCTCCGAGTACCTCACCGGCACTCTCGCGCTTCACGTTCGAGATGTCCACGCCAAACGCTTCCGCAGCGGCCAAGTGTCGGTCCGGGTTCGACGCGGCTGTGAAGCGGAAGACAGCTGGTGCGGTGACTGCGACGGACACACCGTGAGGAATGATCGGGTGAGGGACCGCGTAGCCACCGTGCTTGTAGCCGGGGTTCTGGCTGGAAATGGGGTAGCTCATGCCGTGGCAGAGGTGGACACCCGCGTTACCAAACCCAACACCCGCCAGAGTTGCCGCGAGGAGCATCTGCGACTGCGCCTCAAAGTCATCAGGATCCTTAACAGCACGAGGCAGGTACTCGACACAGCTTTTCAGAGCTTGGAGGGAGAAGATATCAGAGATGGGGTTTGCGCCTTGGTAGGCGGGCCGCTGGATGGGATTTGCGGGACGGGGAGTACGCTCGTTGTATGGGATTGCGGTCCAGGATTCAAGCGAATGGCAGAGCACATCCAGTCCCGAGGCCGCCTTCACTGCAGGAGGCATTGTACGCGTGTTGATCGGATCACAGATACCGAGTGTCGGTTTCAGGTTGCGGTGAGCGATACCCGTCTTAGCTTTCTTGGACACAAGGTCGAAGATGGCTGTTCCGGTGGTTTCGGAACCAGTACCTGCTGTCGTAGGCACAGCGATAAGCGGTTTAAGTGGCTTGTCCACAGGAAGACCCTTGCCCAGGGGAGCATTCACAAAGTCGAGGAAATCGGCCTCGGGGAAGGAAGTGTAGAGGTTCATAAGTTTAGCGGTATCAATGACGGATCCACCACCTTACCAATTAGCCATCACACCATTCTGCGAGGGAAAAGACGACATACCAACAGCAAGATACGCATCCGCTCCATACGGCTTCGCAAAATCAATCGCCTCCTTCACCGAACTATCCTTCGGCTCAATCCGCACTCGATCAAACACCGTAAACTCCACCCCCTGGTGACTCAATGCTTCCACAGCCTGCTTCATCGCATCCAGCTTCGCCACGTTCTCGTCTGTAACAATGCACACGCGGTTCACTTTGAGGTTCTTGAAATCCATACCGACTTCCTTGGTGGACCCGGGACCGAAGCGGATACTCGACGCGGCCATTTCAAAGGCATATTCTTTTTGTCGCGAAAGGTCAACTGGTGTTGCGAGATGGCGGGCGAGGGAGGCAGGGTTGTGGTGGCCGTGTTGAAGGTGGTGAAGGGGGTTTCCGTGGCAGGGACATGAGGGAGGGTGGGTGTATTGGACGGTGCGGAGGAGGGAGCGCGCTCGTGTGCCGGCTGAGGCGGGGATACGGATGGACATGATTACTTATCCTGGTATTAAAAAATTTGTATAGAGAGAGAATGAACTGAGAAGTGAGAAGTGAGAAGTGAGAAGTGAGGAAGACAGGAATATGTACTCCGGCCCCGGACTTATTGTAACGGCCGAGAATGCGGGGAATTGGAGATCGGAGAGCCGAGGTTGGGGGTCACTACGTAGGCCGGTTAATGCGGTCCGCGTCGTCCGTGTATAAGGTTGGATTAACTACTGTACCAGAAAACAACGGAATAACTGCACAAACAATTGAACTAGGTACTACCTACCGACGTTGATCTTTACGAACAGAATATGACCACTTTTGAGGCCCTTTACGGCCGCATTTCCATCCGTAACACCCAGCGGCGAGCTGTTTTGGTCGTTCTTCTAGTGGCATGTATCCATGTATATAACTTGTCTTGGATACATGCCAATACACCTAGTATACTTTGAATTCCTGTGTCGTATAGTAGGGCTGTCCCTGCAAGCCATCCTAAAGACATCAAGCCTTAGCGCCTCAGGACTACCAACAGGGCAGACTATTGATTGGGAGGATGGAGATTTTGTTCTGGGTGCTCTGGCAGGAAACAGGTTGTAATCAATAGCTGCAACAGACTGGGAAGCATTAATCATAGTTCTAATAATAATGATTGTGAATATAACCGGGCTAAATATTGTGAAAATCCACCAGCAACACCAGGCTTTGACACTGGTCTGTGATGGCGGTTTAGTATCACGGTAGATCTTGCTGAGCGTCTAGATGAGGTTTCATTAGTCCTTTATTCCCGTTGTCTGGAACCCTGCGTAAAGTATCCGGAAACACATAAATATATGTTCACATCATCATAATCAGCATGAATGAGGGTAAAGCAACGTTACGAAAGCGCACAGGACAGGAGTGAGGAGCCGTTTTCTTGGTAGAGCATCATGGCAGAATGACGGTTGAACCGGGCGAAGATGGATTTAGCGAGCATGATATTTAAGCAATCGGTAACATTCATCAAAATCCCAAATGCCCAAACTAAGTCAAGCTTTCCGCTGTTCCACGTGCCTTAGCTAGAGCCTCCTTAGCTTCTACCCTTGTCTCGTGGACCCTTGCGGTCTTCTTAGCACTCTTCAGCTCCTCATCAACCTTCTCAGTGTTGCCATCCCACTCTATCTGCATGACCAAGATCCCTTTCTCCTCTGGCTTATTGTTATCACAGCAGATGAATACGCTTTTGTGTAACTTCATGGCGTTCGTCCGCCAGCCTCGACACTCATCGACCCGACAGAGGATAGGAAAGAGCTGCTTCATTCTCTCCCGAGACATTTAAAATCGACTCGTGTCTGGGTCACCAATGAGGTCAAGCGTCGCTTCCGATGGTTGAACATCGTCAGTCGAGGGACCGACTAGAGCTGGTAGTGGGAGTGCAGGTGCCAACCCGGTGCTAAAAACGGCAAAAGCCCATTTATCGGTTGAACGAGATTCGGAATCACCACAACCCCGTTCGGTCGTCTTTGCTGGGCCATCGCAAGCGTACCGGTCAAGTACGTCTTTCGTGGACTCGTCTCCCAGTCTCAAGCTATCGACTGATTGGCCTATTTCGACTTCTACCGGGACTGGTCGATGCTCTAATTGCCAAAGACCACGGACTTATGGGCGAGAATGAGGGTCGCGTTGTTTGGCATCTCATTTTTAGAGACAGCAATAAATGCATGAGGATATGTGGGTATCTTCTTTGGCGGTGATGACTTAAAGAGGCCCCGGAGGTGCTTGAGGAACTGCTTGGTGCAATCGTCAAGATCCTCAAAGATACCTCCATCAACTGGGCAGAAGATGTCCGGCTTTGCGACTCGTCCATTGGGCCACTTCAAGATCCCTTTAGCATAGCTCTCAGTCGCTTGGTTACAAATCTCCTGAACCATGGCTGTTGTGACATCCTTCAAACCATACCCAAATATCTTGCCATCGCCAAAGGCGTATTGGGTTCCTTGATCAAACAGGTCACTAGCATCTGGGGGTAAATCAACGCCCATGGCTGGTCTTCTGTCCTGCGACACTCAGGCAAACGGACGATTTGTACTCGGTAAGAAGTCTGGAAACAGAGCCAAGCTGCGAAAAACTGGAAAGCATTAATAATAGTAATAATAATAATAATAATAATAATGGTTATGAGTATATTCAGACTAAATATTGTAGGCGGTGATACGGACGGGCGTATCGAGGCACCATGCTCGAAGCGGGAAGGCTAATTGGAAGGGAGAATCCTTGGCTAGTCTTCACATCCGCGCCTTCAACTGACACATCAAAGCCGGTTTCTCCCACAACGTATAGCTCTTCTGTTCTACCCAGTTTGCACTCTCACCGCAGAGCTCGATATCAAAATTCCAAAGCACTCTTGCAAGGATAAGCCGCATCTCCGCAAATGCCAGATTCCTTCCAATGCAATTCCGCGGCCCTGCCGAAAATGGCTGTAGGACGTCACGCCTGTCCGAGAAGAATGGCGATGATGGGTTATATCTGGCTTCTGGGAGCCAACGTTCGGGGATGAATTGCTCCGGGCGGTGGAAATTGATCGGGGAAGCGTAGGCTGCGGATTGGTGGACGGACACTGATGTCTGGACGCTGTTAGCTTCGTTTTCTTAGGGATGAGGTTGAACATACTCCTGGTGCAATATTATATCCTGAAATCCGAACAGGCGTCAAAGTCCTGCGCTGCAACCCCGTCGGAACAGGAGGATACATCCGAAGTGCCTCCTCAAGACAAGCAAGCATATAAGGAAGCCTCGTAGTAACATCATTCGAAGTGATCTCAGCCTCCGACTGCATCACACTCCTCACCTCATCTTTAACCTTCTTCATAGCGTCCGGCGTCCTAAGCAGCCAATACGTCACTCCAGAAAGCAGCGTCGCAGTCGTCTCACTCCCCGCGATAATCAGGATATTCGCATTTCCCTCAAGTTCCTTAACAGACAACCCATCCTTCTCCCCAGCATGCCGCAGCATTGAGTCCATAAAGTCCCCCCGGTCGTACGCATCGGCATTATGAAGCCTCTTCGCAACAGTGTTCTTGGCATGCTCGAGCTGTCTCTGTCTCGCGGCCATCAAACCCCTCGGCAACAGGAACGTTTTCAACAACCTAAACACAACCGGATACGCATCCTTAAGTCTTACAAATGGAGTAACCTTCACAAACCCAAAAACCATCGTCACCCAGTAGTGATACTCGGCCCTTTCCAGTCCCCCAAACGGTTCCCCGAACGCGAGATCCCCGATCACATCAAACGTCGTCAGATTATACCACTTGACCATATCAGCTGGCACCCCCGACTCCGCAATACCCTTTAACCTCTCAATCAGTTTATCCACATACCCATTAACAAGCGGCTCCTGCGCTTGCAGCCCCTTGGCAGAAAACGCATGCGAAAGGGCCTTCCGGTAGCGACTATGATCCGCATCGTTCGAACTGATGATATCAGATGTAATACTGACAGACGTCAATACCTTTGGTAATTGTGCGTGTCCATGCCCGTATATATCCTTCCATGCCTCGGGCGTGATAAAGGATACTTCTGCCCGGCCGAAACGGACTACCGTGCCGTAGGTTCTGTGGAAGCGGCGCATGTCGATGTCGAATCTACCACGGATGCCAGATATTTGTCGGAGGATAGGGAAGATAATCCATGATTTTGGACCGGGGATATGGTGGAGAGGGTGGAGGTAGAGGTACCATATGGTAGACGCGAACAGATAGACAACACCCAGAGCCGGGATGATTCTGAGGGCGACTTCGAATATCATGATAGAATAAGAAACAATACCAATAGTATAGAATAGAATAAGAAACTCAAATAATCCAACATAGACCCCATCCAACCTCCGCATCTATATACTCACTTGATTCACCCCCTCCGGCTATCTGCTGCCGAGTTATTCATGCACATGCGTTTTTAGGGTAACCATCCAACGACCCAATGACCTCAGCGCTGATTCAATCTCTCGGAAACCAAGCGGCATCGCAGGGGTTGTTATTTTCAGGGGAATTATCATTGGTAAGTCGGCAAACCCCCGCCGGACACTAGTGTAAGTGAAACCGGGCCATCTTCGGGAGTTTCTAGTGACGTTGACATCTGTGCATCGTACTTGTACAGAGTACGCACGGAAGAGCGAGTGTGCATAATTTGGATAATGTTGGGAGCTATGCAGGTTGGGTTGGTATAACGATGGATGGGGTTCCGCATGTCGGCTGATTAGTAGGTTTAGGGCTGTGGTATCATTGTAGACGTAGGCATGATGGAACGCGAACAGTACTTTTGACATTGCGTTATTTTTAGTATGCAGAAAGCAAAGATACCATATCATTACTGAACTAGGTAACTAATCACAAAATAATCCATCAACCACCCATTAACGCACTTTTCCCCAACAAACAACTAATCTCTCGCCACACCAAGGTCAACTTTCCAAGCAAGTAGGCATAGGAATCAACAAAACTCAACCTTCAAATCCTCCCTCGCACCCGCAACCCTAACCTGACTCCCCCTCGGCGGTACCCCATCCTCCCACCTCAACCCCTCGTCCGCACTCGTCTTATCACCCTTCTGCACAACACCAACCGTAACCTCACTCCCCTCAAACGGGTCCCCAAAAACATCACTCAAATCATACCACACAGAACTTGTATTCACATTCAAATTATACGCGAAGATCGTCTGCGGCCGCCCAGTATACAACCCATTCGGCGCAGTCGTGATCTTCAACGCGACACCGCCCGAGACAGCGTCGTGGCGGAAGGGTTCGCGGTAGGAGTGGTAGGCCGGGAGGGTATATTGGGGACTGATGCTGGCGCCGACGGACCAGAGGTAGAGCGGGTAGGCACAGGAGTTGCGGATTATGGCGTGCCCGCCGGTGGTGGCGTTGGTTGTGTTGGGGAAGACGGAAGAGTGGGCAGTTGTTGAAAACATGTTGTAGGGGGGCCCGTGGTGGCCGCCGCCGTGGTGTGGTGGGCCATGATGACCGCCTCCATGATGGGGAGGACCGCCGCCGTGATGGCCCCCTCCGTGGTGTGGGGGCCCGTTGGTGTCCATGAGGACGGGCTCGTGGCGTTGCTGGTGTTTCTTGGTGGTGGCGTCTTCGGGGTGCATGATGCTGTGTTTCAGGTTCATGTGGTTGATTGTGCTGGTGGTTGGGTTGAGGCCGTACATGCCATGAGGCACGGCTAGGGCGAGGCCCAGGAAGAAGATGAGGAAGACGTTCATCTTGTCGGTCTCACTGCTTGTAGAGTGTGGACTGTTTACTAGATGTTGATGGTGATTCTAGTTGGACCCCATGAGGTCTTATATCTTCCGATCTGATGGGTTGATAAAATGCACAAGGGAGATGTAAACGTTGCAGTACAACCGTCACGTTCCACTGGTATCACTATACAGACTGTCATAGAATGGTGTAACATCCTGGTCACTATATACAATATTGAAAGAAAAGAGATTAAACACCCACAACGTCCGACGTCCCCAGAGGTACATCTCCCCGACGTGCCACGACCTGTATGTATCCGCCACTGTTGACACCCGTCAAATGCGCCACCGTTTCAAAACCAGTGCGTTGCTGCGTCGCAATCACCTCACCGTCAGTGGAGTCCGGAGACGACAACGACATCACGGCCCAGTTGTCATACTCCGTAGCCCCGTTCCAGCTCATAAATACGTCCGCCGCGTCGGACGACGGCTTCTGCACCACCGCCACGGGCTTCCAGAACGGAGTAGCCTTCCAGGGGCACTTGTAGCCACGGTACGATGCAACCTGGTTGTCTACGCCGAATTGAGCAGTAAAAACCTCGTTGTTGTCGGCATCGAATTCCTTGACCTTGGAAATCGAACCGTAACCCATAAACACATGCTGCGACTCCTGGCTCATGAGTTGGTAGCTGCCCTGACTGACACTGTGGACGACATCGTCAGAGTCGCTGAGAATGCGGAGTGCCTTGACGCTACGGTTCTCCAGGTCAACAGCCAAACTCAAACCAGTGGTCGCACCCTCCTGTTTCGTTGGGGTATTGGCATTGTTGAACAGGTCCATCACAAGTCCCTGCTCGGTGTGGTTGTAGATGCGGATATCGTGCTGCCATGAAAAGCCGGCAGATTCGTCCTGCTTGAAATCACCCTCACCCAGAGCCCCGCTCAGCTGCCACATAATGCTTCCGTTGTTGTGCACGTAGTAACCGGACCAGTAGTGACGGAGGGAGATCATGTATCCTTCATCCATGCGCTCGACAGCATTGATGTGGTAAGTATCCCAGGGGTTCTCTTTCACACCGAAACCCTCGCCAAGACCCTGCTTGGACTGCTCCAGCGGGATCTTGTCAAGGTGGTCCACGGCATTCCAGGAGTGTACGATCTCGTTGGTAGCGATGTCAATTTCGTAGAACATGGCGTCCAACATGAACATATCCGGATTTCCGCCGATAGGGGTCAGATCGTGCGGGGTGATGTTGTACGCGGTTACGAGCAAGGTGTTCTGCTCTGTAATGTGGCTTTCGTGCAGGTCAATGTACGATTCACGAGGCTGGCCATCGGGGGTAACAATGTCGTCCTGCAGTCTGACGGTGTAGATTTCGCGATAAGTGTTATCGAGAATATGCACGGTACCGTAACCGTAGCCCAGTTTCATCATGTCTCCGGCCCAGAAGGTAATAACATCCTGGTTAAAGAGACGCTGGACCTTGAAGTTGGCGGTGACCTCTTCGGGTCCCTGGTACACAAGGTTACCATCTTCATCGTAAATTAGGGCAGCAGTGCCAGACTGCTCGTTCCCACGAGGGCCGATGAAGAGGTAGCCAGGGTCGGTAGTGCCGGACTTGGTGACTTCAAGTTGCGGCGGGCGGAAAGGCACGGTGGCGGCGGTGAGATACGGCCAGTCATTAGCCAAAGCGGAGAGAGAGAAAAGGAGCGTGGCGCCGATGGTTGACCAGCGCATGATTAAGTTTATATACAATAATGAAACTAAAGAATGACGAAAGTGGGAGGGAAGATGGTGCGAGAGAAGAAAAAGACACGGAGCAGGTTATAAAAAGAAGAGAACCAGGCAGGCACGGCTGGTTGAAACGGAACTGGCGACAGGCACGGCAGTGATTGCCTGGATCGGCACTGGATGAGATTGGAACGGCACGAGTATCTACCACACTACAAAGTGCTTACGAATGCAGGTACAAGTACTTGTACATGATTGAGCATAGTACAATACCCGGGATAACAGGGACATCACAGTACTGCTACATATCGTGCTCTGGACATACTCTGGCTTTATTGACACTACCGGGGTCTATTCACAGCCTAGAGAATGTCTGGATCCTTCGTTCCTTGGTTCGGGCCCTGGATTTCCTCTTCTGGAAAACTATAAGACCGATCATGTGACCATTACCTGTGTGTCGGAATCACGGCTTAGTCAGGGTCGACAGTAACGTAACCGAACACCGAGCTGGCCAGCTGATTGCCGCCCGCTGCCGAATAGTACTATACACTGATTTTGAAGCCTTTCTCCCCACAAAATTGATGTACATATTATTTATAAATACAATAACTATTTCTCAGGGCATTT